>CAHIKZ030005452.1:47500-120000 GCA_903632075.3 Acanthosepion pharaonis
TTAGTAACTCTGTTGACTTGTTTGGAGTGAAATGATAAAAAACATTAAACGAGAGAGATGTAACTTGGGGATGAATCCCTGTGCATATAACAACTTATTTTTTCATCAGGAGATTGGAATATGTACATTAAATATATATATATATTATGGTGCGTCACGGTATATACGACTACAGCAAAAGAAAACTCCCAAGAATTGAAGATGTCAACATCAATCAAGTACAGAAGATAAAATGTCAGAGAAGAATCTTAACAGATTACGGAAAATGTGGCACTGAAACCCGAAGCCATCCTGGACTCGCAAAAGATGCATTCCAATAACTAACCAATGTTTAAGAAACATTAAAACTTCCTTAGAAACTGGAAGATATATTCAATGTAGAACAATTTCCTCACAGATGAAGAGAAGACATGTGACAAGAGAAATGGGCTTCTATAAAAAGATGCTGAGAATACCATAGGCGGAACATGTAAGCAACAAAGAAGTTTTCAGGAAAATGGAAATAAAAAAGACGTTTATATTTCGAATTAGAAAGCGAAACTTAACATTTCTGAGATACATTATGAAGAAAGAAGACTGGGAAAATTTTATACCCACATGATATACTGAAGGATAGGAAGTTGTAGAGAGCCATGATCAAGCACGTACTGGAGAGATACGGCACATAGAACATAGTGCCTCACTGTGTGATAAAAATTAACAAGTTGTTGATCATCCAGATCGTTAATGGGGAATTAAATCAATACTAGTTGGTTTACGGCCATATCACGTTGAAACATTGATTCCCTTACGATCACCGAAGTTAAGCAACATCAAACCTGGTCTGTACCTAAATGGATGACCGCTTAAGAATACCAGGTACTGTAAGGTGAGATGTGCGGATGGTGTAATGGATAACATCTCAGAATTGTTAATCGGTGAGCCGAGTTCCAATTCCAGTCGGGATCGTTATATTCACTTACGCGCAAATAGTCTTGAGAAAGGTATGAATCCACCTTTTCTCCTCCCAGCTATGGGTTAATTAGTAAAACTTGTATCACTAAATCATTATTATTTCCAGAAACTTCTAACAATCTAAAAATATTTTCTGGCTTTAAATAACCTGCAAAGTGTTGATAAGCCGTAAAAAGATCACTCAATCAATACTAGGTGTTTTAAGCTTGTAGACGTCAATTAAAATGAAGCTAAGCTTAGAGCTATTCAAAAAATAATTACAAGAAAACAGCAATGATGGCAGAACATTGCTATCTAGCATTTTGAGAAACGCCATTATGATATATGTCTTGAATAATGATATCAATCGAATCTAATCTTAGCATCATCAATCTTATTCATATTGACACTACGCTTCGTTTGTTCCATCTTACGATCCTCTTCAGGTGTATGAAATAGAGGACCGCTCTTTTTTGCTAGCCGGTTTCGCTTTTCACCAGAAAACTAAAAGGTATTATCATAAACTAAATTTTTAGATTGTCCGAAAATATTAGGATATGATAGTGACGCCTCTCAAAACTTATCAACAATATTTATTTAAAAGCATCAGCCTAAGCTGAAAATATAAGCCAGAGCAATATGCAAGAAAGGGCAGTACCATCAATACATTTCCTATCGAAGTCGGGATTTATTGCCAGCGAAACGACAGCGTACCTGACTGAACTTGGATTGTTCACAAGAGAAAAGAACAACTATATTAAGTAACCCCAACATGGAGCAACAGCTGCGTTTACAAAACTCTGGCATTCCTGAACTGTAGTAGAAAAATTCTTGTGGTATCATGAGGTACTTCTGTGGCGCCTTAAAGCTATCGTCTGATGAAGGCTTTGCTGAAGGCACTGCTATTTTCGTTGCTTAGCAGAATTCGGTTGTTTCTTTCTTCGGCTTTCTTCAGGTGTAGAATCAATAGTAAAAAAAAGGGTTCTTTTTTTTTTTTAGAGAAATCGGCCGATATACGTCAAGAAATTGTAACTAATATAACGATTATTTCAAAAGCCTGGATTGTAAAGCTGAGATAGGTTGAAACATTGTTGTATCAACATTTTTAAAGCATTTCATCCCAAGCAAGGCGGGAGTGCCACAAGTACGCAATGGGCTACAGAGAGTGCAAGTAAGGGAAAAGACTGGATCTAGGTAGGGGTTGAGGATAAAAAGAAGAACGGGCATCAAGGCAACAAATGTCGATTGACATTACATTTAGATTTTTGAAGATTATAGTTATCAGGGAAGCAAATAAGAGGAAAGGAGTTCCACTGTCAGGAAGTATGAGTGAAGAAGCTGTTGGAGTAGAAGCGGCGTTTACATTTAACTGTTTCGACAGTAAAAATGAGGGACCGAGATGTCAACCTAGTAGCCCGCTTAAATTCATGCAGTCGGGGCACCAGTGTAAATAGCTCGTCAGAGCAGATGCCATGAAAATAATTATTAAAAAAAGACAGGGAAGAGACATTACATCGGTGAGAAAGTGGCCGGAGTCAAGACCCCAAGTCAGAATATATCACATTACATATCCGTTTTTGGATTTTGTCAAGAACCTTGAGATGAACAGCGGGGTCACCAGACCATATATGGCAACAGTATTCCATGCATGGACAAATGGTAGAGTTGTAGATCTGAAGGCGAGAAAAACCTTCTGGTGCGACACAGAGAACCAACTTTTCTTGCGGTAGATGCATTGATTCAATGTAGTGGAAAACGTGAGACCAAGAAGGCACTGTAAGGCACTCTCGTTAAATGAGCATCAACTCTGCTGAAAGGAGACAGGGAAGTTTCTCTATTGTGAGTAAATGACAGTTGTCCTGTTTTGGAGGCATTAAAATTCACAAGCTATTTCCTTCCTCTGTCAACCACAGATTGGAGGTCATTTTCGAGACCAACGGCCAGGTTAACTTTGTCAGCAATACCCTATTTACTATTGAGACAGGAGTAAATGATAGTGTCATCTGAGTAGATGCCTACTTGAGAACCGACGGCGTCTGGAAGATCATTGATGAAGTTGAAAAACAGTGTTGGACTAAGGAACATCAGCGTTCGTATGGAAGGAACTGGAAGAGAAACCATTTAGGAAAAACTTCATTTCACGGTTTGAAAGGAATGATTGGATTAAATGAAATAATCGACCCGTAATACCGTATCAATGAAGTTTACGTAGAAGACCAACATGCTAAACCCTGTCAAACGCCTTTGATATATCTAGACCGACAGCTCGAGCTTTTCTGTTATTATCAAAGATTGGTATACATATTCAGTTATGGCCGCAAGCACATCAGCAATAGACCAGGCGAAGCGGAAAGCATATTGCTTTTCAGAGAGCAGATCGTGGGAGGTAAGAGGCTTAACTACTTCGGCATTGATTAAAGCCTCGAAGACTTTGCTGAAGAGTGGTAAGAGCTTCACTTGCTTTATGAGAATCTAATTTAGAGATGATACCATCGACGGGGTTATACATATCTTACTCAGTATAGTCTCAGTTCTTAGGGGAAAATCAGGTGTGGGCACTCTGGATGAGTCGTGTGTTGAGTTGGATGAGAATTTCTGAGCGAAACATTCAGCCTTATCAGCTGAGGATGTTAGAACTTCGAATTGATTGAACAGAAGAGGGATTGAGAATTTGCTGCAGTTCAGTACACTCTTACAGAGCTGCCACTAACCAAATTTGCGAGATGCAATACACTATTTCATTCTATCAACAAACAGTAACTTTCCTTCGTTGAGGACACGCTTGCATTCATTACGAGTAGATTCAAAGAGACATCTGTTGCAATCAGACATGTCACTCGGTTACAGCCGGAAGAAGTAATTCCTATGGGCCATAGCGGCATATCAATCAGATGAGAACCAAGGAGATGAGCACAATTTTCTTACTGTGATGAAAGCCTTGATTGCCGGCTTGAAGTAATTGAAGTTAAGGGTTTGGATGCCAGCGTGGTCAAAGTGTTTAAGCGACATGGTGTGGTGGGCGTTAAAGTCACCAAACACGAATATGTGTGCAAACAAATGTAGAGAGATGGCTTTGTCTATATTATCAGAAATGCTATCGAGTACACAATAGTCTTGAGAGGAAGAGGAACAATAGAGGAAAAAAAAATCTTACTGAATGGTCTGGAGGTCGAGGTGAAAGGAGATGATCGGAGACATGCACTCCCAGGCCATGCAGGGGTTTTAGAGTCTTTTCAAAGGAGAAGAAGGTAGCCAGGAATGGAGAAATCAGAGGAAGGGATTGACGAGTTAAGGTTCGTCTCGCAGAAAGATAGTATATCAGGAGATTTACCAAAGGGGAACGATTCCCCACTGCAGAAGTTGGTACGGATATCAAGGATATTGGGGAAGTAAATGTTAAAGGGTTTAGGTGATTTTTGAGCTGGCTTAGGTTTATATTTTTGGTTGCTTATAGTCATGTTGAGTTACATTGGTAAGGAACATGCCTAAAGTAATAGAAGTTGCCGGTCATAAAATGTGACATGAGCAGAAAGAGACTGGCGCAGAATGCAACATAATGTGGCCTCGGGGTTGCCCACTGGAGGTGCATACAGGGACACGCATCCATGCGCGACATGGCACTACAAGAACCCTGATATTATGCAACTGTTTATCAGAGCAGCCTCTCAAGACGCTACGCATGTGTTCGGGCTCCTAACTACCAGTCAGTAACAGTAACCCGATAACTGCCTACTCGGTAACCTCAGTGTGCAGAGACCTTGCTACAAGCCGCAGCCATCACAAGAGATTCACAACAGCACTACTCCTAAGACCAGAGAAAAGGGAAGGATTTCGAAACCCCCTCCAAAACAGAAAACAAGGGATGAGCCTCTACTCCTGTTCAAAAGAATGGGGAGGAGTATTAATCGGGCGATAGGAAACAAAAAAACAGGCAAAAACAAACAAGCAACAAAAAAAAAGACAACAACGGGGATGGAAACACAACTGGATATCCAAGGTGGGCATAATATATATATATATATATATATATATATATATAATGTATATATATATATAGATCACTCGCGGGCTAGAGGTCTAAAGGACACATTGAGAGGAGGGCGTAAAAGGGAAAACTTGAGCATTCACTACACCTGCCCATATGGATTGTTATAAATGGATAGAGTAGAAGCATATGAGACGGAGTGACTATGGATAGAGAATCTGGAATGTAAATACAAAGTTCAATAAATAATTTACATTATTCGGACTATTGTGCTCATCTTTGTCGCCATATTTATTACAACGTTTCGGCCTTCTTCCGTTGGTTGGAATGTCGAACTGAACCCTTTATTTCGCTCACTGGGGTAGATTGCTCTAGTTCCACGTCCTGAAGGACACATGGCACAGTGGATAAAGGCGTTAGTCAGATCCAGTGACAGGACCCAAAGAGTGTGAGCTCAATACCCGGTTAAGGCAGTGGAGAACTTTCAGAGGGAAAAATTAAGAGGAGATAACTGATAACTGACATCCATTAAACATGGCACGTGGAACTAGAACAGTCTACCCCAGTGAGCGAAATAAAGGTTTCAGTTCGACATTCCAACCAGCTGAAGCGTACAACGGCCGAAACGTTGTAATAAATATGGCGACAAAGATGAGGACAATAGTCTGAATAATGTAAATAATGTACATAATAGCTCATCTCAGAAATATAAACATATACTTCAATAAATAAGTTCAATAATCGAAGCAAATATCGGAATAAAACTGTTGCCTGAAAGGATATATATGTAATACGTTTGCACGCGGCTCTAAATTAAATTCCAGGTATAATTTCATAAGATCTGCCATCTTGAAAAGGTTTTAACCTTTTTTAAAGCTTCTGAGTGTTGCTCTTAAGCAGTCATTTTTAATTGGGGTATCGTAAGAGGGATATAGTCATTAATTAAATTACTTTCGAAAGAAGTACAAAGCACAATAACAGTACATATGAAAATTAAAACGCCTTTAAATTGTTAATTCAATACACTTGACATAAGATCTCTGGATTGGGTAAGAAATCCATTTGTTTTAAGTCCGTATATGTCAGCAAATATTATAGAAAATGAAGAGTTAACAGAATAAGAAATGACAATTAAAATATTCAACAACAGATATTAAATCATTTTGGTTATCTATTAGTGAATTTAAAATATTACAAAAAGCAATAGAAATACTTGTGCCGTTCCCTACGTCATATCTGTGCGAAGCAAGCTTTCCTGCAATAAACAATATTAAGAACGAAAATCAATCTCTGCTAGAATCCTTGGAAGAAGATTTATGATTATGCCTGACCTAAATTCGACTTTGAAAAGAAGATATTCTAAAAAAAAAATCATGAAGCTCAGCTATCTCATTAAATGTTAAATTATTACAAATAGAAAAAAAATACGTTTTTGTTTTTAAGAATTTTAATTATAATTTTATTACAAATTATGATAAATTGTTTTGTTTATGTTAATAAATAAATCGTAAAAAGTATACTCTTTTTTAAAAAAATTTTATTGGTCATCATAAAACAAGTGCATAGCGGAAGTTTAACTATAGATTCAAGTGTACCGTGAGATAAAAAAAAGAGTTTGAAAAATATTTCTCTTGGGAAAAATAGTTATTTGTAAACAAACCTAATATTTGGTGATGGAATTACATTAAATCTTTTACTCTTTGTAATTTGAACTGATACAAAACTGCATATTCCTTGGTTGGAATAATTTATTCTCTTCTTATATGCTTTTTCATTTGAATTTGAACAAGTCTATTAATCCTGATGGTAAAATGGTCACATTATTGTAACTACAATAACCAAGATGAGTATACTAGTATGAACGACAAAAGAAAAATATAATGATGCCATATAAAAAGACTTCCAAATTAAATTACCATTTACTACATGTCCACGCGTGTGTTTATATATGAATTTAGGTTTCCCGAAGAGATAACTGTAGGAATGAATTATGAATGCATCAGATGTTTTTATTCTTGTTCTATAATAACAATCCAACGGAAGATTGTAATGTCCATTATCCTTTTAAGCCTTTCTGCTGAGCCAACTTATAGACAAAATGAAATGAATTAAGTATGTGTATGTCTTAGTGTGTAGTGGCCTTGTTCGTAGTTAATATTGTTAAGAGTTGTTTTTTTTCTTTTTTATTATTAAAGCTTCCATTATTTTTAATCTGTTTTTACATTTATATTTTTATAAATATATTTGTGTTTTCTACTAGTATATTTGTAACGGAGTCTGGTAAGTTTGTGTGTGTGTTTAAATGGGTTCTAATGGAGCTGTGATCAGATAGGTAACCGATGTAATATATATATATGCTATATATGTGTGTGTGCGCGGTGTGTATATATATATATATATATATATGTATGTATGTATGTATGTATGTATACAATTTTTTAGCTATACTCTGGCGGTGTGAAAAAAACAGATAATGCAATTAGTAAATAAAAAAAATTATTTATATCCGGGAAAAAGAATTCAGTAAAAAAAGAAAAGACTAAAAACATCCTTACTGTATGAAAATAACCAACCAGCAGCGCAATGTCTAGCCAAAAGAAAAAAAAACGACAGAATTACATAAGCTGATAGTTAAAAGTACTCAATGTACTAAGTAAAAAAATTAGAATACCTAAAGAGCCAGAACCTGTCAGATAAGTTCCGGCTCTTTTATATATATATATATATATATATATATATATATATATATATATATATATATATATATATATATATAATAAAAAAGGCTTAAACACTAATATTCTGTGGTCATAATTTATTCCATTGAAATCGTAAATACGATCCAATTCATCAGACCTACATATACATTGAGTTCTACCTCGATTCTATCCTCTTGGAATTATTTTTTACATATGTATGTATATATATTTATATATTTTGATATATATTGCATATATATATATATTTATATTTTAGATATATATATATATATATATATGTATATTTATATATATATATATATATATATATATATATATATATATATATATATAAACACACACACAGAGGATGAGAGGAATTTATATAAATCTCGAAACTGGAGTAGGACGGCAAAATCACTTGCATCTTCTTAAGTAGGAACCTCCACTAATTTTCGATACCTTGTTTTAAAATGAATTTTTATAAATGAAAAAGCTTTCTTGGAGCTTTAATTTTAGTTTTAATTGAAAGTTAAAGTATTAAATTTACTATTTCCAGTAAGCAAAATACTCTAGGTATTTTAAACAGAAATTGATTGGAATCGATTTTTAAAAGTTTTTGTAACATGGCTTATTAGCGCCCTTTCACCGCAATGTAATTCTTTGTATTAAAAAATCTTCCAATAATAAAATATATTTTTCTGAAATTTTATTTGAGGAATATTAGCTGATATAAAGTATAAGTAGTCTGATTTGAAATAAATTATTTACTTTAAGTTTAAAATAACGCAGAAATGTATTTTGAAAATGTAGTAACTGATTTTTAACTGACATGCCATGTTTTACGCAAATGATTAGTCGATGATAAGTGTTGACATAATGATTGTTGTTCTACGGAGAATTTATCTATAAAACGTAATTGAAGAAAATTAGGTGAGCGCCTTTTTTATATAATTTTTAAGTACTCATTAATCTTAAAAATAATTAATTAAATTTTAAAGGTCATTAATTAATTTTTTCGAAAAAATTCCAATGCACATAAGTTTACATATCAAAATTAAAAACCCTTTAGATTAATTATATGAGTACAGCATTGTTATAATAAATAAACGTATAGATGATATATAAAATAATATAAAAAGCAAGCTTTTTTACATAAACAATATTAACAAACAAAAATCGATTCCGGCTAATATCCCTGGAAGAAGATTTAAGAATATGCCTGTTCAAAATTTGACCTTGCAAAGATGATATTCTAAAAAAAATCGTCAATCCGAAATATCTTATTAAATATTAAATTATAATAAACAGACAAAAGTTTTTCTTTAAGAATTTTAATTAATTTTAATTATCTTTTTATTACAAATTATAATAAATTGTTTTTTGTGTTAATTTATAAATCATAAGATTTATACACTTTTTAAAAATGTTTCTTGATCATCATAATTTAAGTGTGCCGTGGAAGTTTAACTATAGGTTCAAGTGTGCCTTGAGATTAAATGAAAAAAAAATGGTTGATGATGAAATTGCATCCGTTTTTTTCATATGACAGAAAACTAACTCATCTTCGTTGATAAATAGGACAGTCGTAACGTGAGATTTTCCTTTGTTCTCAACTGAAACATTGTACTTACAATTTCAACAAAATGATCACAACTTTTACTTACACAAAGAATAAACAGAAAAACTAAATATTATTTCATAAGGCCAAAGTATTTATCAGTGTTAATACAACCTTGTGATTAATAACTTCTTTTATGCACCGTGTCCCTTTATGACGTAGACGACCATGGCCCTCCACGCCTTCCAGTCTCTTGTAGCTCTTAATAAGTTTTTTTTTGTTATTTCTCCCAAACCCTTTTCTGCTATCCATTTTCTCAAGCTCATCAAGTATGTTACGCGCTAATTTCCTCTGCCCCGCTTCCCCTCCGTCCCGTATGTTTTTCCAAGCCTTCTTTCCTTAATACGTGTCCCAGAAACCTCAACTGTCACTTACTTATGTTAGTATAAGTTTCCTTTTTGTTTCCATTCTCTCCAAAACCTCGTTGTTGTTCACAATTAATACATAGACATGAAAAGCTATATGTGTACTTCTTTTCAAGTTATTATTATTTATATTAAGGTAATACTCGTTTTCATTACAGATAGCGACTCCTCTGCCTCACTCTATGTAGAGTAAAGGGCTATAGTAACACAATACTAGCGTTGCTGCTGTGGTTTCTGTAGGTTTTTACTCGATTGATTTGTTAGCCTCGCACCTAAATGGTTACCAACCAAGGTTACAGAACTTAATCTGCTCTTCTATTTAACCCATAAAAAAAGGGTCGGAGAGAAGAAATAGATTCAAACCTTTCTCAAGTGTATTTGTGAGAAAATGAATGTAAAACGTCGTCCGAAATTTGAACCAAGTATGCTGATCCCATTTTCTGTGTTGATAACCACTACGCTGATATATGCAACCATAATTTTATAATAAATATGTCTGTACAAGTACACGTATATTTCTTATTGCGATTATTACGTAACAATATTAAAATAATACTAATTACTTTCATTATAGAGCAGTATAAAACTGCATGTGTATTATTACGCTTGTTACGTAATATCATGGCAAATAAAACTAACTATCGGAAAACTTTTTTTACAAACATTTTTATTAATAGATTTATTTATAAGTAAAGGTGTACCAATTTGAAATTGACAACTTTTTTTTCCATTTCACTGAAACAGACGTTAAACTTAGTCTATTTCACAAACTAAAAGTTCTGTCTGAGTAGAACCAATGGAATATGATGAGAATTAAGAGGCAGAGTTGACAACATCTCGGATTGAGGAATCGGAGAGCCAAGTTCGAATTCCAGTCGAATCCATTACATTCACTTATGTGCTAATACGCTTGGGTATTGGAAAGTTATGAATCCTATTCTTCTTCCATCCCAGCTATGGATAAATAGCAGTACAGACCGGATTCTATAGCCTTGAATGGCAACTGGTCTACCGCAGAAAGAAATGGCAATCTACTGCGGGAAAAATCTGCCTCGTTAGTCATATGTTGAAAGACCTGTATGACACATAACTATGTACCGAGTGGTCCGAAAGTCTTGTCATTCCCTACCAAAACGTAATGAGAACAATAGAACAAGTAATACCGTAATACAAAGCACTAGTACTAGATTCAGTTTATTCATTTACATTGATGCTGTCATGCATCGAGAAAGTATGTACGAATACCCGTATCCGGTAAAATGCTCGAAATCAATTGCTCGACTGTAAAATGCTCGAAATCAATTGCTCGAAAAATAATTTCTCGAACTATCAATTGCTCGAAAAGCAGTTTGCTCGAAACCTATGGTTAAAAAAAAATAAAACTACATTGTTTCTAATATTTACTATAAGATAAAATAATACAACTTTATTGTTATGAACTGATCAGTTAAAATTAAAGAACGAGTATATTTATATAGCAGGTCTTTTTTTTTCTCGAAAGGCAGTTTGCTCGAAACCTGTGGTTAAAAAAAAATAAAACACGTGCTAAGCATTTCCTTTTTTCACATTTCCAGTAAATCTTATTGCTCACTGTTTTGTCCTTAATATATAGATATCCATCCAAACACAACTTCTTTCCTTTTTCACTCTCAATAAAGGTTATGTCCATCACTAGGTTTCGAGATCTTCAAAATTTCTGAAATAGAAATAGAAAACAAATATAGAAAAAATAAAATCATGACTGCTAAAGTTGAGTGTGTTTATATCCAGTTCCGTTGACGTGTCGTGAGACGGTGCAGTTTATGTGGTGCTTCGAGCTTCAAAATTACTTCAAGCAATCTGCCTTTCGAGCAATTGATAGTTCGAGAAATTATTTGTCGAGCAATTGATTTCGAGCAATTTACCTAGATCCATAAATACCATCATTTTCGTGCCAGCCATTTGAAATTATATGATGTAGGGGTGACAAGACTTTCGGACAACCCTGTACTTTGGAGTTGTATATATCTCTATCTATAAACGGCAGGATGGTGTGTGTGTGTGTGTGTGTGTGTGTGTGTGTGTGTGTGTGTGTGTGTGTGTGTGTGTGTGTGTGTAACGAATGCACGGCAGCAATTTTCGACGGATTTGCACCAAAATGTACATGCACATGCTCCAAGTTGGCAGGAAGGCCAAGACCGACTTTGCATTTCCCAACTCCCATCGATAGTGGAAATAATCGATTTTTTCATGCTTCTACGGCAGTTTTCATGTAGTTTGCGGCCATTTTCTACTGACCAGAGTGAGAGCCTATAGCTGGTTGCCACGAATAGGCAGGAAGATTCTATTGGCCAGCGTGAGAGCCAACAGCTGACTGACACGAATGTTAACTAGCATGCTAGCATGCAAAAAAAATGCAAAAAAATCGATAGCTGCATTCGTCACAAGTGGGGAAAATTTAAATCTGCAGGGCACTTTACTCCAATTGGCTCATTCGCTTGCTTAAACTCAACGTTGATTCTGATTCCGCAGAACTGGTTTGGGTGTGAAAAAGTATTTGTTGTTTTTCCAGTTACGAGTCCTTTTTTAAAGCTGATCGTTTTGTGTTCATTTTGTTTAGTTCTTATTTCGTAACAGATTTAATGTTTAGTATAGAGCTTAGAAAAAATTCGCAGTGTGAGTAAGGCATATAGCAACATCAGCACGGCAAAGGGCACTCCTTTAAAGGCAAGGAAGGGCAAAAATATTTTGAAGTCAAGTGATAGCGATTGCTATATGAGTCGTACGATTTTTGAATCAAGCCCGGGCAACGGGCAACGCTAGTATATATATATATATATATATATATATATATATATATATATATATATATATATATATATATTATAACTAAATTTAAAACATATTTATACTTAGAAGAAATGCTGCAAAAAACTTGTACCCCACTGAAAATAAAGTTCATAAAATGCTTAGAGATGCGCGCAATCATACTTACCAAATGTACTTATAGCTCTCCCTCTTAACGCATATTATCATCCAATCAAGAACACAAAGAAACAATTAGTTTTAATCGGTAGAAATGCATTTATTTCTAAATTTAAATTAAACGGTTGTTACTTTTTCTCGTTATTCTATTGGACATTTTTAAAGTGATTTTTCAGCACAGCTGACTGAGGAAATGTCTCCGGACGACAAGAGCCTTTCACATGCGCGTTAACACAACATAAGCGTTCATGCAAATATGTTTACTCTTACTGGTAAAGAGAGACATTTTTTTCGTTAACACACGCATACACACCTGCTCGCCCATATCCAAAGGCAAGCACACACAATCACAGATGCGCTAACATTTAGACATCATGGACACACACATACGGGGGCTAATATAATATGTAATTATACAGATAATTACACAGACTATACGCCATGAAGCGTGTAATTATACGTCCACACACAGAAACAAATCTAAACCTAAGTCCATTTAAAAATATATAATTTAGTTTATAGTTACACAGAAATCCACTGGTGCAATCATTAGCAGAAGTTCAGCTGTTGGGAAGCGAATCAAGCCACCATGTGTAACTGGTACATACATACACAAAATGTATACAGAGTGCTTTACTAAGCGCAGTCTTAGATGCGATGCAAGGCTGAAAAATGTGGCAAAACCAGTGAGGATCGAACTCACTATTCAGTCATAATTAATCTAGCAAGACAAGTTTGCTAACCATTATACCACGTCCAAGTAAGCAAGGCATTAGCGTCCAAAATGTTTTCAAAGCGTATCTTAGATGTAGTACAAGGTTTGAAAGTGTGAAGCACCCATTGAGGATGGAACTCACTATCCAGTCGTCGTAATTGATCTATACACAATGTATACACAGACTTGAAAGTTTTCTTCTTTATGGGCGGTCATGACTCTCTACATCTTCCTGCACATCTAGCATCTTCTTGTAGCTTTTGGCAAGGTTGTGTGTTTTTACTATCTCTCCCACTCTCTGTTCTCCTATTCATACGAACATGCTCGTTAGGAAACTGACTCGGGGTTTCCTTCTGTATGTACGAGTGGTGGAATGGATGATGGCTCGAAATGAGAAATCGGAGATCTTAGTTCAATTTCTAGTCGTGTTTGTTACATTAATTTCCACAAAAAAAACCCTTGGCAAAAGTATGAATCCATCACCTTTAGCTATGGGCTAAACAGTAGGACCTGTATCTGGAAAAACCATTGTTATTTTCAAAAGAGTGTTAACACAAACGAAGAATTACTCTTACATTCCAAAATGTGTTTCGGCGTTAAATAACCTACAAATCCATTAATCAACCAATAAACTGTTTGTCTTGTTTCTAATATGTCTCCCTCCAAATTCTCAAGGCACTCTTCTTCTTTTTTCATTATGTGTTCCAAGAATTTTAGCTGCCTCTTTTTGATTTTAAGTATTAGCGTGCTTTTTGTTTCCATTTTCTTTAAAACTCCCTTGTTGCTCGCATGCTCTGTACATGTTATTCTCAACATCCTTCTGTAGAACATTTATGTTGCTTCAAATTTCTTCTTCGGCTTTGTGATGCTATATATGAGTATTGATATTACCTTGTAGTTCAGTACTTCGATGTGGTGTAATGATCAAGAAGCTTACTAGATAAATTACGATTTAGTAGAGAGTTCAATTTTCACTGGGTACTCCCTATTTTCAGTCTTATGCCACATCGAAGTAATAGGCTCAGTAATAAGCACTTCGACGTGGTGTAATGATTAACCAGCTTGTCTTACTAGATCACTTACGACTGAATAGTGAGTTCGATCCTCACTGAGTGCCCCATACTTCCCACCTTGTGCCATATCTAAGCTACGCTTAGAAAATCACCCGAGCGTTTAAGCACTCTTTTTTGTTTCTAACTAAAGACTTTTTAATTAATATTTTGTTTAACTTTTGAAAGGTATCTTTTATATTTTCAATGCGCCTTCTGACTTCTTTATCACTTTTTCCGTCGTCTATTAAAACTCTTCCCAGGAGTAGATGGGCTTGCGTATCATCCGGTTCAGACTCCTGCCCAGTCATCTGCACAGGAGTAGAGAGTTATCCCTTGTTTCTTGTCTAGGAATGGGCTTCCGGTTCATTCTGAACTATACTTCAACTCTATACTTCTAATGTCGCCACTTGAACTCTGAAATTTTATTTACTAATTATTTTTCTTCCCCTCAAACAGGAGGAGATAAGTTTGCCAATGACCCGGTTCACACTTCTCCCCAGTCTTTTGAACTGAAGTTTATCCCTTGTTTCCTATTTAGGACTGGGTTTCCGATTCCTTTTAAAGTTTTTCATTATCGGTTACTTTCAGCTTGAGTATTAGTGGCATTATCGCTTTGCTAGTGGCGAAGTGATAAAAAAACGGTATTATACTAACCAAAACTGTTCTTTATTTACACCAATTTCGCTAATACCAATCATGGCATACACAGTTCTCTTAAAGAAACGAATGAATACGCCGGCGGAGTCATGAATTGGCACGCTTAACGCCGAGTAATATTGCTAGGGTAAATCTTAAAATAGAAAACTCTGCAAGTGTCCATTTTTTAAAGAACACAGTTGAGGTAAATATCTACTATGTTTGGAGCAAAAGTAATATTGGGTACCCATAATGGTCAGCATGAATATCTCAAAATCAAAACCGGTGTTACTTTTGTGTTATGTTGAGATGTTTTTGTGTATGAATCAAGACTTTATGTTGAGATGTTGTGAGTCAAAGCAATTAACGCGTGTCGGTGTATGAATCAAGACAAACACAAAGTTGTCCAACGGTATGTAGGAAAATGGACTGGTATATTCATAAAGGCCTTTTTAATGTGGGCATTCCCGAGCCATTAGGCTCGGAGTGATTATTTAGAACCCGATAAACGGGTTAGGGCGAAGTTAATATCCAAAGTCTATAGTCCAACCTCTCCGTACCGGAGACAGAGCTTATTGGATCAGTCGCTCAGAGATATTGGGCTGCTAAGATATTTAGCCACCCCCCACGAGGGCGTCATGCGGTACAAGGCCTTTTTTGGGCATTCCTGAGCCATTAGGCTCGGCCAAAATAGCCCATTTGAACCCGTATAAACGGGTTCAGGGCGTTTAACCCTCCCGAAGGAGACTCCGCCCTTCGGCGTAGCCTCCTTCGGGTTCCTCTCGCCCGTAGGAAGAGAGTTCAACCGAGCAGTCGCTCAGAAAGTATCTGGGCTGCTAAGATATTTAGCCACCCCCCACGAGGGCGTCATGCGGCACAAGGCCTTTTTAATGTGGGCATTCCCGAGCCATTTCGGCAAAAATAACCCATTTGAACCCGTATAAACGGGTTCATAACCTCCCCGAAGGAGACTCCGCCTTCGGCGTAGCCTCCTTCAGGTTCCTCGCCCGTAGGAAGAGAGTTGAACCGATCAGTCGCTCAGAAAGTATCTGGGCTGCTAAGATATTTAGCCACCCCCCACGAGGGCGTCATGCGGCACAAGGCCTTTTTAATGTGGGCATTCCCGAGCCATTAGGCTCGGCCAAAAAATAGCCCATTTGAACCCGTATAAACGGGTTCAGGGGCCGTATCCCGAAGGAGACTCCGCCCTTCGGCGGTTCGGGTTCCTCTCGTCCGGAGACAGAGAGTTGAACCGAGCAGTCGCTCAGAAAGGCTAAGATATTTAGCCACCCCCCACGAGGGCGTCATCCGCTTTTTAATGTGGGCATTCGGAACCCGTACTCCGCCCTTCGGCTCCTTCGGGTTCCAGAGTTGAAACCGATCAGTCGCTCAGAAAGTATCTGGGCCGTAGGAAGAGTCAGTTGAACCGAGCCATTAGGTCGCTCAGAACCCGTATAAACGGGTTCAGGGCCGATTTAACCTCCCGAAGGAGACTCCGCCCTTGGGCTGCTAGGAAGAAGATATTCATCTGGGCCACCCACCCACGAGGGCGTCATGCGGCACAAGGCCTTTTTTTTAATGTGGGCATTCCCGAGCCATTAGGCTCAGAGCGAACCTCCCGAAGGAGAAAACCTCTCCTTCGGGTTCCTCTCGCCCGTAGGAAGAGAGTTGAACATTTGAACCCGTATAAACGGGTTGCGGCACAAGGCCTTTTTAAGGGCGAGCCATTAGGCTCGGCCAAAAAATACCATTTGAACCCGTATAAACGGGTTAGACCCGAAGGAGACTCCGCCCTTCGGCGTAGCCTCCTTCGGGTTCCTCTAATCCGAGACAGAGAGTTGGTTCAGAAAGTATCTGGGCTCTGATATTTCCGAGGGGAGACAGAGAGTTGATTCCGGAGCCAGGTCGCTCACCCGTATAAAAGTATCTGGGCTGCTAAGCCCGGGTTCCTCGCCCGTAGGACTCTCAGTCGCCAGAGCTGACTTATATGACTTATATAAGAGGGACCAGTCCATTACTAGTTAGAAGGTGGGTGCGCCCCAACACTTTAGATCACTGGTTCTTAACCTGGGTTCGATCAAGTCAGTCTCGGGTGTTGAGCGGATGTCAAGTCATATCAATGATGAATACCTCGACAAAATCATTGAACTTCAGCAAAACCAGGTTCAACAGCAACTTTTCAGAGCAACAATTTTCGTCTGTTCCTTTTTTTCGTTTTCATGTCTACCATCCTCGAAAAAGATTGCTCGCAAAGGTACGTTATAACAAACAGTATGAGTATCTCAAGGGCTTTCTTAGCAATAAGAGTGTAAAATATGATTTGGTGATACCAAAACTTTGTTGAGAGCTTTGTTGCTCTGAAAAGTTGCTGTTGAACCTGGTTTTGCTGAAGTTCAATGATTTTGTCGAGGTATTCATCATAGTTGCGAAAATGATATGAGATTGGTACTTGCCAAAGTGAAACCGTGCATTCCTGAACTTGTCTCTGAATGGCAACAGCAAAAATCACATTGACTTGCAGTAAATATTCATTATGTTTTTTTCTTTGTGTGAAAATCATGTTTTGTTGGTTTTGTTCTTTGAACGTAGTGATTTTGTACGCAACTAATGCATGGTTCATTATTTGGATACTAATAAGATATATACCTATGTTTTGAAGAAATCATACTTTATTTTTCCAATTACGAAGAGTTCGGTGAATGAACGGATGAAACTTGCGGGGGTCAGTACCTCCAATAATGTTAAGATCCCCTGCTTTAGACTGTAAATAATTATAACTTTTTTTTTTAAAGTTACAGTTGTAATTCTTATTTAAAAGAAAAAAAAGAAAAAATTTGTTAACTACGTGAAATAATGAGTCCATTTTCTTCTGAATCAAGGGAGTCTTTAAAAAATAAATTGAAACAAAAGCTTCGAAATTGTGAGGAAATAATTCTTTCCGAGAGAAGACAAAAATAAAAACAAACATAAGATACAATAAAGAAATGTGAAAACCTAGATATATTTACCCGGCCTCCCCACTAAGGCAAGATGTGACACAAGGTCGTTTTAACGTGAGGAGAGCCATACACATATGGGATAAAGACATAATCTTTGCTCCATCCCCGCCACCACTGTCATCGATATTACGCCAATCCTTCCTCTTTTACTGCAATGAGGTGCTGCCTCAGGGTTGTAATCCCTAGGCCTGGATGCCTTCTCCCATCTAAAATGAATAGAAACGTTTACTCCACTTCCGGCACAAAAGTAACTCCTCTGCCATCTCCTTCCACACATCTTTCTCGCCGCTTTTACAATCTTGTTTTGTATTACTGACTTAAATATTATAGTGAGCAGGGTAGGTTCTTTTTATATACTTATGCATATATTCATGAGCATATAGAAATGTTTATATCGACAGAAATAGACAGCCCCCAAAATGCACATACATACATATGATAGCCTGTATCTTCGAAACACCTTTGCCCACTTAGCAGTTTTATCAGTTAAGCAATGATAACAAAGTTGAAAGGTGAAGGCGAATGATAAGCTTTTAAAGAAAAAGGTACCAATGTCCTTGACTGATCGCCAAATGAAACCTTGGTTTTATCTCTTCCCTCTGGACTGCAGAAAATGAAAATAGAAAAATAAAACGACCTCAAAGACAGGTGAAAAAAGGAAAAAGAATTCGGATAAACTTGACAAAGCTGAACTTATCTCTTTAACAATATACCCAATAAAAACAAATATTCAACATAATTTAACTTCCTCTCGCTCTGCTTTTTAGACTTATTTAAGAGTTGATTTACTTAATGGGCACATAAAGCCCTTTTAAAATGATTCGCTATATTCGATCGATTTGAAAACGGTCTTAAAACCTAAATAAATTTTTTTAAGAGCTAATGCTCCTTCAGTCTTACGTATTTATAAGTCTATCATTTGCTCATGCTTTGATTATTGCTGCCATATATGATTCGGTGCTTCTGTTGTATATTTAGAGATACTTGATAAAATCCAAAGAAGAATCAGCAATATTATTGGTCTTGTCCTGACGTCTCGACTTCAGTAACTTTCCCACCGCCATAATGTAGCTTTTCTGTGCCTTTTCTATAAATACTTTAATAGTATTTGTTCGGTAGAACTCTTCGTTATGATACCCTTTATGAATCTAAGCGTAGTACTCGACTGGCGGCAAGGTATCATCAGTTCACAGATGAATTGACTATATGCAACCGCAAGTTCTATGCAGTTTCTTTTCTCACACATCTCGCTTGTGAAACTCTTTTCCAGTTCTATGCTTTACAGACAACTTTGATCTTTAAAAATTTAAAGGCAATATCAATTTTTATCTACTGTCTTCTTGTTTACTCTTCTATTGTTGTTTAAAATGTTGCTTTTTTGCTTATTCGTTCACATTCAGTAAACCCTTGTGTCTTAGTGGCTTTACTGCATAGCGTTAAAAATGATTAAAAAAATGTTGAAAAGTTCAGGGAAATTGAACAGCCCGTAAAATGAACGTAGTACGGACTTTGCTGTGACCCATTGTGAGCAGTATCCACCGTGGACAAGTGAAGGGAGTTGGGGAGAAAAGAAAGGTCCACTTTGAAAAAGACGATGGAAGCTAGGTGTTAGGGTAATTGTTTTCGTGATCCTATTCTCCGAACTTGGTGGAGGCATCTCATAGATGTGATTGTATATTAAAATTATGTTACCTTACGAGAATCATTTTAGTCCGCTAGGCTTTGCACATAAGCATAATGACTAGTACTTGCTGGTAAATTAAATGACTCTCAACACAAACTGGTTAGTTGCAATATTTGGCATCGAAAGCTTTGACTAATTTATCATTTCTTTTAGTTTTTATTTTGTTTTTATGAATACCATGTTCTTTTAGGACGTGGACATGGCTATACACAGATTCTCTTTCTTTATTATCTATGAATTGTTATTACTTTTTTGTGATAGAAAGAGTAGTTTACCGTTGTCATCTCAGGCTTACGGCCATATCATATCGAAACACCGGTTACTGTACGATCACTGAAGTTAAGCAACCAGGTCAGGAACTAGATGGGTGACCGCTTAGGAATACCAGGCGCTGTAAGCTTGGATGTGCGGGTGGTGTTATGGATAATGGCTCAGAATTGCCAGTCGTAGAGACGAATTCCAATTCCAGTTGTGATCGTTATATTTACTTACGCACCAATATATTGGGAAAGGTATGAATCCACCTCTTCTCTCCCCAGCTATGGGTTAATTAGTAAGAACTGCATCACTAAATTATTATTCTCCCCACACCCAAAAAAATCTTACAATCTAAAATTTTGTTCTGGCTTTAAATAACCAATCAATCAATCAATCTTTGCCATCTTCAAAATTTTGAATTCAGAACAGTCTTTCTCTAAAACTGGAGAGCCCAGTCTATCGTACTATTTGGCCTCTATTTGGAAGAAAATACGGGTTCATGCCTTTCCAAAAGGGATTAGTGAAAAAGTGAATGTTACAGACTAGACCGGAATTTGAACTCGTTTTTCAGATATTTCCTCTCAGCGCCGATGTTCGTTACGCTACCTGCGTATCTTTTGTTTCAGTACAACTCAGTTGACAAGTGTAGGCGTTTTGCCGTGAAGTAATTGTTAGTGAGGTAGTAATAATGGTCACCCAAACCGAGTATGATGAATTAGATCTTTACCAGGTACTCGGAGTAGGGGGCTTCTGTGAAACAACTCTATCTAGCGGTAGATACTAGTATTTAAATGACATGTATCTGACTTTTTAAAACTTAGTTCTGTAGCTATTTCTATAGTTTATGTTTTAAACTATAAAAATCTTGACATTGACAAAATGATACCTACTGTTCCTTAACTAAGAAAGGGTGGTGCAATCTTAAAACCATTGAGATTTATTTGAATTCAATGATCACGATTTTGAAATTATATCCGACAATTTAAAGTTATATATAATTCGTATTTTTTTTAATTACACCTGTTCGTGATATGAAGGATAGATAATTTGTTCACTAAGTGCTACCAAAAAAAATTGAATGCAACAACTGTCCAACCAGCTGTTGTATCCTGGTGCACTTGCATGCTTTTTTTTTGTCTAGCAACTGGTGTGTATATATGCAATGTAAGATCTGAAGCTACCCTAATTAGCTTTGATATATCAATAGATTGTCCTGTGAAACGGCAAATCTGAGGATGCCTTTGGTTTGGAAACAACCTTGACATAATTAAACGAGTGGTCTGAAGTGCACAAATGAGTTAATACTTCAGGGGAACACTGGTCACGACAGGAGGCGTGGAAGAGGCCTAAAAGGTTAGCATGATGCCCATCTACATCGGGAACACGAGTCGGCTTATCCACGATTTAGGTCAGCGAGTAAGCGATGGCGAAGTCTTAACAGTACTTCCCCTCCTCATCGGTATGTTTTAAATGGACTAACCTCTCCTTGTGATCAATGTTGAAATCGATACAAATACGAATGATAGTTGATGGACCATGTTATCAATCTTCTCCACCATTTTTGTCGAACATTACAATACCATCATCCGCTGATAGATGACGAAAACAAAGGGCATTCTATGAAAGAAAAACAACCGAAAATACATGAAGTCGGTACCATCGTTTTGGGAGTCTCCGCCGTAGGGTAACTCATCTTTGATATAGGTCCCATGATTATGTTTATTACAAGGGTCTTCTTTTGTGAGTAGGGGCATTGTTAATATAATGTATTAATTTTAGTCTATTCATCCGCTTCATGGGCATATGTTCGCTTTCTGACCATGAAACCCAGGTTCGAAACTTTAGGGCGCAATTTTCCCATACACAGGCAAACACTGAGACGAAATATGTGTAGACCAAAAGAAGTTTTTTTTTTTTAATTATGCTATTTATTGAAATGTTTTGGAGCATGAGATGCCGCGACGCTACAGTTCTTGTTCAAATCGATCAAGTGAGAATTTTGTTTGAAGATTGAAGATGACAATTTGAAATTGTCGAAAGTACTTGGCATGTGTCTTCTGTCTGACAACAACTCGAATATAAGGATCTTACTATTCAAGAAATTGATAGTAAGTTAATGTCTCATTAAGTCTTGTTAGCGAAGCGATTTCGCCATTAATCACATTAACATTGCTATTTAATTTTTTGTATAAATTGTTTCTTTATTGTATATATATATATATTAAGAAATGGACAAAGTCTGACAATTTATTTATTAAAGACATAAAAATGTCTTTAATAAATATATATATATATATATATATATATATATATATATATATATATATATATATATATACGTTATCGGAAAACAAAACAATAATCATTTTGATAGTGACAAGTCTGTACAAAATTAATGAAAGTGTATTTTTACACTTTTATTAACATAATCTCATTCTTTAAGTGAACTTAATTCAGAGGTGAATATCATTCATCTTAATCGAGCTTTATACAGTTCAAGTTTCAACTCAAAATTCTGTTTATAGGATCATACCAGGTTATGGATTTAGACCCTAGTATACAGTGAATTGGTTTTCGTAGTTTAAATGAATATCTTGTTTAAGTTTGATTCTCCCACTTCATTTGTTAGTTTTACAAATGATGGTCGTTTGGCTAAATCGATTATTTGTTAGATGACAGAAAAATAACGTAACAAACCATTTCTTTGTTGGCTCGCGTAGTGAGGCCTGAGTATGTAAATAAAACCGACCATTCGACAAAGCCAAGCACGAAAATAGCAAAACAAGAAACATAAAGAAACGATTTTTAATAAATAACATTTTAAACGCCATGTAAAAAGAAAGCATCGCCCGATTTATTTTTTGTTGCATCTATTAACCGAGTTGTTTTCATTCAACTATCGTTATTGTCCTTTGATGATGCGAGTGGCAGTTTTAGTTGCAGACTTTACGGGTCAAAAGATCAGAATACAAATAAAAAAAAAAGTATTTTCAAAGAAGAGGAGTTGTATTCACGTTCGAAAACTCGGTGAATCCTCATTCCAAAGAAATGAAAATCTTGCTGCATTTTAATTCAACTTGATACAAAAAATGGAAACAAAATTAATTTTTTGTATGAAAGAAACGTCAGAGGATAAAATAATACTGCACACTTTGTTTAGGTAGAGTTTTGGTTGTTTTGTTAGTTATTTTTGTTTAATGGTATATCAACACCTTTATGGGTCATTTTAATATTTTGTACGCTGATTTAAGCTTTCAATTTAAGATATTTTGCATAGAATTTTATACTTTCAGTACAAACGCCTGTTTTTTTTTTAGATATGTATTTTGTAGATAAAATATATTGCTGGTAATTTTACTATAAAAATGAACTTTATACTATAGTGCTGTATTGTCATTTTGTTATAAAAATGTAATACAACTGGTCATTTTTTAATAAATATATTGTTGGTATTTTTACCATAATGTATTTTTGCTTCGTGAACCTCCAAAGAAAAATTAAAACACTATTTTCTCATAGCTGTGACCCTAACAGGTGCTGCCACCTCGGGTCAGGGTGGACCTGGGAACAACAGTAACTGAGAAGTAGTTCCACGCTCCTTAAATCCTCGAATCTTTCGATCAGAAGCCTTGCTGAAAGATGGAGTTTATCGTCATACCTATGACTAGTTTAAGTAAGAGAAAAAAAACATCGGCGACAAAATCATATTTACTTTTGAAAAGGAAAAACCTCATTAAAGAGAATAAGCAATAATATTTTCATTTAAAATTGGTAATTTAGTTTATTTGCAGTTTTATAAATGAAAAGTTATATTTAATTTATAAAAATAAAATCAGTAATATTTTAATAAATTAGATTTTGAGGATAAGTCTTATTTTATTTACCTTAATTGTAATGAATTCGTTTATCAAGACATTTATTTTTTTAAGTTATATTAAACTAAATATTATATTATTAAAAATATGATTTATTCTCTAGAATTTTTCATACCTCCGACTTAAAAGTTAAATTTATTCCCTACCTAAACGAAGACTAACATATGGTTTTTCTTCTATGACATTTACTAGGTTACAAATCAATCAGTCTGTTTTTGTAATGTTTTTTGCCTTTAGCACAAGTAATTTTAATCTTAAACTATTTACATTTGAATTAATGTCCTCATCTGTAGTTATTATGACAACGTTTCAGCCATTGTTATCGCATTGTTTGTAGTTATCATAACATTTTCGATATACCCTTAAAGGTATATGTAGATCCGAGTAACCGGAGTAAATAGATTTATTTTCAAACGACCGAGAATTCAGATCTTTCTGAAATCTCAACAAAACCAAGGAAAGGAAAGGAATCAGTGTATAATAATAATAATAACAACAGTTAGTCGTAGAAATTTTCACAAATTAGTCACGCTACCGGTTAAAAACTGATTAATATAAGACTCATTATATTATCGATCTATATATATCATCTCATATTATATATATATATATATATATATATATATATATATAGAGAGAGAGAGAGAGAGAGAGAGATAATATTGGTGGTAAATATATACATACATATGGAATCATATATCTAAAATATATAAATATATATACATACATACATATACATATATATATATATATATATATATATATATATATATATATATATATATATATATATATATATATATATAAAATAATTCCAAGAGGATAGAATCCAGGTAGAACGCAATGTCCAGGACAGAGTAAGGATATAATAAAAAGGCTTAAACACTAATATTCCATGGTCATAATTTATTCCATTGGAATCGTAAATACGATCCAATTCATCAGACTTACCTATATATATATATATATCATTTCATATTTCATTTGTCTATCTTTCTTCATATTTGGATCCGTCATTCTATCTCCCTTCATATTTTTATCTGTTTATCTTAGGCTTTAAACCTTTTGTTAATTAAATAGATAAATGTATATCTGTCCCCTAACCTATAGCAGAAGTGACGCTTCTAGGGCATGATAACCTGATGGAACCCATACTTCTTCAGGTTGGTTTTGAATTCAGTTCTTATGAACGTATGCAGATATCAATGAGGCATGCACAGTTTCAAAGCAGGATATTTGTAAACAGATTTCTTCCGGTAAATATGTTAAAATTTAGGAATCAATTTTACGCTGCATCAATATCATGAAATAAATTTTTAAAAAATGAAGTACAATGAAATAAATAAAAAAAATAGGTTCAGATAATTTTGTCAAAGTTAGAGATCGATTTGATATTGTACTGATATTATGAAAAGGACCCTCTTCTAAATCAATAAAAACATTGATATTGTCATACTCTACGGAAGCTAATGAATATTTAACCTAAAAAAATATTCCCCGAAAAATTTTCCCTTATTTTTTTTTACGAGTAGACTAGTCTATATTGTGCCCAGCTTTCAAATAGTCTTTTCTCTCCAATATCCCTTTTTTGTATAATAAATTGCAAACAAAGCTGATCAATGTTTTTAAGTATAAATATATTTTCAATGGCATATATATAAGTTATAGTGTAATATGATCATTAAATTATTGATGAAACTATTTTTGAACATTAGAAAAATATAGAGCCAACTTATATCAAGTATTACCTATTGAGTATTAAAATCCTTATTTCGACTTGAGTTTGGACAACTCACCGTTGTGTAAAAGACTAGCAAACTTGTCAAGCTAGATCCATTTGCGATTGAATAGTGAGTTCGGTCCTCAGTGGGTGTTTCATATATTCGGCCATGTACCATATCTAAGCTACGCTTAGTAAACCGCCGTTTCGAATTGAATCTACAAACAATGAAATTTAGTTCATAACTATTCGACAAATAAAATTCAATTAAAAAAATTATTACTTCATGAACAGCCACATGTTTTTTTAATTAATATGGTGATGGTTATGAACGTGTAAAATATAATTATGTTTCATTTAAGAGAAAAAATAACCTTAAATCTAGACTAACCAAAATACAAAACCATATTAATTTAAACTAGATTTAACTCGCAAAAATTTCACGGCTTTCTTGTTTTAATATTCTTAATTATCAATTTAATGTTTGAGTAAGGGTGGAGTAATGTATAGCGGCTCGGATTGAGGAATCGGAGAGCCTGGTTCGAATTCCAGTCGAATCCATTACATTCACTTCCGTACTAATACCCTTGGGAAAGGTGTGAATCCTCTTCTCCTCCCCCCGGCTATGGGTAAAGAGCAGGACTGGGTTCTATAGCCTTGGTCTACCGCAGAAAGTAATGGCAACCTGCTGCGGGAAAAAAAATCTGCCTCGTCAGTCATGTATCGAAATGGCACATAACTGACTGACTGAAGCTCAAAGTGTGTTCTACGACAATAAAATATCCGTAGAATTCCGCTATGACATCGTTAAATATTTGAGCTTAACAAATTTAACATGGCTACTAGGTCTCATTGTGTTTTAATAACTTTGACAAAATATTGCAATAACAATCATAAATATGAATGTTGGGCGTTATTTGATAACTTTTCCAATTCCATTGAAACAGCCGTTAAACACTTCTATTTTCTATTCTTTCTTTCACTGATTTTCTCACTGAAAACAAGTAGTGTCTTTTCGCCTCTTACCATGCGATCAAAACGGAATAGTCCATTATTTATTTTAGGCATTAACAGAGCGTAACGGCCGTGCGAAGAAACAAAGAGGCGGACAAGGACAATTATAATAGGCTAAGTATATCTACAAGGGATATGTGTTGTGATGTAATGGATAATGGCTCAGGAAAAGGACAAATCAGTGAGCCGTGTTCGAATTTTAGTCTGAATCGTTACATTGACTTACGCGAAAATATCTTTGAGAAAGGTATGAATCAATCTCTTCTTCCACCCTGCCCTCCATCTATGGGTTGAATAGCAGGACAGACAGGATTCTATAGTTTTGGTTAACAACCAGTCTACCGCTTAAAGAAACGGCAACCTACTGTAGGAAAATCTTCTACTTATTCAGTCATGAATCGAAAGGGACATGATCGCCCAAGCGTTTATCACAGATAGCAATTAACTGACTAATAACTACAAAAAAATATTATTTTTTATTTAGACTAATGCCTTTTCTATGTAAAGATTTCGATCATAAACGCTAAATTCTTATATTTAAATACAATTCCATATTTGTTCTAGCTTGTCGGTCAGTTACATGATTCAGGTGAGAATGCTGTTTAATATTATGTTTTTCATTACTTAGCAAAACTAATGTCTAATTTGAAATCACCAGACTAAATGGGGGGGAATTGTCAGCTGAAATGGACTGATACAAGTGGTAGATAATAAATCAACGTTTTTTTCTCGAGAAACAAGATTTTCCCTTTCGGGGCGCCTCAAGGTGATTATTTTTGAGTTTCAAACAAATGGAAAGATTTTTTTTTTTTTGATTTTTTTATTTTTGTTTAGAAAATTCTACGTAGGCCATCCATATTCCAGCTATTCCTTTTATTAAATAATCAGGAAATTTCCTTCCATTCTTCAAAAAAATGTTTAATTTTAATAATTAATAAAAGTGGTGTTTGAAATAAGGATGTCTAGAGTGGATTGTTATTCATAATGTAATTACCCCAGCCCGTCTATTTGAAACTTAAAAGATAGGAAGTCAATATTATTAATCATTACTACTGAATAATAATTCGATCCTCAATTGGCCATCCATATTTCTCCTAGTACCAATTTTTTTTCATGTCGTGTTCCTTCAGGGTGTAGCTGATCATGGCTCTCCTCGGATCCCATTCTTTTATAAATAAAATGTAGTGCCAAGACATCATGGGAAATATACAGTTGTTTCACGCTGTCTTCTCCACAATTTTATATTCGAAGCAGTCCTCCTTCTAGACTGGCTGCCATTCTATCTATCCTGCTATTTAACCGTTAGCTGGTGGAAGAAAAATGGAGACATGCCTTTCCCAAAGGTAGCTGTGTGAAAGTGAACGCAACAGATGACCCTGGAATTTGAACTCGGTTTGCCGATTTTAGTCGCTGCTGTGACAAGCGTTACTTCACTCGCACACCCAAAAATTAAGATAAGCTTAATAAATAACATCCAGGTTTTTTTCTTTGGAAGTCTCGGATGTAAAGTATTGGTTAACGAGCTCATCTTATTGACCATTACCAATTAGTTAATTCGATTCTCACTGAGGGGCCCGTATTTACACCATGAAGAGATTCTGTTGTCACAACAGAATGTCAATGATTCTCAGAATCTTAAAGGATCTAGACCATCAGCTGGTCTCTTCTCTGATCTAGCTCTAACAGATCAATGGTGAAAAATTGTGTTGCAACATTCATTACTACCAAAACCAAATTAGTAACGTTTCATAATTACAGAGCAGATGCTGAATTTTCTCTTGTCATAATGAACGATTTTACTCCAATGAGCTTCCTTGCTTTGAATGTCTATTGGGATTAAAGTTTATCACAGATCTAGAATGGAAATCCTATATAAGATCCGTTGTTAAAGAAACTGGAAGATTGTTCCGTACTTTATGTTGCTTCAGAAAGTATCTGAATCCTCCTGTTAAGTTCTATCTTTACAAAATTCAGATCAGACCATAAATAATGCAATGCTGGCATATTTGAGCTGGATCTGCCCAGTATTTGCTTTCCAGCTTTGACAGGGTTCAAGTGTATTCACACCGCTTTGTGGCGATGAATTACTTTCAATTCTACAACCTTTAATTTCCTCACAGATGAATCGTCAACAAGCCTATCACTAGCTCCATTTCCACTGAAAAAAGTTCTACTCGTTCAAGCCTTTGCAGCTAGAATACACCATGTCATGTACACAGAGTCTCATAATCCTGATTCTTTTGTATTCCATTGGTAAGAAAGAAGTTCCACTCAGATAGCTTCTTCTCGAGAATCACAGCTGTGGGGAGACGATGCTTACCCGATAATTACAATCTTAACCACTTCAGGTCTATAGTCAACCGTTACCTGTCGTGCATAGCAGTCTGCACTTTCTTCCTTCTTTTATGTCCATTCAACAGCCTTATTAACCCTCTACCTGAGAGGTTCTTGGGCCTTACATTGGGCGAACAATATCATAAAAAAGAAGACTGAACTTTTAGCCTGATTATTCTCTCTTCATTATACAACAATTAGATTAGTTTTGTTTTCGAAAACTGAAAATACGAAACAGTGACTGAAGTCCAAGTTTTTAAGGGATATGCAGCTGCTGGAAACTAAATAGCCATACCCACCATATTCTGGCGGCTAATCATATCTTGAAGCCCTTATAACGGTGACACCCTGGGTGATTCTATCTTCCTTGCCTGCTATTTGTCTTGCCCGTTCTGACCAGCTGTCTCACCCCCTTCTCACTTTAACAACACTTATAGCATCCCAAACCTGACAACAACGACACTTCTGCCATAACCGTTTCTTTCATACACCGCCCTGTGTGGTCCGGACGTGACGCGGGTGGGGTAGCCACGTGCAGGTTGTAAAGGCAGATATGCGCCTCATAAACATCCCATAATGTAAAACTCATTTAAGAAAGAAAAGAAAGAAAGAAAAGAAAATCTTCATCCATCTACAGAGGAAAAAAAGAAACTTTTTTTTAATATTAAAGTTAAGCCTCGTTGACTCTTATGACACGATTACAACTAAATGATGTAAGTATGAAAAACCAAATCCCAGTTTCTAGGTACGACTAGATTAAACATACAGATGGATTGATAGTGTATGTGTTAGAACGGGGTCTGTGCAAAAGGAGAGATGCTGTCAAAATAACCAAGTGGAACTTGCCACCCAAGTGAACGTTCAAATAGCAAAAATCGCCTAATTTCTAAGTCAACTTGTTTTCATTGATAAATGGCCCGCAGCGAATCACATCGTTATGCGATTGCCGCCTGTTCACAGATGCTCAACACAAGAAAATGACGACTTAGAGAGAATACAATTTCTCTTTGAAGTGTTTTACCTTTTAATGTCATTCTCCGTTGCCCAGTTAGGTTCCTTTATTTCATATCGGACAAAACATTGCAATAAGATTCATTTCTTGTTTAACAAAAACTATAAATTGAAATTCATGACAATAACTAATAAAAAGCTTTACATTCTGGCCTCCATAAAATCTATCCTTTCTATAGAATGTAGATAATGGCTTCACGCATCTTGTCGTTTGTATCTTGAGTATGAGAGAATTTCCCCTCTGACACAATTGAGATGTAGAATATATAAGATACTTCCGTAATCGATATGTTGCTCTTAACGAAGCGAAAGTGAAAAGAGAGACAAAATAAATGGCCATTCAGTGTTATAATCGTATGTTAAGACTATTTATGATTTTGAATGAGGATTTTGTTAACTTCACAATGTTAATGAGATCCATAACACTTTACCGACATATATAATTACATAAACAAAATTACAACTATATTGTTGTTTTTATTCATGTGTTTATAATACGGTTGTATGTGTGCAAAAGAAAAAAGAATGAATAACCGGAGTATTTTTGGAAAAAAAAAACACTGTTTTCTTTTTTTTTACTTAACTAAAGTATTATAGCTGCTATTTGAGGAAACCGTTTGAGAATGATATTTCAAAATGGCGCTGAAAATTATGCCAAAAAAAACAAACTTTTCAAATAGACATTTTACTTATTTAAGGAACAGCATATCTATAAACATTTAATTTTGTATTGATTTTAATTATGTTCACAAATTTAAGAAATGAAATGTGGCAAATAGTAATAGTAGTAGTAATAATAATAATAGTAGTAGTAATAATAATAGTAGAAGTAATAATAATAATAGTGGTAGTAGTAATAATAATAATAATAGTAGTAATAATAATAATAGTGGGTAGTAGTAATAATAATAATAGTGGTAGTAATAATAATAATAGTGGTAGTAATAATAATAATATAGTAGTAGTGGTAGTAGTAATAATAATAATAGTGGTAGTAGTAGTAATAATAATAGTAGTAGTAATAATAATAATAGTGGTAGTAGTAATAATAATAATAATAGTAGTAGTAATAATAATAGTAGTAGTAATAATAATAATAATAGTAATAATAATAATAATAGTGGTAGTAATAATAATAATAATAGTAGTAGTAATAATAATAGTAATAGTAATAATAATAATAGTAGTAGTAATAATAATAATAGTGGTAGTAGTAGTAATAATAATAGTAGTAGTAATAATAATAATTGTGGTAGTAATAATAATAATAGTGGTAGTAATAACAATAGTTGTAAATAGTAACAATAAAAAATGTCCTGATGCAGACCCTGCGCGTATAATCGCCGGACCCCCTGACCGAGTAGGGGTGGAAGCTTGAATGGGAGACACGACAGTGCTTCGTGACGCTCGTTGTCTTATCAATATCTACATTTTTTCTACCAACATTTATATACGTTACAAATTAAACTAAGCCCAACTAGGATGAATAATTCTCGCGGATTTTTGATGTCATTCTCGGGTAATTTTTTTTTTCGTCCAAATCCGTGAATTTCTTTTGTTCATGCTAAGTCATGAAAAAAACACCATATAAAATTCACTATTTTATATCCATAATGTTGATTGTGTTAAATTCAAATTTTTAACAAGAAAAATCTCAAGTTGATGTTAAAAATTTCCACAAAACATTGTTGATTTATTTAAGATGGAATTATCTTTTATGACATGTCTCTAATTTGTATTTCGATACATTGTATTTACTTTCAATTTTTCTAATTGAATTCTACACTTATACTGCATATAATCCATTATTGTATATAATAAGGTTACAATAAAATTTGTACTTTATATGAATACTACATTATGAAAATTGATATGTAAAAGAGGGGTGGGCGTATTGTGTCCTGATGTTACAGAAAGCAAGGGAATTATAGCTTCTAATCTTAATTAATTGGAAGTTATTCAGATGTACATGCATTGTTTTAGTGAATTAAGATGAGCTTTTATTTGCTCAGATTTGCTTGTCAGTTGATTGACTTTAACCAACGTCCCTTAAGTGTTGACACACTGTTCATTTTCGTTCAGGTACGAGAAAGCAACATGGTCGGGTGTCGAGAGGGTTGTTTTGTTTTGTTTTAGTTTAAAGTATTAGGCAACCAAGGCTACTTTAGAGTCACATATAGATACCTGCAAAATCTCAGCTTGAAGGTATTTCTAACTGGGCCCAGACCTTTAATGTTATGCACTGCTTTTATTATAAATTCTTATCACCATATTGCACACATTTGGCTGTGATGCATGTGCTTGATATACGTTGAATTTATGATGTTTCTTAGGTAGGCTCGTCAGCTCGATACTTTCGTATTGATGTCCGTCATATTACCCAACCCGTTCAGAAATGTCTAAACTGTACGCAACGGCTTTCTAAGATCTATGATTAAAAATGGCCTGTAGGTCTTAAAGGGGACCATCCCTCTTTGAATCTTGCGTACTGTTGATACAGAATCACAAAGAAATCATATTACTTGAGGACTTTCAGTATTAAAACAACTAAAATAGATAGCACATGTAACTCGAAGAGAATATAATGACATAATGTATAAATGTGGACATTCCATATGACTTCAAACGAAAAGGTTAGAAAGAAAAACCCTGTCAGTAATGGAAAGAGAGATAAGAGTTACTGGTCATGAGAAAGCTGGTTTTCTGAAAAACTGTTTTTAAAGATTTTCAGAATTTCAACCGACAGTATCACTGGCTGCTCAGTCAATGAAAACCGAATGTTTCCTTATAAGGAAGCGGTTAATATTACTATTACCATATTTCTACTCCAATGTCAATTTGTTGATATGTCACACGATAATAATAATAATAATAATAATAATAATAATAATAATAATAATAATAATAAATCTGTTACACGACATTTTTCAAAAAAACCAGAAAGAAAAAAGATATATATATATTAAAGGAATTTGAAAACTATCAAAAAGAAAGATTTTATATAGATAAAATCCTTGGAATTATAAAAAAATGGAACAAAAAACACATTGTTAGAAAAATAACGCACACACTACATAACGCTAGCAACTTCATCGGAAAAAAAAAAAAAAAAAAAATTATGTGGCCATAATAACACAAATATAAGAATATACAGAAATCGACATGATGATGACAATGTATTAATTTCTGTTCTTTAAAAATATAATAATCAAGAAAGTCAATAGTATTAATTTCTCTTTAAAAATATAATAATCAAGAAAGTGAATTTAAAAAAGAAATATTTACATTAAATTTCATTGGAGTTATTGAAATTTGAACCCCTTTTAAAACTTAATTTTGCTTCTTTTAAATACGAATTTAATTGTATATGCATCCCTGGATATTTTAAGAATAAACGATTTCATTGAGAATATAAACATATATATCAATTAAACCAGCTTCCAAAATAAAACATACATGAAACTTCTCCTCGGACACAATTATTTCTTACTTGTTAGGACGATAATCTATATGCGGGTAGTGGAATGGGATGTTTCTGATGAAAAGTTAATTTCCTCCATTTTGTAAGGTGTACGTCTCAGATAACAACGTGTCAAGAGTGAAATAATGATTCTTCTGTCAATCGTATGATTTATTAATTAGCATCTAAAATAAGATCACAAAAAAAAAAAACTGCTGCAAAACCAACAGTAGCTCCGCCAACAAAACACTCATCTGGTGATGATACTGGTATCAAGTATGGTTTAGCGGTCCAGAGCATTTTGCCACAAACCTCTAGCGCTCCAGCAATGCCACCAAGCTTTGTTGATTCTCCGTCACATTGCGGAAGTATAAGATAGGAACGGATGTTATATTATCCACAATCTTCCAATGTATTTTGAAATATGGCACCTCGGCATCTAACAACAGCATAAGGATTAGTCGAAAAGCCAGTATTTTACACTCCCACACTGATATAGCAAAAAGAAGCTATTCATAATTAAAAATGTAGCTCAGAAAAAAAAACTGACATAAAAATAGGACTAAATGAATAATTCGTATAATTAACGAAAAAACAAATAGTCGGTGGGTAATTATAAAGCAGTACGATGAGTGACCTCGTCTTCCATGTTACTCGAAGAGAATATGACATAATGTATAAGTGTGGACATTCCATATGACTTCAAACAAAAAGGTTAGAAAGAGATGTATCCATTCCTTTTCCAAGCTTATTAGCACGTAAGTGAATGTAATGAACTCGAATGGACTGGATTAGAATTGCTTAACTCACTGAATAAAAGAGATGTCTTTATTCACTTTTGTGGTGTATCTGTACTACAAAAAGGAAAAAGAAGATTCTAGATAATAAAGAGTTCATTTCGTCTTGAAATAAAAAAAGATGAATCTTAAGGGACTCGCAGAAATGCAACGAGGGAACGTGTAACACATGAGCCCCCGGGGCTTGTAAATATTCGAGGGTGGGATCAGGTGAGCCTATGAATTTATTAAACCACATCTGAATGATATATTTAAAACTAAATCCCACTTCTAACGCCTCCACGTAAAATTAATCTTTTGAAGTATTGCAACAACATTGGTTAATTAAAACCTTCAGAATTGCACAGTTCTTTTCGAAAATCGAAAATCACTATGAAAATCTTTATGAAGGTTGCGAAGTGGATATATCCATTTTCGTAAAACATGAAAAATTGAGGAATGAATTATGATCACTTGTTTCCGACGTGGTATAATGGATCGCAAGTTCAATTACTACTAAGTAAGGAGTTCCACCCTGACTGGGTGCTCCACATTTTCAGCCTTGTACCACATCTATGTTACGCTTAAAAAATCATTTTGGGCACTTAAACGTGATGTAAAGGGGTAGCAACTTTGTTTCGCTAGATCATTTACGACTGAGTAGTGAGTTCGATCCTCACTGAGTGCCCCATACTTTCGGCCTTGTGTCACAAATAAGCCATGTCTTAAGAAATCACTATAATCTATCGTTTATGGACACTTCGACGTGATGTAATGGTTATCAAGCTCGGCTGGCCAGATGAATTACTACTGAGTAATGTGTTTGAGCATCAGTAGAGTTTTTTCGGCCTTGTGCCATATCTAAGTTTGCTTTGAAAATTATTATAATCATTCATTTAATTCAAATCCATTGACAGCCCATGTATGTTAATTATTATAGATAAATAAATCTTGAATTTGAACAGAGCAATGGAATAAAAGAAAAACGTTATGTATGAATATACAGTGTAACCCGGATATAAGAGACCCGGATATAAGAGAGATTTTCTCTGGTTCCAAAGTGTTCCAATACTTACATAAACAAAATAGACCAAACCCGTATATAAGAGAAACCCGGATATAAGAGAAACCCGGATATAAGAGACTTCTTCTTCGGTCCCGATAACTCTCTTATATCCGGATTACACTGTACTTGAAAAATAGCGTTCCTTTTCTGGTGTCTTTGAACAAATGATAGAAATCCTCAAGAATGGAAGCGGTACATAAACTTAATATATCTTTGCGAACAACCGGCCCAAATGAAAGTTTACGGAGAAACTGAAAAACTTTGTTTATTTACGCGATCGTATTTATAGAAAAAATAGGCTCTAAATCTAAAAGTTAGATTCCACTAAACTCAGAAGTTTATTGGTTAATAAATATTTTTGCCAATTTTTATATATCTATTTTTTGGAGGGAAAATAGCGACCATTTTCTGAAGTGATCCTACAAATTTCATAGCAGACGACAAACATGACCGTTTGTTTTTTAAAGGCTTCTGTGTGTTTAAAAATAACTTCGCCGATTAGTCAATATAGGCGAATGTGGAAATACAAACATGAGTCGATTTTGTGCACAAAAGTGAGTCAATTTTGAGTTTTAGTAATATTACTTAAATCTATTGAATTTTTCTATAATTTTCTTACTGGGTCACACACACACGCATGCACGCACGCATGCACGCACACACACTCACACACACACACAAACACACACGCGCGCGCACGCGCGCGCACACACTCACACACACATAAAATAAATAAACCCTAACGTACTTAGATAAGTTAGTGATATACTTATACTTTTCATTCTTGAAGCTACTTATATGATTATACTACCGCTTTTTAAAATTGCCTTCAGTAGATCCTATGTACACTTTTTTTTAACTTCGAGTGTTAGTATAAAAAGGAGTATGAAAAAACCTTGGATATTAATGGGCCCAAAAATAAATTGACATATTTTCCTCCTAGTAAGCAAAATAAAAGGAAGAATAGGGCTATAAATATTTTATGGTTTAATCCTCCATATAATCTAGCCCTTAAACCAAAATAGGCAAAATATTTTTAAAATTATTAGAAAAGAGTTTCCCCCTGTCAACATATTAGACACAATTTTCAATAGGAATTATATTAAACTGAGCTACAGCTGTATGCCGAATATGGCTAGTTTCATTAATAAATTTAATAGGAAAGAAATCATAACTAAATCAAACATTAACCCGCTAAATGTAACTGTAGGAAGAAAGACACCTGCTCACTCAAGGGCAAGTGTCAAGAAGAATGTGTCGCCTATAAAGTTGAAATTAGTAGAAATAATTCAATCAACGATAACGAGAATAATAAAGTGTACATAGGATCTACTGAAGGCAATTTTAAAAAGTGCTACTATAATCATATAAGTAGCTTCAAGAATGAGAAGTATAGGTATAATATTAACTGATCTAAATACGTTTGGAGTATTAAACAGTACTAAACAGAAGTATTAAACATACTTAAATGAGAAATACTAAAAAAGTTGTAAGTATAAAGCCGGCAACAAGTACTTTATGTTATGTATGGAGCTACTGTCAACAAACCAAGAATTTTATTAAACCAAAGGTCAGAAATCCTTAATAGATGCAGGCATAAGAAAGCCTGGTTATTAAAATAAAGGCTTGCTTTTTGTTTTTTGTTTTGTTTTTTTTAGTTTTTTTGTTTTTGTTTAGTCACGTGTTTTATGTCTTTTTAGGTTTATGCTTACTTTAGGTTTTAGCCGTGAATTTGTAAATAAATTAGTTCCTTGTCAATTCCTCCTTAGCCAGTTCAACCTGATGATTCCATGTGGTGAAAGCTAAGTAGGTAGTACCTGGCTCATTAGGATTTATTTATTTTACTTTTAATCTACTTAGTGTATTGAGAACTCTTCGTTTTTTTTCTTGGTACCAAAGATTAAAGGTACTGAACGATTTCTTTCGCCCTGTTCAGAGTTTTCTGGTTCTTTCTTTTTTTTTCCCCCATTTTTTAAATAATTGTGTTATCCTGGTTTTTATCACCCACCGAGTTTGATTTACATAATATATATATATATATATATATATATATATATATTTGTGTGTGTGTGTGTGTGTGTGTGTGTGTGTGTGTGTGTGTGTGTGTGAGTGTGTGTGTGTGTGTGGGCTCGTAGCTGAGTGGTTAGAACATTTGCTTTCCGTCCATGAGATCCATATCTCAGCATGATCGATATGTCAGGAAGGAGACTACTTCATATAATCGGCCTGGAAAGGCGATTCCATCTCATTCATCCATTTCTAAATGTGTTATTTAGAAAGTGTCCGAAAATGATACCACAAGCTGATGCAAGTTTTATGAGGGAAATTGGGTAGGATGAATTTTTCAGTGATGATTGTGCTAGAACGAAGTCACAAGTCATAATGATCAAGGGTTTGGCCCGGTTTTAACTGTTGATCATGCCAGATGACGCGCTTTTCCAGAGACTAAGATTCGCACAGCATTTTTGCAGTAAAAATCACAGGTGGTCTGTGGGTGTTGAGCAAACACAAATGTGCCTGAGTAGGCGTTTTCAACAGGGATTGGCTAGCCTGTCTGCTTAGATACAAGTGGTCATCTATCTATTCATCTATCTATCTCTCTCTCTCTCTCTCTCTCCCTATATATATATATATATATATATATATATATATATATATATATATATATATATATGTGGGGGGTTATATGTGTGAATGTGTGTGTATGTATCTGCGTGTGTGTGTGTGTGAGAGAGAGAGGCAGAGAGGACGAACGTTTTTGAAATGGTTATTACTCAGCCCCAGAGGGAGGGATATATGTCCAACATGTACCATTCGGTCAGTGGTGTCTTAGCATTTTTTTCTTTTCAGTTGGAGCCATGGCGCTGTAGGCGATAGAGCACTGTGTTCGCCTACCACATTTTCGTGAAGAATAACGTGTCTGTCATTGCTGTTCAGCGTGAGTTTCGTCTCCGATTCAAGATTCACCGAAATCAGACTGACCCCACTCGTAACACAATCTTACGTTGGGTTCATGCACTTTGTACACGAGGTACACTGGTGAATAGCAGACTGGTGGGGTCCCGACTAACGGTGCGTATCCCAGAAAATGTGGAATCCGTCAAACAAGCATTGTTGCGCAGACCAAATCTCTCTAGTCGGAGGCATGCTACTGAACTTGGCCTCAATAATCGTTCGGTAAGGTGTATTTTACATGAAGACTGCAAATTATACATTGGGAAACAATTAAGACCAGGGGACTATGTATAGCAGCTTAACTTTGAACGCCGGGTGGAAGTAATTTTTGAGGCAAATGACAACCTCATTTTGTTAATGAGTGATGAATTCATTTCCATCACAATGGCACGGTGAATCAACAGAATTGTCGTTATTCGACTCTTGAAAATCCTAGAGAACTGCACAAAAGACCACTGCACAGTCCAAAACTGACAGTTAGGTATATTGTTAGAAAAACTAGAGTTATTGACCTTCTCAGTCTCCTGATTTGTCTATGTGTGATTATTCCTTGTGAGGAAACCTAAAGGCACGTGTGTGAGAGCATAAGCCCCGTACATTGGACGATTTGAAGGAAGATTTTTGCGTGGAAGTCGCCCAAATCAACAGAGCAATGCTGGAAAGAGTGAAGTCCAGCTTTCAAGAATGCCTTCAGAAATGCATCAATGGATACCATATGAAGGATGTTATTTACCACGTTTCTTTTTGTGAAATGCTAATTCCACACGAACACACTGATGTCAGTCTATATTTCTGAGATGAGGTATTATGTACACTATTTATATTATTCGGACTATTATACTCATCTTTGTCGCCATATTTATTACAACGTTTCGACCGTTGTACGCCCCGGTCTTCTTCAGGTGGTTGGAATGCCGAACTGAACCTTTTATTTCGCTCACTGGGGTAGACTGTTCTAGTTCCACGTGTCATGTTTAATGGATGTCAGTTATCAATTATCTCCTGTTAATCCCCCTCTCCAAGATCTCCACTCTTAACCGGGTATTGAACTCACACTCTTTTGGGTCCTGTCTCTGGATCTAACCAACGCCTTTATCCACTGTGCCATGTGGACAATAGTCCAAATAATGTAAATAGTGTACACTGATGTCAATAAAGATTTTTGGAGCTAAAATTGTTGATGTGTATATGCAAACTAATCACGAACCACTGCTTGTTCTCTTGCAACAATATTATCTACAAACAAAAATTCGGCATGCTTATCAGTGATGTTCTTGCTTGCCTTTTTCTAGACTTGTTAGAATCCGCTCCGTTTAGACACATCATACCAAACGGCACTACTTAACTAAGATATATAGATGGTGTCCTCTTATGATATTGGCGTGTTTATTCGAAGTGTAGGTACGTAAAAATTCGCCTTCCCTTTTTCCCTGGGCGCTGATAGCTCAGGGGTTAAATCTTTGACTGATGCCAAATCAGTCGGGTTTCCATCCCGGCTTAAGACATTCGGATGTCTAGCCACACTGATTTTTTTTTTTTTTGTAATACAGCGAAACTGTCTGTCTGTGGACGACTCTCTCTCGGTCGGTCTGTGTGTGTGTGTGTGTGTGTGTGTGTGTGTGTGTGTGTATATATATATATATATATATATATATATATATATATATATATATATATATATATGTGTGTGTGTGTGTGTGTGTGTGTTTTTATGCAAGTCTACGTTTTCAGAATAGAACTGATATTAGCCTGGTGTTGATTAATCTTTCCCGATATATTTATATGAGTAATATATCCTGTGAGTTTCCGCTGATGACAAAAATCCCTATCTAAAATATAGATAACCTGTTTTGGGGGTGTTAGTTTTAACTATGCAAACAAATTTCAGCATAAAGTTCTATTTATAAATTAATAAAAAATTATGGAAACACATTTGATTAACTCAATATCTCGGTTTACCTGAATAAATTATAATTTTATTATTTTGCATGTTAATCGGCACTTTTTGACAACCTATTAAATTCATCGGTCTTTCGCTGATTTTGATAATTTTATTTACGCTTTCATCTTTTACATCTTTAACTTTACCAAAGAATTTACTTGCTCGAATATTGTTTTTCCATAACTACGCTCTTTAGATTCTTGATTGTAAGTTTTGTTACTAAAATGGAAAAAGTCTTGTCCAACAACTTTCCACGGATTTATCTTAACAAAAAAAGAAACATTAAAGTGGATCTATAAATTTACTGCCTAAAATACTAGTCCAAAACAATATTCTATCTCGCTCTGTTAGATTCTAAGCCATGTTGGTTTCCTTTTTTTAATCGGTATCATCCCATGCAAAGCTGTAAAGCCACTAATACACAAGGGGGGAAGTATAAGGAACAGAAGCATTAATAATGAGCGGGAAGAGAAAAGAGTAATCGGAGAAACAGTAGACAGCGATTGACATTGCATCTAAATTTTTGCAGATTAAAGTTGTCTGGAAAGCATAGAGCCGTATGTAAATATAAAAGAGTATATTGATGGCAACCACAGAGACAACAGACATAGCCTGACGAATGCGTTCAGCATGAAACAGACTGTTGTCCCTGAGTGTTCACTTCAATGTCCACTGTATATATATATATATATATATATATATATGAGAGAGAGAGAGAGAGAGAGAGAGAGAGATAGAAAACTTCTGTCTATCAAATTGTCGATATTATTATTAACATGTTTGAAAGAAGGTATTTCGGCAACAAGAATTCTTTCAAACATGTTAAATAAGGTTAAATAATACTAACAATTTAATAGAACTTTTTTCTCTCTCTCTCTATATATATATATATATATATATATATATATATATATATATATATTGACAAGGCTAGAATATGTAAAACCTGGATGACCCATGCCCTTGTGCCTCCATGAAAAATTGCACATCATTAAACTTCTAAATAATAATAATCTATTAAATAATAGACACGAGTTAACGGTTTTTGTAGGCATCATCAGATTTTTTTGGTTTGAATTATTAGATAAAAAAAAAAAATTTATATAACTTGTTTAACAAATAGCCCAATCATCTGATTCATAGTAGAATAATTAACTACAAACATGCATACAAATATAACACACTTCATAATCCATAGCCTAAATTAGTAGTTTAAATACCTCACATATAAGATAACCCTTTATGAAGTCGTCAAAAACAAACGTTACGAAAGTTTTTTCTTTTTATATGCACAATTCCCTTTCATAATAAAATAAAATAAAATAAATAAATAAATCTCCATAGACAAGCAACCAGACGATGGCCAATACATCTTCCGTTTCATTTTTTGACACCCCCACCTTTCCCCTGACTTGACACCTTGAAAGTATCTCTATACCGCTACTTATTATAAACACCTACACTCGCCTACCCAATTTAGACAATTCACCATAGCTGTTACCATGGGGATTTTGATTTCAATTTTTAAAACAAGTAAATTTGTTATTCCAACAAAAATTTCGCTTGAAGATGGAACGGAGCCCATTTTACTTTCAACTCAATTTAATTTAAAGGATTATATTGAAGTTTTCGGCTCTTGTTTTGAAACATGAGACCCTCTTATGTAGCGATTTGGAATCATATTTTAAATAAATAATGATATATATATATATATATATATATATATATATATATATATATATATATATGTTAAAGTTCTGCCATTTAATAATGGCATTGGGCTCTTTTTCTTCGTCGTGCCTTTGTAACATACTCCCTTGTGAGTTGCTTACTTTGTACTTTATTTAAATTATCTGCTCTGATATGGAGGATTTTGAAGGCCTGGTATTGTTGATCACCATTTTGCTTTTAGCGTTATGATCCTCTGCTGAGTCCCTATCGTTTTTCATGCTATCGAGAACTTTGTAGGCACGCTTTTGATTTTTTTCCAGTGTTTAGGTTTCTTTTCTTTCCCCAAACAATGGTGATTTTTCGGCATTTCCATCTAGATCGTATGCGCATGCCCCTCCCCAACAATGGAATTAGAAGTGTGTGTGCAGAGTCATACATTGAAGGATATCATATCTAAAAACTCCACTTACCTCAAATACATCCTCAGAATGATACTCTACTAAACATGATAAAAAAAACTTAGAAACAACCAACGAATTCACACATGATCCTTAAATGAACAAAGCTACCTTACCTCGACATCCTGTTAACACGAAATAAATTAAATTTAAAAGTTTATCGCAAACCCACTAACAAAAGTGATTTAATCAATTTCTACTACCACTTCAACCACAAACTAAAAAATTACTTATAAGTTTTTACCTCAGAACCCTTAGAATGTTTAATCCAAAATACCTAGATGATGAAGATTAATACAATAAAAAAAACGTTTAAAACTCTTCACTAACGAGATCATCTCATCGAGATCATGTCATCCTCAATGCTAAAAAATACGCTTACAAATTTCACAATTCCAAAAGGAAGACATCTCCGACAACAAAAATACAAAATTCATTATCCTACAGTCCAAAACTATCAACAAAATTTGAGAACAAACTAGTAACCCTCAACACTAAGATCATTACCACCACTGTACATTTAGTTATAAACATAGATCCAACAAAACATCAGATGCCGGTATTTTCAGTATAAATTGTCAACAACGTCAGATGAGAGTATCTTGTAACACGCAGAAATAAGACAGGTCATAACTTCGACTTAATAAATGCCTCCTTGATAAGAAAAGAATACAATTTATTACGTAGAAAATACTTAGAAAGAATCCTGAAAGAATTCATAAACGATTCCTATTTCTTCCTCATACTATCATTCTGTCTGATTCAAATCCATGTTTGATTTCACTCTCTCTATAGATAATTATATATCACTATCTGGTGGCAAACACCAAGCTGATTTGAACCTACGTACAATACAGTCCATGCTCGCAGTTAGTAAAAAAATTTGATCGAGCATCTAATGATATAGTAACACACATTCCAGTGCATTGTCTGTGTATGCATTTTAGACGGTGACACGTGATGAAATTAGGCTCAATGTGGCAGGAGAATACAGAATTATGTCACGGAGACAATTAGTTCAATTAGAGAAGCAAGATTGTAGACCCATTTTGCGGTTGAATTTCATTTCGAAGAACTCTTGTGCATATTGAATGTGAGCAAATATTCCTGTACCCGTAGATTTGGTTCTTGACAACCACATAGTCGACGCATTTTAAAGGCAGCAGTTGCCGACAGCACAAACCAGAACAAGTGTAGACCGCGAAGTATCAACAATTCTTCATGGCTAAGAGTGCTCATAACTCTAGCCAATTTCGACTTGCGTCATATTTTTATGCATGTCTCCAACTGTGTCGCGAGATGACGACTTTGTCAAAAAATACGTTGAACAGCGACATGTCCGTTCAGAACATTATTCAACTTGTTCTGTTACTATTTTTACGACAAAATAGGCGATGTGCTGTTACGTTAGGATAATACCCGCCCACGTGATTCTTGTGCAATTCGACATATTCTGCAAGTTGTTCTGCAAGTTGTTCGCAATTTGTTCAGCTTTCCTAGGCGGCAAGATCTTCAAACTTGTCTCTTATTGAAGATGTATGGCATATGATGAGAGGACCCCGTAATGAGTTCAATCTAATCTTACTGTGGTGAATAAACAGGTGCAAAAGGCGTAGAAAAAGAGACGCAAGTGACTCAAGAAGGCAATCACCTTTGTACAATCATATACAAGCGAAAATAAAGGTTTGTATTCCTTTTTTTACAGTTAGGACACCCTTTACAAAGCCCGTGGGCCACTCGAGGTAGAGGGTTCCGTTAGGACATTTTTGTGTATTGGTGAGGGAGATAACGATTAACCCTAGCCTTGCATCGGTTCAAATTGTAGTGATCGGGGAAACATCCTGGTGACAGTCGATTCCACAGGGCAGTGATTCGTGGAAAGAAGCTGCTTATTTCTCACCGATGGAATATGGAGGAAATGCGGGTTTAGTTTAAGAGGCATGGCGTGTTCATGTCATGAAGGTTTGCCTTGGCGGAACCAGCGAATTTAATTCGCCCGAGCACTTTCCATGGAAGTAGAGGTAGAGCAGCGAGTACTTTTGTGGTCATTTATTTTGGCTTGAGATAGGAGTAATTCTTTTAGAAAAGGAGATATTGGAAAGATCCGGGACGCAGATTTATATTTGATAAGATTCGATAGCGGCACTTTCGAGAATTTTCCTTCTAAGTGAGTTACTTTCTTTTTGAATAAATATGGCATTTGCTAGGTCAAAGCTTTGGTTGAATTTATTTCTATGTATGACTAATGCCTTTGATAAACTGTTCCGCTTACCTGATGAATATTCATGAGCACTCCTATAGCAAGATTTTGAAAAAACAATAACATTTTTGCTCTTGTATATAAATACTTACCGAAAAATAAAATCCTTTCATTTACCTTGATATAATCCGCGAGAGGACGAAACGCGTTTGCTAAGATAAGTTTTCTTTTTGTCTTTTTTCATATTATCCTTTTACGGATATCTGAAATATATAATATATATATATATATATATATATATATATATATATATATATATATATTAAATATCGCAATTAATGTTTTTTTATTTCACAATTTATAAATATTATGCTATATTTAATGGGTATACTCATTTGAGTAGGCATCATTATTTTCTTTTAACTGAAATTAATGTCTAATGTTAAAGACATTCCATAAGTTGCTTTAAAATCCTTGGTTTCGAAAATAAAGTAAGACAATTAGAAGGTATAGAATTCAAAAGGGTTTCAAAGATCGATGTGCTTTTCTTCGGTTAATTGAGTTCAGTTTTGATGTGCAGGCTTCTTGTTGCTTAATGATAGAGTACCCTTGACTTTAAAGTGCTAATCCTAGGTATGACGATAAACTACATCCGGCAGCAAGGTCTTTGATCGGGAGATTAAAGGTTTTGAGGAGCATGGAATCACCTCTTAAATGCTGTTATTCCTAGGTTCACCCTGTGGAGGTAACACCTGTCCTACCCTGGTGGTAACACTTGTTAGGGCCCCAGCTATGGGTAAATAGGGAACCCCCAAAACAAAATTCAAATAACTAGGAAAGTATAAAAATACATTTTTATAGTAAATTTCCAGCAGTGCATTTTTATTAGAGGAATCACCAGCAATACATTTTAATAGTAAAATTAGAGACACTGCATACATTGTCAAAAACAAAAAAAAATGCTATGATTAATCTCATTTTTTTGTAAGGAAAAACAAGTTTTCACTCCTTATTTGATATTGTAAAATTTTTTGGTTAAAAAATGAAACTAAGTAATTATAATTTAATCATGAAATTTATATTTCGGCATTAAATAAACCATACGTGTTGATAAGCCACTGTAATAAAAAAAGTTTCTTCTGCCTTGTAATGAATTCTTGCAGTCCGTTTCCTTCAGTCAAACATTCCACTGACCGCGACATGTGTCTTCTGTTCGATACAGCAGTAACTGTTTTCCTGTCGACTCGTTATGGCCTTTTTATATCCTCAATGGCAACCAAAAGTTACATATGTGAAAAGAGACTCTCGCGAGAACATATCCAACTCCGGGATTTACCTGTTATTTTTCCTTTTTGGACAGTTTACATGCGATACACTTTTGAATCTATTTTTGTCCTGGAGGTAAGCCATTTTCTCTAGCGTTACATTGACTGTTGCAAAAAAATACATGCACCCCTGGGTCTCTTTACCCTCTGCGGTAGTTCACTACAGCCACTAAACAAAAACAACCAACCAACCAGCCATCTTCGTAGTGGTTTCCCAGATTAAAAAGAGGCATTTTCCTTTATTAAAAAATTCGAACTATTGGCCGGTAGATATTAATGTCATTAGTTGAAAAAACAGAAACATGGGGACGTTTATTCAAAGGCGTATACCAAAACCGTTGTTTTTAGTGGGTATTATCCGAATTACGCGCGCCTTGCTGTGTGTCACGCATTTTTTGTAAGAAAATGATGATAGATTTTAAATCATTGTTATAATTTGTGGAGGAAATGATGCATTTCAATGTTACTCAATGATCTTGACTTTCATCTTCTATATTTTCGATAGGTGTCATTCCCGTGTTCAAATTTAAATCAAAGGGAAAGAAATTTCAGAGTGAGATTTGTGCAAAAACAGCCTGATCTGATCCCTTTGATATGTATTTGATGCAATATTTAATTGAATGAATTGATGAACAGATTTCAACATTGATATGACAGTTGAATTGTCGCAACAAATATGTATTGTAAGACACTACATATTGATTGGAGATTTCTTGCTCAACTTGACGTCCATATTTTCTTATTTTGATCTTGCCGATGTTACCTCCATCTTCTGGATTTCTCCTTCTATATTTTGGATAGGAGTCATTCCCTTGTCCAAATTTAAATTTAATTTAAATCAAAGGGGAAAAATTTTAGTAGGCAAACCAACCCCTTTTTGCCTTCTTTGATCAAACCAATCCCACACCCCTAGGGGACCTTCTTTGATCATAATATATATATAATATACTTATTAATTGTTGTGGTACCCTGGGTAATCTAGTTTCAGAATATATATGTTTATGGGGGGTCAAGAGATTCTCCAGAGACTCTGCCTAACAGACAGAGGCTAAGCAACACCTCCAGAAAGGAGAAATTGATAACAGACAGAGTACATTTTAGGTTGTATTAATTCCATGCATTATATATATATATATATATATATATATAGAGAGAGAGAGAGAGAGAGAGAGAGAGAGAGAGAGAGAAAAAGAGATATATAGATGTGTGTGTGTGTGTGTGTGTGGTATAAAGAGAGGAGTGAAGTAGACAACCCAAGAATTAAGACGAAAGAAAATTGATCATATCTTTTTAAGATAACTGTGAATTCGTCAGTAATCCTTTGACCATCCAGTTTTTTTAATGCATCGTCATAATCGAAATACAAAAGCAAATTTCAATATAGTACGACAAAAGGACAAGTGGAAACAAATAGTTACCTAGAAAATCAGAATTTGAAATCCTGGGCTTCCATAGTAAGCTAAGAAATAGTTTTAGCCGTGAGTTATTTGTTAACGTTCATTTTCAACCGGTGCATGGTTAGACAGCAGTGACACCTAGTGATTATTGATCTCATTACAGAAGTGGAGCGTCTTTAAATATTTACCTTTGAGTTCTAACTCTGACCGCTGATGTTAAAAGAAAAGGATGCAACAGTATCAAGTATAAGACATGTTATTCAATTTTATTTTCATATAGTTGGGTTAGCGGTGTTTGACAAATTAAATAATTGTCTTGTTTCGAAATGTATTGTAGAAGTGAAAGTTCTTTCATTTGTATGTATCCTAAGTTTTCTAAAATTTCAGAGAACACAGAGGCAAACTGTAGGAATGAATACTTAAAAAATTATAATCAAATGTGAAAAGCTCTCACGGTTTGAACGTTTGACTTGAATGTAAACATATTCTGAAAACTTAAATTTTTTTACGCACGTATTCGTGATTCAGAATGTATAACATGAAATTCAAATTGTCATTTAAAATTTGTAATTTCTCAACAGTTAACTATCTCCTAGCATCGATTTTCTTTTCTCTCAGCTCGTTGAAGACTAACCCACACGGATATTTAAGCGACTCCTCGTTTATTATATTGAAATAAACAATCCGAAGACACGAATGAAGTATTAAAACGCTATATAGAAATCTATAATAATCGATCAAAGAAGAATGATAAGAAAAAAAAAAATAAGAATGATAAGAAGAAAATGCTAAAATGAAGAAGAAGAAAGAGAATGATCAGAAGAATTATAAAAAGAATGATAAGAAGAATGATAAGAAAAAGAAGGAGAATAATAAAAATAAGAAGAAGAAGGATAATAATAATAAGAAGAAGAAGAAGAAGAAATAATAAGAAGAAGAAGAAGAAGAAGATGAAGGAGAAGAAGAAGAATAAAAAGAATAATAAGAAGAATTTTTGCATGTTTTGTCTTGTTGAAGTACGATGGGTTATAGTAAATATCACGTTCATTACCCCAGATGTGCTTCTCAGAGGCATGACCATAATCAGTTAAGTATGTCCCCTAGTGTCTGACGCACTGTACATCTGTTCATGAGCGGGAATACTAGCGGGACATCATGGCCGAGTGTAGTAAGGATTTTCTTTTTTTTTTTTTAACTTTGTAAGGATGAAGAAGTCAAAATAACTTAGGAGTCATGTCTAGATACTTAAGAACACCCGCCAATCGGTGGCTGTCGGGACGGATTTGGTTAAGCGACCTGAAATTATTTCTAAGTGGGTTCCGCCTGCAATGTTATGCTCTGCTTTTATAAAAAAAAAAAATTCTTAAAAAATCATATCGCGCACATTGGGCCTGGTATACCTATATCACACATGCTGTCACTATAGGTATATTGTGCTTCGTATCATAGTGTCACTTTGTTGGCATGTAGCCCCCCCCTCTCTCTCTCTTTCAATGATAACAATATAGTGAAAATCTATATAGTCGTAACACATGTATACAAAATACGCTTTAGTAAAGATGTAAACTAAAATATTTTGATAAAGCCTAAATAATAAAGTTTATTTAAATGCCTATTTTTTTGTTGTTAACGTTTCAGCCCTTACGTCTTCCGGCCTTTTTCAAGGATTTTCAAACTGGACCGTTTATGTAAAGTACGAGGTAGAGTCTTTGTTTTCGTTCTGCTGACCATATTTAGGGATGTCTCGTCCAGTTCTTTTTTTAGTACTGATCGGTTACTCATCCCTTTTTCTGCTGAGTCCAAGCCTGGATTGCTCGGACCAGGAATTGAACTCACAATTACTATGTTACCAAATACACGAACCATTGCTTAATCAACCTAAGGACAATAGTCCGCGTATAAATAAAATAAATACTGGTAACTCCTCAGCCCAGAAATTCTATCAGAAAGTTAATTTGATTTATGTATTTGCTTTAAAGAGAACATAGCCGAAAGATCTCCCTTTATGAAAGATAAAATTATTTGTGGTTTGGGATTTGAGGCAAATACGAAAATTTAAACATTTACAAATAGTCGATTCAGCGTATCACCAGTTAAGAGGATCCATAAGCGAATTTCAAAAGTAAATTAACAGAAATTTACAAAGTTAAAAGCGACGGTGGGGACACGGTAGACTAATGGATTGAGGAATCGGAGATACGAGTTCGTATTCCAGTTGGATTCATTGCATTCACTTACGTGATTCATACCTTGGAAAAAGTATGAAGCCATCTTTTATTCCCCCACACCAGTTTTGGGTAAATAACAGGACAGACTTGGTCCTATAGCCTTAGATGGCAACCAGCCTAGGAGAAGGAAAAACTGAATTCAAACCAGGCTTGGACTCAGGTTATCTTTCTCAGGAAACATCACTGCTACTGCGGCTGCAGTACATGCGTTGCCCCTACAACCCTGATGGGTTATGGGTTGAAACAAAAAAGTTAATTACCGTATTTGACGGCATATATGGCGTACTTTTTTTTTTTTTTACTAAAAATATCTTTTAAAATTCCCCTGCGTCTTATATGTCATATGTAGTTTTAAAATTCGCCATAGTCGGCCGAAATTAGCTACCTGGCAACTTCTATTAGCTCAGACCAAGGGTTTTCAAACTGTGATCCGCGGACACAGGGGGTCCGCAAGGACAAGATAGGGGGTCCGTGGACAGCAAAGACTTTTTTATGGGTGACGTGCAACTTATAAGCGCTTATAAGTAACTTATAGGCCGATCATGAAATAAATTGATTCAATAAACTATTTGATATATTAATATAATTTGTACCTTAAATTGATAAAGATAATGGATTCTATTCATGCAGAGAAGGAACCAAAGGATTTGAATTTTGGATCTATTTTGCGATTTCCGGCTTTCTCGTTGGCTGTTAGGCGTTTGCATTAATGCAAAATTATGTTATATTCAGCAAATATTTATGTATGAATTTCATAAGCGTTTATAAGGGGGTCCCTAAGGTAAAGCCTGAAATATAAAGGGGTCCACAAGTCAAAATGTTTGAAACCCCCTGGCTTAGACATTTGAGTAATTTTCATATACCTGTTGTCATTATTTAAAAGGCTATTATGCAGATTAAAAGTGCTATCATTGATAATATTCATTATATTAATTTCATTAGGTTAAATATTAGTTTTGTTTCACTAAAATTATATGCATAAAATTCAAATTATATACTTGTAAAATATATTTGTTTCATTAATATTTTTCTTGCCATAACTTCTGGTTGCATTGGTATGAATTCCATCAGAATTTTTATATCCTAATTATTCCAGTAAGACGTTTACAAGACACAGGTTGTACAAATCCTATAAAGGATATTATAAACTTTTTATAGGCTCGTATTCTTTTGTCCGATTATTTTTCGTTTAATTGTTATCATGGCTTGTTTAACCTAAATAATACCTCATAAATATAGCCTAAGTTCTTCATTTTCTATTCATTTTACTAATTTTACTAATTACTAATTTTTTATTGATTTGCTCTGTTGAAATTGGGGTGCGTCTTATATACCGACAAATACGGTAGCCTTGTAATATAAATCCTTATTTTGCCTAATTTTTATTAATTGAAAATGTACATTCTATTTTTTTAAAGCATTCATTCTTACGTTATTGCTGTATTGAGAGCATTCTTCGATGTGCTATGTCCCTTCAGGACGTTGGCGTTCATAGCTCTATACAATTTCCTGTGCTTTAAAGCTCTTAATAAGTTTGTTAACGTACACCTTTGTTCCGCGATTCATTAACTCAAGCTCGCAAGGGATTTTACGCATTATTTCTTCTGTCCCTCTTGCCTTCAATCTATCCTGCGAGCATCGAAATTTTCAAGCCCTCTTTCCTCATTATGTGCCCCCTATAAGTGTCGTTTTGTTTTCACTGAGATAATGGGTTTAGTAAATATTTTATATAACTCTGTATTATCAATTGCAGGTACATCAATTTTTATTTTTGGTATCACCCCAAGCAAGGCAGTCCACCCACTAATACGCAATGGGTTACAGGGTGCACGGGAATTAGGAACAGAAACATTAGTAATGAGGGGAAAGATTAAAGAGCAATCAGGAGGACAGTAGATAGCGATGGACATTGCATTTACATTTTTGTAGATTAAAGTTGGTTGGAAAGCAAGGAGCCTGAAGGGAGTTCCACAAGCAAGAAGTGCGAGAAAAGAAACTCTTAGAAGAGAAGTTACGGCTACATTTTTGCCAGCCCAACTGTAAATTGATGAGATCTCGACGCCAGTCTAGTTTTGCGCTTAAATGCATACAGTCTCGTTACCATAGCGAAGAGCTCATTCGATCAATTACCATGAAAGTATTTTATTTTTTTAAAAGAAAGGCACAGAGAGGCAACCTTACGGCGGTGGGCAAGTGACTGAATCCGAGCTGCCAGGTCAGGACCAATAATGTTGCTATAATGACTAAAATAGGACATTATCTAAAGAAGAATTTTGAATTCTTGGAATTGTTCAAAACCTTCTCCAATGTTAACATGAAAACCAACATTCAAGTAAGGAAAGAGTAAAAAACGTTTGAAGCTCACATGATGCAATTAAACCTGATTCACATTAAACACATCTTTAGATGGCATTTTAAAATATGTTATAAAATTAATGTATTCGTACTCAGGTGCTGTCAAAGTTCGTGCTCCATAATGGATTAATCTTGACAAAATCTAAAATGTATACTCTTTAAATATAATGACGTCACTTGCATTCGATACACATATTTAAATTAGAAATTTAGCGTTCCAATTATGGAAGGATAAAGCTTATAATTTTATATAATAGCACTGAGATCATTAACGTCTCTAATAATGGCTAGAGATGGTAAAAAGGCGAAAAGAAAAAAAATAAACACTATGAACTGTGGATAGTTTCTCAATGAATCTGATCTGGGTTTGCGACAAGTTATACATAAACTAGGAAAATGTAATAACAAAAAATTAAACCGAATTTGTCGGTCGATTTTTTATAAGACTTGTTTGAATTAGTTATTATTGTCTAAGTATACGTCATATGTGTGTGAGAGAATGAGGGCTCGAACACCTTCTCCGGTAGTACAACATCGGACTGGCCGCACTACGCAAACACTCTTTTACGTTTAAAAGAAAAAAAAATAGAGGGAGGGGGTCTAAAGAAAGAAGGATCGGAATGAAAATGCCGATGCAGAAGTGAGATGGAAGTGCTAACTTGAAAGGAGATCAGGGCGTGTCAGTTAATTCTTGAATCATTTCAACTCATTCAGAAGAAACATGTGCGAAATATCAACTCGGACTCATATATACACAACATTTCTGTTTACACGCACGTAGACGCATTCACATGCATGGAAATTCAACATGCATATCCGCTGACACCTACGTCGCTATACGACATCTATAAATGTATATATATTCAAATGAGACTGTTTCCTGTAGTTATTATAACATGACAGGACTGCTGATATCTTTCAGTATATTTAATGCATTTCTTTCCTCTCTATTTTTGTAATTATTATAAACTAGCATAATACCCGTCAATAATGACTAGATTATTTATTTATAGAGCGCTATTTCTGTCTAGAATCAGAATATCTGTACGCCTTAACTTGCATTAGTATAGTATATGTGCACTCTACTTAGGATGAAAATGTAGCTCCTCGACTATCTGCCTTGGATCAGTTTAGTATCTGTACGTTATGGGAAAAGTAATAAACAATATATTATTATCGTTATAAACGTTATATTTAAATCGCAATAGAAAAGTCTTACTCGTCAGAAATCGAACATGTATCCTATTTTTAATCTGTTAAAATAATATATATATATATATATATATATATATATATATATATATATATATATATATAACCAAGTGGATGCTTCTTTGATCATTACAATCTTAACCTGGTCAACGGTTACCTCCCCCATATAACACTAAATTGGACCTCTGGAACCCTCTACCTACAGTGAACATCATTGTGTAAAGGTTTTTCTCTTTTTTTCACTAATATATGTATATATATATATATATATATATATATATATAAAATTAGAGCAGTTTATGTTTAAAGTCAGCCCACCCGAAAATCAATATTAGTAACAACAATTGGGTGCAACTGAGACACATCCCCAAATGGGGAAGTTACCAATTTGAATGGGCAGTATGCCTGAAAAGTGCCGTTTTTGTTTTCTCAATCTTGCAAGGAAGGAACCTTTTCCATGGACCGTCATAATAATAATAATATACGATAATTTTTATTTATAATATAATTTTTTTATTTATAAAAAATATTTTGTTTATAATTCTAATAATCTTTAGCGTTAGATTTCAACTCTCTAAATTGATTGTACGCTGTTTTTTACAGACACTAAATTTTGACTTTGATTTTTGCGCAAAGTGTAAAAAATCAGTTTTTTCAATTTTTCGCCTTGAAGGTTGTAATGTTTTACTAGCCAATTTGCACTCAAAACCGTCACTGAAGAATTATCTATCAAACAAAAAAAAATTCATCGAAATCGGATGAAAATTGTGGAAACGCATAAACAACATCATATCATACACATACACACACACGCGCGCGCGCACACAAACACATCTTGAGAATTATAGATATAGGTATATTCACCTACTGACCTGAATGTTCGAAATATATTATTAAAGATAAATATTCCTTCTTCAGCAGGAATCGAATCTGCGTCCCACTGGCTAGAGGGAGCCACCTTTTAGCCAGGTGTGCTTCAACGCTTGGTCACGAAGAGGCCAAATATTCAGGCAAAGCCAGTTTCATGCTTTCAAGCGAAATGTCATATCTGCACACAGTTTCGTATCCAAACGTAAACAAATAATTTTCTAGAATGGATTTTTATTAATCCGACTGATTTTTTTATCGCCTTAAACGTTATTATTAGTGGATATACGTATTTGAGTTAGCGCTCCGTTTATACAGGGTGTTTCAAAAGTCTGTGTCACATTACAACACTGTATATCTTAATAACTATTGAGGAGATCAAAACCCAATTTATATTTCCTGAAATTTAATATATCCATGTTTCAATACAGGTTTTTACAGGTGTTCAGTGTCAGCACTGCGGGTTAAACGACACATATCCAAACGATAATCCAATTCTTGCCAAACGCCACCAAGCATAGCATTGTCGATGTTAATGGTTGCCAACGCTTCAGTTATTCGCGTCTTCAAATCATCCACGTTCCAGGGAAGGATAGATACGTACACGAAGCCTTTTACATACCCAGAGAGGGAGAAGTCAAATAGGCCATGTGACAAATTCATATGACGTAAGGTTTGGAGATCCACCTTCCAGGTAGAGTGTTGTTTAGTTAGTGTCTAACGTTAAGACTCCAGTGAGATGTTGCTCCATTCTGTTGGAAAAAGAAGTTTTCAGACTCCTCCTCCTCATGCAAGTTTTCCATCAACCAGTTTTGCAGAGCATGATAAGGTACGCCTCACCATTGATTGTTCCTTCTTCAAAGAATAATGGTCCATAAACACAGTTCTTTGACATGGCAGAGAACACGTTTATCTTAGAGGAATGTCGCAGAATCTCAAGAGTTACATAAGGGTTCTCAGTTCCCCAGTTGCATGTGCTATGCTTGTTAATTTTACCAGTTACGTGGAAGGTCGCTTCATGACTAAAAACAAGCTGGTCATCAAATGTCTTCTTCTAACCACTCCAGCATTTCTGTGAAAAATTCATGGCGAGGGTTAATTAAATCAAAATAAAATTAACAAGAAAAACAAGAAAACTTGGCACTTTTAGCTTTTAAATGATACCAGTTCAATTATGCTACGATTTGTAGTTCATGACATACGAGTTCTTAGACTTTTTTAAACACCCTTTATATTAAACAGTATATTTATTTATCTTCACCTACCGGCCTGAAATTGTCTTCGCGTAAGTCTGTCTCTTCGTAGCCAAGCGGTAAGGCGCACCGGGCTAAACGGTGGCCACCTCTACTCGATTCCTGTCGAAGAACATAAATGTTTCTTCATAACATTTCTCAAACATTCAGGACAGTAGGTAAAAATAAATAAATATTCTAATATATAAACAGGGTGCCTACTCAAATACGAGTATTTATCGGAAATTAATAAAAATCCATTCTAATACACACACACAGACCTACACACACACACACACACACACACATATATATATATATATATATATATGTGTGTGTGTGTGTATGTATATGATAGTAAAGAAAAATTCATACAACCCTAATCGTGGTAAACAACGAGACCAAAACTATATGTTCTCTTCGGTAATATAACATATTGGAAAAAAATCCCTAAAAAGAAATTTTCTTTCATTTTTTTTTCTTGACACATTGAAAAAAGACACAGGCGTGTCTGAAAATTCCGATTTTTAAATCTTTGTCATCATGCTTCCATTTGGTGGTCAAAAAACCTAGTTACATACAAATATTATTCGACTTATTATCAATATTATTAATTTTGTTGTTTTTATCTGTCGAATTTCGCCGGCCTATTATATATATATATATATATATATATATATATATATATATATATATATATATATATATATATATATGCGTCTGTATGAATAATAGACAGCTTTTTTTATGATATTTTTTTCATATCTAAATAGAAATGATCCCGTAATTATTTGGGTTTTGTTTTTATTACAGTTAAGTCGATAAATCTTTAATAAAACTTTAGATTAGAACAGAAATTTATTGTAATTTACATTTGCTTTTAGTGCATAATCGGAAATATTAAAGTGTTAAAATGTAATATAAAAATTTAAAATATGTGGATTTTCATTTTCATTTTTCTGTTTAATAGGTATAATGGATCAAATATTGTTTAATAAAAATAGATAAAACTAATGAAATAATTGCAAACGATAAAAACTCAACTTTACCGTTAAGCCTTAGATGCTGAACGCTGGCGTAATATATATGTCTCTTAATAACTTATCTATGGCACACATGTTCAAATCACAGCAACATTCATTTAAATTTATATTATTCGGCTGAATTTCTGGGATGAGAAGTTATTTTGATTCAGATTAATATCCTCATCTTTTTATTTTCACAACATTTCTTCAGGTGTCAGTCGATCTGAATAAACTTCCAAGATTTACGAAATGAACTCTTAATTTAATCTACGTGTGTAAATTCTTCTCGTCCCGTTGTATTTGCCCTGAGACATATCGTTCTGTTTTCTTCTTATTACTGTTCAGTTATTGCTTGTTTTATTTCCACTGGGGCAGATACTGTACTGCATGAAAAAACATATATATATATATATATATATATATATATATATATATATATATATATATATATATATATATAATGAAACAATGCATTCTTAAAATGTGAAAATGTATCCTTTATTGTACGTAAAGTAATTAACGTGACGCAAAAACCTGAGGGTGCATTGAAATAGAGGAAGATGTCTTTCAGAACCTGGAAAGAAGACGTAGGAAAGTTTTGTTAAAAACAAAGAACAGAGTACTGAACTGCTATGCTATATCTATCTACTTTTATGGCTGTAAAGGTGTTTCTATAGACAAATGTTGAAATAACATGGACAGAACACGTGAGCAACGAGAAAGCTTTAAAGAAAACCGGAACTTAAAATTAGAAAGAGAGTTAAAATTTCTGTACACGACAAGGAAAGAGATCTTAGCACTTACAGGATATTCTAAAGCCATTTGGAACAGAGGGAAGCAGCGAGTAACCTACATAATAAGTCCGTATGAATGGATGACAGGGAAAAAGAGTCAAACGTTGCCTAGAACTATAAGGGATGGGAAGTTGTAGAGAGCCATGATCATGCATATCCGGAAGTAACACAACACATAAAAGATTATATATAATCAGACTAGAGATAATTTAATCTGAATTAATTTAACACTTCTAAATGTATCACCGTTATGAAGTGTAGTCATCTGGAAAGAAAGCAAATCCGTAGTAAGCACTTTAAAATGTAACCTAAAGAGTTCTATTCCTCCCAACAACTCCCCAAAATATGTAGATGCAACATTAGAACGTCGTGTTTATTACCCACTGCTGACAGCCAATCAGACCAAAAACGAACCACACTATTTGTAATGACAATGATGTATTCTCTTTGTATTGATGTTATTGTCAATTCAACAAATGCATAGATCAGTGCTTCACAAACAGTACGGAGCGTCTCATAGGTGCAGCGGAAGAGGATAACAGATGAAGTGAAATGATTGAAAGACAATCAAATATTTAGAAACAGTTTCAAAAAATTCATATACCAAAAATAAATGATTTGAAAATTTTAAATATTGTTATGGATAACTTGTAATTGAATGCATGAGTCCCAGTTATTTTAATATATTTATTGTTTATACGTTATTTTTATAGATACAAATATTTAAGCAAATAAACAATATTAACAACATTTACCGGCCAGAATGTCCAAGAAATCCCATAGAAAATTATGGGAAATTTGTAATTTAATTCCACCTTGCTAACCAGACGCTTCCTTTGTAGCTAAATGGTATAGCACGTCAGGCTATATGACGGTTTAGGATACAGATTTGATTCCTGTCGGGGGACACATATTTTCTATGAGATTTCTCGGACATTTAGGCTGGTAAATGTTGTTAATGCTCTTTATTATAAATAGAGTATTTACCTAAATGTTTGTATCTATAAAAATAACGTATAAACAATAAATATATCAAAACAATTGTTGAACTTTCATAATATATGAGTCCGAGTATAAATAGTTATGAATAATTATAATGATATTTTTGCATTATATCACGTATTAGGAACATAGTAAGCAGGCTCAGTAAACTGGAAGAGAGTGTTATTAATGATAATGATCTGACTTCAAATCCGCGATTATCTCCTTCTCTCGGTTTTTTTTTTAATTCATTTTTATCACATAAAATTTGGTGAGACGCGAGCAAATTTTAATTCCGAAAATGCGGCTAAGTGAAAAAAATGTTTGGGTACCACTGGCGTAGTGTTTAAAACCGAGTGTATTAATCATATTATATTTCTCTTATGAAATACAAGCTGGTGGTATTTGGACGCATCGAATGTTTGACAAATTTAATTCGAGCCAAATGGTGACGGTTAAGTACACAAAAATTAGTCAGCCTGTATAGTCATCCACAGACAGACTGTTTCAGTGTATCACAGCTTATCAGTGTGGCTAGACATCTGATTGCTTCCAGTCGGATTTGGCATTGGTCGGAGAATCTAGCCCTAAGCTATAGGCGCACGGCAGAGAGGAAGATGAACTTTCGCGTATTTATTTTTTAAACACACCAGTGACCGAGAGGACTCAATTCAATAGGAGAGTCTTGCATTAGCAGCAATAGTAGTCACTGTTCACAAATTCTCGTTTTCTCCCCTTAGTGGTCAACGGAAAATAATTTTCAGGAGCATATATTGTCATGCATAGACAGTTTGTTTCGCTGCATCACAGCTCATCAGTGTGGCTAGACACTCGATTGTTTCAGCCGGGATCGAAAACTGGCTTTTGACACCAGTCGGAGAATCTAATATATATATATATATATATATATATATATATATATATATATATATATATGTATGTATGTATGTATGTACGTGTGTGTGTGTGTGTGTGTGTGTGTGTGTGTGTTCAGCTGATTAGAAATTAGAATATAATTTATATAACAATGCAGCTCACATTAAAAGATATCAAACATCCAGATGCTTAATGTTAGTCACGTTTCGTCCTGTAGTGCAGATTTTGTTCTTGTAAAATAAATTTATTTTTTACTGATAACACTGTAGTATCTGTTCGACGAAGCATGCTATAGTAAAAAAATTCTCAGGTTTCTTTATATATTAGGAAATCAATGACAAAGTGGAAAAATCTTTCGTGTTACGCGTTTCATCCTTTAGGAGTTTATCCGACTAAAGTGATATTTATGTTGATATGACTGCACATGCGCACGAATGAGAAGGGACTGTTTCTTTTTTAATATGTGTTTGGGTTTATAGTCTAGACAATTTGGGCACTTTGACGTGATATAATGGTTATCAAGCTTGTCTCACTGGTTAAATTATCCGTTATTGTTTAAAAGTACAATTTCTTCATATTCGTCTAGCGAATTTTACACAGAAGCTACACATCCAAGTTACTAAATGGTAAATTTAGTAACTTGGATGTGTAGCTCCATGAGATGATTTTCAACGCTTCATTTCTATCTTCTGACTATGTTAGCTTTTTCTTGTATTGCATGATGCAGATTATTCTCAGGTAGCAATATAAGATACGCAGATAAAAACGAGTTGATGATAGACACAGAAAGGAAAGTTCAGGAACTTATATATAAGTAATAATGCAGAAAGTGAAAAGAACTATAAATTGTAAAAAAAATCGGAATGTATAGAAAGAATAAATATCTTATTAAACATTAAAATCGCCATCTTCTAGAGAATATGAATAAGAGCTGCTCTGAAAAGGGTTGATGTAAATAATATAAGTCAGCAGAGAAACTAAAAGTGTGACAGGAAGAAAAGCCTGCCAAGAAAGGCTGTCATTGCTAATGGCATATGGTTCTGATCTGAGTAGAGTTCTAACGTGTCTCATTCGCTCCTTCAGTCAGTCGGTTGACTGATTTGCCATCTCCTCCCTTAGCGAATTGAAACGGAGACCCCAAGTATCCAGCATCCTGCTCTCCAAGCATCAACTACCCGTATAATTATCCACCACCGCTACCAACCTTTCTTTCTCCCCTCCTTCAACACTTATTGCTCTTTATTTCAACATTACAAAATCTTGTCTCCCTTGGTGACTACGGTCCCATACCCACACTTTTTTCGCATCGTCCTACCACCCACTTTGTTTTATTCCGCCCCAGAATGAGAGTTAAAAACGAAGAAAAAAGTAAAATGGCTGTTTCCATCCCTGATTGAGGATCGTGATACAATTGGATTGCAGACCCGTTAAATTGGTTGATACCGAGAGAGACGAAAGAACGAAAAAGAAAAAGAAGCTAACAAGTATTAATTTAAAATATTTATATTTGTTTCTTTCACTTTTTAATCGAAAGAACTTATAGAAAAGGCAGTCGCGTAAAGTAAGAAGAAATGACAAACCATTAACTCTAAGAAAAACAAGAATGCATAGTAGTCAGTAGAAAGGGCAATGCAAGTTACATATCGGGGGTGGTAATAGAAAATCAAGCAAGCGCGGAAATTTAGCTATCTATAGTGGAAAGACTAGCACAGGATCCGAACACACGTAGGAATAGCGACATCAGCTTTTTAGAAATTAAGCAAAGTATTAAGAGACGGGAAAATGTCAATAGAAAAATAGAAACGAGTGCTATCTAATCTCGTATATCAAAGTAAATGCTGGAAAAATTACTTACAGATTAAGAAAAGACTTTAACCGATATAGTTCTACAGACAATGCATATTAAGAATACCAAGGAGAGTTCATGGGAGAAATAAAGAAGTTATAACGAGAATATAACTACAAAAAAAGCTATAATTTTTTGTGATAGGGCATGGAGAATTTAACACGCAATAAAAAGCAAGAGAAGAGAATTTAACACGCAGTAAAAGGCAAGAGAATTTAACACGCAATAAAAAGCAAGAGAAGAGAATTTAACTCGCAGTAAAAGGCAAGAGAAGAGAATTTAACACGCAGTAAAAGGCAAGATAAGATAATTTCACACGCAATAAAAGGCAAGAGAAGAGAATTTAACACGCAGAAAAAAGACGAGAAGAGAATTTAACTCACAGTAAAAGGCAAGAAAAGAGAATTTAACATGCAATAAAAGGCAAGAGAATTTAACATGCAATAAAAGGCAAGAGAATTTAACATGCAATAAAAGGCAAGAGAAGATAATGTAACACGCAATAAAAGGCAAGAGATATGAAATTGACTCGCAGTAAAAGGCAAAAGAAGAGAATTTAACTCGCAGTAAAAAGCAAGAGAAGTGGATTTAGGGCACATTAGGGAAGGCAAGAGAAAAGAATTTAGCACACGTTAATGGAAAGAGAAACTGGTGGTAACTGATTAGGCTAAGTAAATGGATAGTAAAAAAAAAAAGGAAGGAGTTGTGGAGAGCTATGATTGCCTATCTCCTGAAGAGACGTGCCATATAGAGCTAGATTTTTATAGCTTAGTGGTTCTTAAACTTTTTCGGTCCGATTCCCCCTTCCAAATAGCCAACCAAATTATTTCGCCTCCACCCCCCCCCAAAAAAAATGTCGCCAAATTGAAAGAGAAAGCAAGTGGTTTCATGACAACATTTTGTCCTGCTTCCAAATCTTGACAGAATCACCGAAACAGCTTTGTGCTAAGAGCGGAACCTTTGATGTAGCTGACTGCTTTAATCACAATCGACAAGTCATCACGAAGGAATCTTGGAAGATTTTTTGATGCTACTGTTTCTCTTTGAAACACGCAGTGAATAGATTGGACTAGTGTATTCTTTTTCTGGATGAGGATAACTAATCCGGATCTTGGACCTAATATTGCAAGTGCTCCATCCGTGCATACTCCAACCAATCAAACCCAATTCAAGTAACAAGTTAAGTGCATGATATCTTTAGCTTTGATGTTTGTTTCGAGCGGTTGGCAAAACAGAAGAACCTCCTCAATTTTCTCTTCGTAGATGTACCTCACAAAGACCAACATCTGAGAAAGATTTGCAACATCCGCTGATTCATCCATTTGGATTGCAAAGAAAGGTGACTTCTGCTCTTCCGTCCTGACGTTAGTTGCCAATACATTAACGTAAACGTCAATTCACACCTTCAAAACAATTGACTACGGTCAGACATACTTCTCTTACGTCCAACTATTTTTTCTGCTAAAAATAAAGTAATGTTTGTTTCCAGTTACATTAGATATACTTTAAATCTTCTAATAAATAACTTTGAAAAAAAGTATCATTGAATTTTACAAAATTTCTAAACGGAGAATTTCACTTTTGTTTATAAAGTTGTCAAAAATGACTGACATGATCGATTTTATGTAAATTTTACTGACTCAAAAAAAAAATACAAGATTTTTAACTAAAATTTCGGACGTGCTAGAAAGGATTAAAAAAAAATTAAAAAATAATCAAAAAACACTTCGGTCTTTCCTCTTAATAATAATATAAACATTTAGATGACAAAAATTTTTTATCAAGTTTGGGGCCTTTGTTCATCAGGCTATGCTATTTTAGCGAAGTATTGAATATATAGGGGTTGGACAAAATAATTGGAACACTTGTTAAATTCAAAGAAAATTTATTTAATATGGAGTTGGTCCTCTTTTAGCCTCACAGACAGCTTTAATACGTCTAGGAATGGAATCATACAACATCCTGACGTCATCCAGAGGAATTTTCAGTCATTCTTCCATTAAAACCTTCTCCAGCTCTTTACAATACAACGGTAGAGGATAACTCGTTGCTCCGAAAATGCACCACAAATGTTCAATAATATTGATATCTTGAGATTGGGGAGGCCACTCCATGTGTTCTAGCTCACTTTCATGCTATTCATACCAATTCTTAACCCCTCGAGCGGTATGTATTGGAGCATTATCGTCTTGGAAAATGCAGTCACCTTCAGGGAATAAAGTCTTGACCATTGGATGAACATGATCTCCCAAAATGTTCAGGTAATCTTTGCTGTTGATTCTACCATGCAGAACAACTATTGGACTGAGACATGTCCATGATATGGTGGCCCAAACTATCACCGATCCACCTCCATGTTTCACTGTTGGAAGAAGGCAGTCAGGGTTGTAAGCTTCTTTGGGCTGTCTCCACACGTAAACTCGCCCTGAAGTTGGGAAAAGAGAAAAACTGGACTTGTTTGAGAATATTACTTGCTTCCATTGGTCTGCAGACCAGGCATTGTGATCTCTGCATCACTTCAACTTCTTTTGAATGTTAGAAGAGGTTTCCTCACAGCGGCTCTTCCATGATATGCAGCCTTATGGAGCTCACGGTGAACAGTTTTAGTAGAAATTGAACTATTCAGATGGTTATTCAACTCAACAGTCACTTTGGCCGCATTTGTCCGATGATTTTTTGCCACATTACATTTCAATGCACGTCAGTCCCTGTCAGTAAGTTTGCAAGTCCGGCCCGAATTGCTACGGTTGCTCGATCTCTTGCCCTCTTTCTCGAATTGCAACAGTGTTCTTGATATGGTAGCTCTTGAAAAACCAAACAGTTCAGCAACCTTAGTGATTGAGGCTTCTGCCATGCGAGCTCCAACAATTTGCTCTTTTTCGAACTCGGAGCGGTCACGCATTTAGCTTAAATTTTACTAAATTCTAAAAATAAATAAGACAAAGACAGTAAATTAGTTAAATAAACGTATTTACAATAGATATAACCTGCAATTACAAAGTTTTAGTTACAGTTCTTAATATAATAGGTCTTTGAAATATAGGAGTGGATTTTGCAACTGTTCCAATTATTTTATCCAACCCTAGTATCTAGATAACAACAATAGTCTGACACAGGTCGATTACGCCGTTAAAAAAAAAAAAGACAAGCAACTACTGGCTGTTTGCTGAGTTGCTTGTTATAAAATCACACACACACACACACACACACACACACACACACACACACACACACACACACACAACACAGAAAACACAAACACAAATCACAGAAAACCTCCATCAAAACATTTCCCTACCAACAACCTGATATTTCCCCACGAAAGAAAGAACCGCTGTTATAGCTTATTTGGTATGACTTGATTTTACAATTGTTTCGTCCTATATTATTTAACTGACCTTATAAGCTGCTATAAATGGATATCAGAAAATGAACAGAGAGAAATATTAAAAAGTGAGTCATTGTTTAGTGCTGTGCGAAATAGGAAGTTATGGAGAGCCATGAGTTCTCGCGTTCTGAACGGGCACAGCACATAAAATAAGAATCTCCATTCCTTTTCTGTAAAGTTTCAAAATCAGCTAAAACATAATCTGCTGTGTGTATCTCTTCGGTTTCTCGAACAAGACATTTTAGAAAAGATCGATTGATTTAAATATGTATAACTGTCAGCAAATCATCACTTGTCGAAAATATCACATGATAGCTAAAAACATGACGCCAGGTAAGCAGTCTCATATACGGCAGTATGATTCTTCCGTAGTGAAAAGTAGTTCCACTTATATCAACACGTAAGATATATGAAATGTACATTTGATATATATCAAATCTGATATTTTTGTTGCCAATTAAAAAATTATTATTGTTACTATTTGCGTGAGTAAAAGATCGTGTGTGTTGCTTTGTTTTATTTCATTTTTTCTTACAGTAACTTTGTAACGACAGATTAGAACAGTTAACAGCCTTAATGAAAAAAGAACATTTGTTCCTAGCATTTTTTAACATAAAATACTATAAAATGTAGAAAAGAAGAAAATTTATTGAATGGAATTGTTTTTGTTTTTTTTTCAAAATACACAAATAATTCTCCTTCTTCGAAAACGGAACTAGTTTTATATTGAACGGTTAGAGATGTACTTGTTACTATAAAAAATATATCGCATGAGAGAAAAAAGATAGAACATTCGTTTCTCCACAAGAAAATGTTTTATAAATGCGAAGACGGATTGCAATAGCGAAATCTGTCTTCCAAAAGCTAAGCAAAGTATTATGAAACAAGAAAATTTCGTTAGAAACAAAGGAAAGAATACTAAACTTATACAATATCGGTCTTCTTATATGGTAGTGAATGCTCACAGTTAAGACTCGAAACAACAGAAATGTGAGAATACCATGGCGTGAACATGTGAGTAATGAGGAAATTTTAAGGAAAATAGAGACAAGAAGGACGATTATACTTAGAATCAGAAAGAGACAGTTGAAATTTCTAGGACATAATGAGGAAAGAGGGCTTGGAGAATGTGACACTCACACGACATATTGAAGATATAATGAGGCAGATGAAATCAGTGATTAACCTATGTAATGCGCTTGCGTAAATGGATAGCAGAACATGGACTAGGAGGAATGGTGACAAGATAACATTTACTAAGAGCTACAGAAGTTAGGAAGTTGTGGAGAACCATGATCACCTACGTCCTGAAAGGACACGGTAAAATGAACATTATTCCACTTGCATACTAAATCTTAAGGCTGTACATAAAAAAATGTTTCATCGTAAATAACGAACAGCCTTCCTTATATATATATATATATATATATATATATATATATATATATATATATATATGTGTGTGTGTGTGTGTGTGTGTGTGTGTGTGTGTGAAGAAATATAGTTTTAAGGTGTGCCATATTTATGGGATAAAGTGCTCAATATCAGAGACAGAGCGTATGTAAATATAAAAGTGAACATTGAAGTCAACAATCAGAGGCGACAGGCTGTTTCATGTTAGACACAATCGTGAGGCCACAGTCTGTCTGTCTATCTATCTATCTATCTATCTATCTATCTATCTCTCTCTCTCTCTATATATATATATATATATATATATATATATATATATATATATAGATAGATAGATAGATAGATAGATAGATAGATAATATCATGTGTACGTGGAAAGGATAATCCAAGTAGGTCTTTTTAATATTAAATATTTAAAAAATGGATCCATGAAGATTGCTAAATATATTGTAGAGAGATCAATATGATATACATCAAAGGAAAAAACAGAACTCACCTCGAAAAATCCGATAATAAATTTATTTCAGCAGGAAATTTTTTAATACCTGCTTCATCAGACTGAAATTAGAAAATGGTTTAAATTTATCCAGACAAAATGTTAAAAAAAAAAAAATCACAAGAGAACAGAAAGTAAGACTAAACTGCTTAACCTAAAAATGTATATCTGGGGATTTAAATTATTGAAAAGAGAAGCAAATTGTCAACACAATGAACCCTCTGACACCCCTGTTCATTGTGTTGATACTTTGCTTCATTTTAATATATAGTGTGTGTGGGTGTGGGTGTGTTTAAAAAGTAGTCGACCAGGGTATTTCTAGGAGATAACGTTTTTTTAAGGCAAGTAATCTCTATAATTATAGTAGTCAATATCAAGAGAGAGATTAGTAATAGTAATATATAAAATGAAATGTTCATATATCCCTACTCCGAGGTTTTGCAGAGTTTGTAACCAATCGTCAGGAGTCTTGATTTTAAAACTTATTTACAGAAATAGCATTTTTCTTTTCTGTAAATAAATTCAGTTTTTCTATCAAGTCTCTTGACGAATGAATGTAATCTCAGAGTAGGGATAAATAAATAAACATTTAATTTCATTTATTACTTTGCACATAAGGAGCCAGAAAATAACTTAAAAACATAAAAAAAGATATTCAAGAGATAATCAATATATGAGATAACGATATATATTTTTATATATCAAGAACAATATTTGTGAAAAATGTATGACAATGTGGAAAAGGTTTTGTTTGGTCCGTTAGCACTACGGACTAAATCATTTATGTTGATGCGACTGCGCATGTACACGAACGAGGTATGCTGGGAATTTTAAATTTTAAATCTTTTTTTCTAACCGATTTTATTTATATTCTTTTTCTTTCCATCACTTTTGTTAAGCGATATCCCGCACTGAAATAGTATAAGTTTTACCAGGAATGGTGAAATGCTGTAAGAGCCAAGGCGCAATTTTTTTCGTAATGAATAAAAAAAAAAAATGAAGATTTTAAATTTAAAATTCCGAGAACTCACCGTTTGTGTGCATGTGCAGTCGCATCAATATAACAAATCTAGTCTGGTTAATCCCTAAAGGACGAAGCGCGTCACTAGAAAACTTTCCACTTTGTTTTACATTTTTCCCATATATATATATATATATATATATATGAAGAAAAATATACGGAAAAAACAAACAAAAATCCTAACATGCAATTATGCTGTTTTAATGTTAATATAATGTCAACGTCGGACGTTTCGGTCTAATAGACCATCTTCAGGACATATTCATAAAACATAAACGGAACGCTGATCTTATAAAAGATTTCAGTTATCTGTTTGGATTGGTCTTGCTTTTATGTCCATCGTCTTTTTCCTGTTGAATTGAATATGGTCTATGTTAATTATGACCTAGAGTATCTCTGTTGCCTCTGTAAGAAGTCACGCTCCATTCCTTCTCTTCCACTTCTCTTCCATTACAGTAGCTGACCTTGTATTTATGATCCTATAAATGTGTGTTGTACCACGAACTTTACGCGAGCTAACACATAAATGAAGGCTGAAAAATAAGCAACAATCAAGTTAAAATCTACATGTAACTTAAAAATACGATTATCATTCTTTTAGAATGATTTCTAAGTATGGAAAGATAAAACCTTTTACAATTTTAAAATCTGAATTGAATAATATTTTAAGTTTGTGTGTAGTATTCAAAATATTATCTGTAATGCGACAAGAAAGATTTTAACGGTCCTTATGTTGTAAACAGCCATAATTCCTATAATTAAATTAAATTAAAATATATTGTCTTAAACCTCTCACAATTTTTTAAATAGTAACGCAATCTGCTTTCTAAAATATTACAGTTTATCTTGCCTCGACTTTTGATAAAAACACGTTCAGATAAATTAATTAAAAGTAAAATTAAAGTTTAACTTAACTCATAATTAAATTAATATATGACTGGATACTGATAAATTAACAGACTAATCTTAATTCGACAGCAGCTACGATCAAGGGGATAAAATAATTGTAATAAAGCGGGATGGGAGACATGTCTTTCAAGATCGCAATCTATCAATGTTATTACTCACACAGAGGAAATGAAGTTTTATTCATCTTAACAAAGAAAATAGTGTGTCACAGCCTCATAATTGGTTAGTGTAAACCTCATACGAAGGTAATTTATTGTATAATATACTATCTGAATAATAACAATTTATCTCTCTATAAATCATTTTTTAATTAAATCCAATGTGACAATAGTTATTCTATTTTAGTTTTAAATGTGTTAGCTTCATTGGAAGCGTTCCATTTTATAGGCACTTGGCAGCGCCCACTAACGACTTCTTCTCGAAAATGATGAAGTTATGTGAAGATAACTCATCACAGTTAAGTCATTTGTTGCAATAATTTATGCAATTTTAATTTTGCAATAAATAATTTGTTGATCAATTTCATCCATTTAGAATGTAATTGATTAGTGAAGTTATAGAAAAAGTGCAGTTATTGATAGCAAATTTTAAGTTAACATGTAAACTGTTACAAGATTTCGTTAAAATAACTTTATAGAATTTTACCTATTGTTTAAAAAGAACAAGCTTATTTTTTCTTTGTATGGATTTTAAACAGAAAAGCTTTGACATAAACTAGTAAACTATTTACAATGCTGTGTCACTACTAGCTAGACTAAAATCAGTGACAACAATATTTCGAACATACAGGGTGACCCCCAAAAACGGGAATTTTTGAAGTGCGTATTGCCAGACATGAGCAAGTGGCAACACTGCAAGACAGTGACCTTGAGCAAGTAAACATTTCGCCATTTAGAATTCAAGATGAAATTCACAGTATCCCAGAAGATTTCAAGAATACATTCGTACAGGAGGACGCCATCTACAGGACGTAATTTTTAAACAATGAAAATTCCATCATTCTTTCTTAAATGGCATCTTTTAAGGTTTCAATTACTATGAATAAAATATTTTTCTTCCATCACTCTTGTTTTTATTGGATTGTTAAAAACTTCCCGTTTTTTTTTTTTGGGGGGGGGGGTTACCCTATTTAAATGACGGGTGTAAGGAAAAAGAAGACAATATTCCATATAACTGAGTAGAAACGGAGAAAATACACAAGTATGTATGCAAAAGAAGGAAAGCATTACAAGTTATGAATTGTGAGTGAGTGAGTGATGTTTCAGTTACTAAGGTGAAAGATATTCCCATGCCCGGGTAAGTCCAGTTTGACTTTGTCACTTCTACCACATGCTAGAAGGAAAAGAGATACAAGAGAACGAAGACAGGAAGCGTCACATTTTATCGGCGTTTAACAGCGCCCATTAATGTCTTCTGGAAACTGGTAAAGTTATGTGAGGATAACCCACAACAGTTAGGACATTTGGTGTAATAAATTATGACAATTTTAATCCTGTGAAGTTAAACATATTAAGTTTTGAATTAATATTTTATTTCGTTTGTGATAATAATTTATGTAAATGTGTAATGTCTTATGTCGCTTATTCAACATGAAACCATATCAAATTTACTAAAATCATTTAGTTGTGAACGTTTATCAATGCTGCTTAGTACATTCGGGTATACAGTGATTTACGTATGTGCAAATATCCATAAAAATCTAGAGGGAAAATGAAAACGAGAAATGGCGGTTTGCGTCAGTCTTTGATTGTCTAATGACGTTAGCCATATGTGATAGGATTACGCGGTCACCAGAAGGAAAACAAGGTATTTAGTGTTTAATTAGATTTGAAATCGATATGGGAAATCACCCAACAGGGAAATGATACAAATAACAGGAGAGGAATATCTTCTCAGATGGAAGACACTTTAACGCACCCGACAAGATTTCAAAACATCTGCTTCCTTTTGATGCAACCGGAAATTATTTTATTTAAAAAGTTTTCAAATTAGCATTGCGAGATCTGAATCAGGTTCTTATTCCTTGGGATTTAATGGATTTGAGCTTGCTAGTTTTTGCCGGTGTAGGTGCATCAATAAATCCACAAACTAATGATGAAAAGGCATTTATTTTACACAAATATTTTAAAAAGCCATCTTTGCCCATATCAATACCAGTAACTGGTGGATATAAATTACATAAATTGAATATGACAATTTTAGGTTATAATTCACCTAATAACCACTTGCTATAAAATTATTTAACCAATCGTTTATATGTGAACATAAGTTTCTAAATATATGACATTTATATAACGAAATGTAAAGTAAAGTTGAAATATCTAGATATTATCGTAAGTTTGTTGTTAAAAGTTTTTTCTGTCGCACTTCTCACTTGTGGAAATCTCTTTCGGTTTTTTGCTTCCTAAACAACTTTGATTTTCAAAAATTTAAATGCAATGTCAATCGTTGTCTTCTGTCTTAAGTCTTGTTATTTTATTGTTCTCTCTCTTTAATAATAGTTTTTCCAATATGCTCTAACACACAGTAACCTCTTGCATCCTAGTAGCTTTATTGCCTTGCTTGGGATGAAATGATTAAAATAAAAATAAAATAATAAATATAAAATAATAGCAATGTCACTAAATATCACAACTACAAATAAAAAGAATTTATCTAAACTCAACATAAAATTTGTCATAACAACGTCCAAAATAATCTTACTTATTATAAAACGCAGGTTGTGTGTGTGTGTGTGTGTGTGTGTGTGTGTGTGTGTGTGTGTGTGTGTGTGTGTGTTTTCTTCATTTTCACATTCAGAATGCTTTAAAATTCCATTTACAAGACAATTGTTTATAATAAAATTCTATTCAATCGGACTCATAACGATTGAAAACAATGATTTTGTTTGAATTTGGGTTTGACCAATTCGTATAAAAAAAAAAAAAAAAAAACTAATTAAGACATGCGTGTCCGTCAACCTTAAACAATAATCTTTGTCAATTTTATTTTTCAGTCTTTATGATGGTCGATACTTGATCTATCTCTTACTGTTACATCCCCGGGCAACGCCGGGCTCTACTGCTAGTTACAAAATAGAATAATAGGCTAAAACTCTAAGGAGAAGTTTGCTATATTACGTGTAATAATTCCACAATGAATATATCGGACAAACCTAAAAAAAAAATTTAATAAATATCACAACTACAAATAAAAAGAATTTATCTAAACTCAACATAAAATTTGTCATTACAACGTCCAAAATAATAAAATACTTAATACAAAATAAAATAATACGCTAAAACTTCCAATGAATACATCGGACAAACCTCAAGAAATTTAAATAACTCATTATATAAACACAAAATGGATCTTCTACAAAACAACGCATTAAATACATTACTTGATCACTGTAACGAGACTGACAACAATTTTTATTTAAAAAATGCTAGTTTAATTAAAATAGAAAACAATTCACTAAGACGAAAACGTTTAGAAATTGCTTTGATCGCTAGAACATCCGCAGTAAATAATGTCCAGCTTCTTATCACGTTTCGCCATTCTTGGCAGAACTTCTATTATCACAACGTGCGATATTTAATAACAAAAGGATCTTAATGAAATCGGCCACATTATATACCCAAAACACATAATAAAATAAATTTAAAATATTTGTAAATTTATAATTCCCAGCGTCTTTTGTGTGTGCGTGTGTGTAGTCGCATCACTGTAGATTAAATTTGGTCCGATGAACGAAACGCGTTACACGAAATCTTTTTCTGTTTAGTCATACATCTTTCCTCTAAAATTGTTCTTGATATATAAAAAGGTATATATTGTTACCCAATGTCACTTATTGATACTACTAAAACGATATAATTATATAAATATGATAACGTGTTTCACCTTCGTGTGTTAGATTGACGTCTTCAGGTCAGAAGAAAAGACAAACCTCAACGTATATCAAGATCAACAAAATTTCTATCAGTAAAGTGCCCAATAGTTATCTATTCTTGTGTTACAACTCTCGTGTGTTTGTGCATCACAATTCTAGTTGGCCTGGAATTATGATACACAAACTTACCAGAATTATACAAACGAACGCTGCTTGACAGGACAAATACACGTAAGGTTTAATTAAACAATGAAAAACAAAACAAAAAACAAAAACAATATAAAAAAATTTTCTTTTATCCTGCATATTTCATTTTCTGATGAAGCTTAAAAAAAGTGAAACATTAAATTTATAAACATTCTTTATTTGTTCTTTATATATATATATATATATATATATATATATATATATGTGTGTGTGTGTGTGTGTGTGTGTGTGTGTGTGTGTGTGTGTGTGTGTGTGTGTGTGTGCGTATAAAATTTAAACGTTAGTTTTAGTGGATACCCGTTTATTATAAACTAGCTTAATAGGCGCCCTATCTGTTCTCATTGGATCTTCATCACAATAGGTAGGGATGAATAGATGCAACAGGCAACAATAAACTAAAAAAAGACTCAAAATTGATCGTGGCATTTAAGTATCGCATTAATATTTAAGCTTACCTTTTAAAAGTTAAACGATAATTCTTGTGCCGCCACTTAATTTAAAAACAATTTGATGTACGTAGGTCCTTACTTTCCATACAAACAATTATTTTTTTTTTTATTTCATGGGTGACTTTCGCTGGATTTCGCAATTAATTTCGATTATTCCCAAATTTATTTCGAAGTTATAAAAATTGTTATCGTACAAAAACTTCGTCGCAAGA
>CAHIKZ030005452.1:125000-170000 GCA_903632075.3 Acanthosepion pharaonis
CTTATCTGCTTTAGATATCAGGACTTTGAATTGATTGAGGATTTACTATTGTTCAACACACTCTTGCAGAGCTGCCAATAATGTCAAGAAACGAACTTGCGAGATGCTATACAGTGTTTCATTCTATCAGCAAACAGTAACTTCGCCTCATTGAGGGCACGCTTTCACTCATTACGAGTAGAGACAAAGAGACATCTGTTGCAATCAGAAGTGTCGCTCTGGTACAGCAAGAAGAAATAATTCCTGGGAGTCATAGTGGACGAACATGCAAATGGGAACCAAGGAGATAAAAGCGGTTCAACTTGGTATTTCCTAGCTGGAATGAAAGTAACGATATCGGCTTTTACCCAGGAGGAAACCTCAGGCGCGCATTTTTTAATAGGATGATTAAAATCTTCCAAGGGACGTCACGAACGAAATCACGGAACGAGTCCCAATCTGCTCGTTGATAACAGAAAGATATTCTGTTGGTAGGAGGTTCTTGGATGGTGGGTCGGAAGATGTTTACAGACACAGCCGCATGATCAGAGTTGCCAAGAAGGCAGAGCTGCGTAGTACTGTAAGAGTTAGTATTAGAGGTAAAAAAAAGAGATCGTGACGAGAAGAGTTTTCGTCAGGGTTACTGGGGAAACGCGTGGGGAAGTCAACCACTTGCGTGAGAGATTGAGTGATTAAGAAATTAAGGGTTTGGATGACGGCGAGTTCAGTGACAGAATGTTTAAGCCACCTGGGATGTTGGGCATTAACATCACCGAACACGAATATGTTTACAAATGGGTATCTTGTCTATCGGAAATACCATCTAGCCTGCAACGGTCTTGAGAAGAAGGAAATGATATATAGAGAGAAGAGATAGTTGATAGAAAGTAGAGAGAGACGAAGATACATCTACAAATGGTCTGGATATTCCAGAGAGAGTTGTCTTATCAGCGGGAAATGTTCGTGGATATAAAATCTAAGGCCATGCATGTGGACTTCAGAGTCCCCTAAGGAAAGGAAGGTAACCAGGAATTTAGAAGTCAGAAGTTAAGATTGAAGAGTTAGGATTAGTTATAATATTCGGGGACTTTTCGAACAGGAACGATTCCATACTACAGAAGTTTGTACCAAGAACGTTAGAGAAAGAAAGCTTGAGGGGTTTAGGTGTATTTTGTTGGGTTGGTTTAGTTTTATATCTTTGGATGTTTAGAGTGATGATGTGTTATATTAGCAAGGAAAAGGCCTAGAGTAGTAGTAGCTGTCGGTCATCTAATGTAACATACAGAAGGGAGCTGGCGCAGACTACAACATAGTGTGGCCTTGGCGTTACCCAACGGAGGTGTTTGCAGGGAAATCCTTCGATGGCACTGCAAGAACTCAGATATTAGGCAACTGTGGATCAGATTAGCCTCCCAAGTGTTCGGGCTCCTAACAACCCCTCACGAATAGCAACCAGGAAACTGCCAACTCGGTACACTCGGTAAGAAGAGACGTTGCCACCATTCATGCATATCACAAGAAATTCATGACAACGCCACTATTAAGGCATGAGAAAAAGAAAGGAACCGGGGCCCTCTTCCTAAACAATAAAAATAAGGGATGAACCTCTACTCCTGTTCAAGAGGTTAGGAGAGCCTATCTACTATTATTAAAAAAAATATCCCACGTTTGATTTCCAGATAAGTTATTTCAAAGAATGAGCATTTTTCAGAAAAGTGCGGCCCCAAATGTCCTAATATAAACATGTATACGTACTTGTGTATCCGGAGTGGCGGGGGGGGGCTGTTAAAAATGTGGAATGTAAAATAATTCAGTTTTAACTTAGTATAGATCCGATTACCAACTCTTTCAAACTGCGTTTGCAAAATCCTCAGTCAGTAGAAACCAAAGCGAAAAAAACATTGTTAAATCAAGATATATATATCAATCAAGATATATATATATATATATATGTGTGTGTGTGTGTGTGTGTGTGTGTGTGTGTGTGTGTGTGTGTGTGTGTGTGTGTGTGTAAGTGTCTGGGTGCAAGTGTGTGTGTGTGCCTGTGCACGTGTGTGTGTATGTGCGTGTGTATATGTGTGTGTGTATGTGTGTGTCTGGGTATATATATAAGCATAAATAAAAAAATCCTGCAGATAAACAAGAGAAAAAAGTATTAAATTAAAAACGAAAACATATAGCTAGCTAGCTGGATATATATATATATATATATATATATATATATATATATATATATATATATATATAGATAGATAGATATATTGTGTGTAAATGTGTGTGCATATAGCCATGTGTATGTATATGTAAACTGTGCTATTTGAAGTTTCATTCAACATTAGATAAAATCTTGTCCTATAAAAAGGTCGGTTTTCTGCGAAAATGTTTTTTTTTTGACATTTTAGGGAAAAGAATATTTGCCATAAAATTTGATAAGGACCTAATCTGATTAGAATCTGTCACTAGAATATTCATTTTGACCTAAAATGAGTTTAGGTGTGGCAAACAAATTACCAAAGTAGCACAGGTTAGGATTATGAAAGGCGTTTTGTCTGTCGGCCTCTCTTTCGTTAACCCCCCAACCTACACACACACACACACACAATAACCACACATACAGAGATATATGTGTATTCATATGTTCGTCTTACGATGATGTCTTGCGATGGTCATACTCGATATCGAGATGGCAGCCATTATGTGAGTGGGTGTTTCATAAAACGTGAAAGGAGAAATGAGTGTCTGCAAACATACTTCATTTTCCTATTTTTCTCACAACATTTTTAAAGAAATATATTTGCTAATCAATTGTCTGACAAGCCACATTATGGCGTCACTGAATGAACGTCGGGTTACTTTCGGTATGAACAAATAATATTATAAAAATGACCTCTTTCTAACGAAATTTATTCAACTTAAGAATAACTTTAAAAAGCGCAGATCGTTAGAAAACTAATAATGTCCTACAAAGAAGAGCTACTCTGTCTTCTTTCTGCTCATTTGTTTTCCTTAATCTCCAAAGTTAGTTATTATCCATTTCCTGTTGGTCACTGACAAAAATAGTGGTTAATTCTCCCTCTAATATTCTATATTTATACACTTGTGACTGGCGCAGACGCATCTTTTAAATACTAAATTAGTGAACGAAATTTTAATGTCTTGATTTCGTTGTTATCAGACTAATTTTATTTAGCTGATCATAACTGAACCAGAAATCGCCAGAATAAAATTTTACAAACCATTTTTGTCACGTTTGATCATTCGCAGTACCTTCTTCATGAGCTGAAATCTTTAAGCGTCTGAATTTTGCCTATTTTAAAATTCAAATAGTTTAAATATAATGAAAATACCGTTTATTTTCTCTCTTCACTGTAAGAAATCTATAGACAAAAATACGCTATTTTGACAATGTTTAAACCAACTGATTATATAGTTGTGAGAGAACAATCAAGAGATCTATTTGAATGAAATGAACTAAAACTGAGCCCTCCTCATGCTATCAAAGGCAAAAGCAAAAGAAACGTTTTCGGTTACTCAGTAATAAAAACTTTAGAAATATATATCTTTGATAGAATTCATTCCAGTAAGAATCTTGATATATTTACTCTAGTTAGGAGGTGCGCGTTGTGTAATAGGTAACGGCTTTTTCTATGCGTCGCGTCCTTTTAGAACATGAGCGCTAATCGCTCTCCACGACTTCCTATCCGTAGTGGTCTTTAGTAGTGTTTCTACCTTTTCTCAGCTTTCCGTCCTGCTATCCACTCACGCAAGGTCCTCATGCCGATGGCTCACTTCATTTCCTTATCTTTCTTGCCCTCACTATGCCTTATGGTTCCATTAAGCTTACCAAGCCCTCCCTCCTTATTATGTGCCCAATAAACCTCAGCTGTCGTTTTCTGATTCGACTTATTCGACTTCGTTCTTTACTCGCTTCGTTCATGGAATTCTCAGCATCATTCTGTAGATCCACATTACTGTTGCCTCCAGTTTTCTCTTCATCTTTGGAAATATTATCCGGCATTAAGCTGCCATATAAAAGGGTGGATTGCTTGATTGATTGATTCGTTTTCGACGGCTTATCAACCTTTGAAAATTATTTAAAACCAGAAAATATTTTTATGTTGTAACAATGTTTTTTTTTTGTTTTTTTTTAGATAATGATGGTTTTAAGTTTTACTAATTAACCCATAGCTGGGGAGAGTAGAAGTGGATTCATGCATTTCCCAAGGATATTCTCGCGTAAATGAATATAACGAATCCAACGGTAACTGTATCTTGTCTCTCCGATTTCCAATTTCAACACGTTATCCATTACACTACCCGCACAACCTAGCATTCAGCATTGGGTATTTTCAAGCGTTCACGCATCTAAATAGTGACCAGGCTCAACGTTGCTTAACTTCGATAATCCTACAGGAACCGGTGTTCCAACGTGATGTAACTGTAAGCAAGGAACGAGAAATAGGCGAACCATGTTCGATGTTGCATCAAGTTTACTTGTAATAAATTTCGCGCAAATACCATTATATCGATCACTTCCCCCAACTATGGGTTAAATAACAATGCAGACTGGGCTATGCTGATTATGTAACCGGTCTAGGTGAAGGATAACTCCGAATGTAATCCGTATATAGCCCTGGCGAAGCCTATACTACGCAACTAACGAAAAACTTCACAATCGGCATCTGAGACCTTGATCTTGTTCCCAGTTCTTCTCTGTTGCCTTTCGTCACACATGCTTCTTGTTCTCAATCCTCTATAACTTCTTGCTTAGTAGTGTCACTACTGCTTTGCTTGGGGTGAATTGCTTAAAAAAAAAATACAAATAAAAAACAATGACTTATTCCGATTGTGGTGGTTAACAAAAGTTAACTTTACAAGTGAAAATATTTATTATTCTTACAGTACTTAATGTAGTTAAATTCCCTGATCAATTCCGTGGACAAAACAAATTGGTATAAGATGATAAGTGGAAAAAAATCTTAGTTCTTTGCCGACGCGTTCCGTCTTCCGACTGTTTCAAGGCAAAAATGAAATCGAAATGTTTTTGTTGTTATAGTTACATTGAAAAATCCAAATTTAAAAAAGAGAGACGCTTCTGTGTAGACGCTTTCTGGTTAATGTAAATTTCCTTTATGCTAAGAGTTTTTTTCTTCCCGTGTCGACAATATAGTTACATTCCCAGATCAATTCTTACTAGAAGTTATCAAACAGTACTTAATGTGTAAAACAAAAGGAACATACTCGAAAATGGATAGAGAAAATTGATCTGGCAAAGGGTTAAGCGACTTTTTATTTGCTTTCTTAATAAAATTGAGACTATCATTACCATTGATAGTTGTTATCACTGCTTTTGTCTACTTGAAATAAAGAAATAACTTTAAACAGTTGAAGTAACAAGACTAATCACCTATGATGTGAATCGTACGTCAACTCATATCGCCCTCCTTTTGTCCTATATAGTATAAACTCTTTGAATTAAAAGGTGTGTAATGAAAGCGAGGTAAAGAACGAAGAACTCCGGTGTTATTTGATGAAAAGCGAGATGAAAGGCCGATAAAAGTAATGGTGCATATATTGTCATCAGAAGACGTATATAGAGAACAATCAATTTGGTTATATGGAAGGAAAGAAAAAAAAAATTCAAATTAGAGAAAAATTATTCCTCTGGGTTTGTTGATATCAATCATCGGAAACATTTTGCGGCATTGAATGAATACATATTATCTTCTTTTGATTTCGAAGCAGCATTACAAACAGCTACAGTTACTGTTGAATTTTTGTAATCATTTCGCCCCAAGCAACTAAGATGTAAGTGCGAGAGAATATGAGAAAAACAAAACATTAAGAAGGCATAGAAAAATAAAACAGGAATTAAGGAAACAGAAGCTAACGATTGACATTGCATTTAATTTTTTTTAAATCAAAGAAGCCGGAAGAGAGTTCCACAAAGAGGAGTGTGAGAGAGAAGAAACTGTTAGCATAGAACGTACGGTTGCATCTAGCTATTTCAACTTTATTTTACATTGCGTTTTACAAATGTGTTATATATTTACAAACTTATCTTCCCATATAAACGATTGGCTCAGCAATTCTGTAGCAAGCGGGCATTAGCTCATTTGACTGGAAAACAAGAGATTTCCACCAGCGAGAAGTGGGAGAGAAGAAACTGTTAGCGTAGAATTTACGGTTGCATCTAGCCACGTCAACTGTAAAAAATGATGAGACCTTGCAGCCTGGTTAAAGGGTGCGAGGGTAAATTGTCGTCTAGATTACGTAAAAATGATAATACCACTGACATCTCATTTTAACATGAATTTACCAAAATTTAACAAAAAATCTTGAAATACTAAAGAATAAATTTATTGAATAAAATCGCCATTGAACCACGGCTTCCAGATGACTTCAGAATCTCCTGCAACTCTTCTGGGCGGTCTCCTTGTTTAAGTTAGTGAATGCTGCCATAATCCTTGCCTTTTCATATTTGTCGTTATAAAGAGTTTTGTTGTTCTCTCGATCAACTGCGCCCCGCACATAATAATCACGGGCGTTGCAGTCTGGGGAGTTAGGTGGCCAGATATAAGGGGTGATGTGATCTCAGAAATTGTCAGCCAGCCATGACTGGGTTCTCCTGCTTGTGTGGCATGTTGCAGACTTCTGTTGCAATACATAGGTTCTTCCAGTAGCCACTTTCTTGACCTAGAGCAGCACTACCTCCTCAAGATTCTTGATGTAGGCCACCGTGTTGAGTCTGAGGCCCCATGGGAAGAAGGATGGAGACATAACGTCGCCATCAGTAGTAATCACTCCAAACACCATTAGCCTCATCTAACTCTTTCTGAATCCTTTGCACTATCAGATTGATAATCAAACACTCTGAAATGTTGATATTGGAGCTTCCGACACGAATACCAAGCAATACAGGATGCCGTTTCCACATTTCTGACGGGCTGAAATGCCTCATAGTGCTTTTTTTTCTCACAGACGATGCTCAACTGACTCTAACATAATGTGCAATCGACAAAATCAAGAACAAACAACACGCATGCTCGAAATTAGAAATATAAAATGGCGACAATTTACTCATCGCACTCTGTAGTACTACGCTTCAATTCATAAGATCTAGGTACCATAGAGGAAAGTTCATCATGAAAGCATTTACAGATAAAAAGCACAGAGAAGATAGGTTACGACGGTGGGTAAGTGAATGAAGCCGAGATGCCAAATCAGGACCTATTGGAGATTCTTTGGATTTTATGAAGAATATCTAGATACATAGCAGAAGCACCAAACCAAATTTGGCAACAACATTCAATGCAGGGAAGAATAACAGATTTATAAATGCGCAAGATAGATTCTGGCAAAAAAAAAAATTGTTTAGTATGACACAGTGCACCAACTTTCCTATCAGCAGACCTAGCAATTGATTCAATATAATCTTTCCACTTCATGTCAACTGAAAACGTTAGCCCGAAAAGGTGCAATGAGTCACTCTCCTGGAAGTTAGTACCAGCCATGTAATTAAGAATTCTCATACAAAGTAATATTAAAGACCAAGAGTAACACAGGAATGATTTTTTTCTGTTAAATGTGTATATAAATACATATATATGTATATTGGTATCTGCAGCGTTATCCGTCCTGACATCTCGGCTTCTGTCACTCCCCACCCCCGCCTAAACGTAGCTTCCCTCTGCCTGTTTAATTTTCATGCTAATTGTTCTGGTGAGTTTTCCTCTTTAGTAGCTCAACTTTACAAATTTATTAGCAGTACTAGATTGGCAGATAGGTCTCATCATTTTAGAGTTGAAAAGGCTAGATGTAACTGTAAGTTCTACGCTAACAGTTTCTTCTCTCGCACTTCTTGTTTGTGGAAAGCTCTTGCTTTCCACTCAACTCTGATCTTCAAAAATCTTAATTCATATTCTTTTATTGTTCTCTCCTTTATAGTATTTTTCTTTTTCTCATTCTTTTGCACTCAGTAATTTCTTGCGTCTTTCTTTATTGCCTTGCTGGGGATAAAATGATTTCAAAAAATCTATAAAAAAATCTATCTTTCCCTTTACACTCAATGTGTTAAACCTTCTACATAACGAATAAATAAGATAGATATTTTCCAAATTTCCTAGATGAAATATTATTATTATTATTGTTGCTGTTGTTTATTTTTATTAATTTTTGCTCATCTTACTTAGTTCGGTTCTTTCGATATTCTACGAACGTTAAGTAAGATACATAACTGAAATAAAAAAATGGTTTGCAACGAGAATTAAACTTGCATCCCGTATCATTGAGTGATTACCTAATATGGCATGGAGAATTGAGATAAAGAATTCTGATATAAGTAAATTTGAATTTCATTACTGAAGGGTTTCTGTGGCCAAATCGGCAAGGCGCCTTACATGTTATGAGCGGAATGCACGAGTGAGTTTAAATATCGTCAAAAATTATTATTTCTTACAGAGTCTGCATATATAACGTCCATAAAATGTAAAACTTTCCTCAGTATGATAATAAAATTCAATAAAAAATAAATCGAAAAAATAAAATTAACAATTATGGTGGACTTTCAAACCCCCTGACGAATGGACAGAGTAATTGCTGGAGGGTCCGTTTACGAAAGTCTGAAGATGGGATGCTGAAAGTAAAATCAGCTAAGTGACGTGCTTTATATTTGTATTAATTCGATCGTTTTTCCATAAAGATACAAAGCCGGAATATTTATGGGGGAAGTATCTTTGTGCTTTTTTTAAAAAAAAAAAAAACTGTGACTCAAATATTTTGAACTCCTTCCCAAATATTGGAATGCGAATGAAATCATGTAGGGTGTTTAACAATGTGATGATTAGTAAGCTCGGGTCGTTCTAATCTAGTGAGAATGGTCCTCACTAGGTGCCCCATTATTCAAGCCCTATGCTATAATGCGCCCTATTAACTGAAAATTTATACTGAACAATATTTTATACTGTTTTCAAATTTTTAAAAATTAAGCATATATGTAATTCGTACAAATGCTATTTTGAAGAGAAAAAAAAAACAAAAAACAGAAGCAAACATTTTGAAATCGATCCGTCAAGTATTCTGGTATTCCATAACCCAATAAAGGAACAATGACATTAGAGGAAATACAATTACTTCGTCTAATAGACCGGGATGATAACTTTATTTCACTAGTAAACCTCTTTTTGGGATGGAAGTGGTACGAAGGTCTGCTTCAAAATCGGCACGCTAGTAACTATAATGTAGCTAAGACTTTCTAATAAATACCCTCTGTGTAAGATCAAGAAGTTTGTTTTAAACACGAAACGGGTGTGAGGGTAGCGTAACAATTATCGATACGGAATGAAGAATCGATGAGCGTGTTCAATTTCTGATCGAGTCTGTAACGTTCACATAGTTACTAATTCACTCGGACAAAGCATAACTCCACCTCTTTCCCCCTTTGGACGTTAAATTAAATATTAAAATAGATTCTCTACACTTTGTTGGAAGCCAGTCTAGACGAAGGAGTACGCTAAATTCAAAGCGGAGATTTATATGGATAGCTTTATTCTAACTGGCCATTGTGGCTGACAGGTTACAAGCAGGTGTTCTCTATATAAATGTGAGTTATTCAGCGTCACTTATATAAAGTATGTATGACAATCACAATGAACTCATTGTTTAAAGGCAAAAATTTAATTAGTAATCTAGACAAAGTTAATTTTCTTGCGAACATTTGCCTTTTGTAGGCGTGCGGGGCGACTATCCAAACGTTCGGGAATTTAAACAAATAGATCTACTGTTTTTTATTTCTCAAGTTTAGAAGACAGACATTTTACATATTTCGTAAAGTTATTCAATCAGGAAATAAAATAAATAGCATTATAAACTGGAAATAGGAAACTGTTGCCCACCTAAAATTTACCTACTTTTCAGTAGATCTGGTTCCAAGATAGGTTTGTAGAATATTACATTTTAAAAAAAGACATCTATCTATCTATCTATCTCTATATATATGTGTATATATATATATATATATATATATATATATATATATATATATATATATATATATATATATATATATATATATATATATATATATATATATAGAGAGAGAGAGAGAGAGAGAGAGAATTAATACAAATATAAAATTTTAAAATTTGTCACTTAGCTGATTGATATTATATTCAGCATCTCGACTCTAGAGTTTTGTAGAACCTTTATGCATCTGTTCGGTCCACTTGTCAAGAGATATCAACAAATGGCTGCCAATATTCTCGTTTTCGTCATTTTTATATTAGGCTAAAAATAATTTATGTGCTTATATATAAAGAATTAATTGATACTAATTTATAATTCATTTTTTTTTTTTTGCTGCTACTAATTCTGTTTTTTTTTTTAAATCTTTCTTTTTAATTGAAGTGAATTTAGTCTACCCCATTTTGTTGGAAAACTTTATTTGAATATTGGCTCTTAGAATTCCATGCAAGTTTTGGACGCTAACTCAATTCCTGATTCACAGTCGTGGAGTGTTTCGACTTCTTTACGAAGTAAATGGTCATATCAGCACCGCCCCCTCCCTCGGTCTTGGGATTTAAATTTGGACGTAGCATATGGCCAACAAAAGAAAAAACAAACGTCACTCCTTGCTTAATTTTCCTCTATGGGAATTATAGTTGTCGTCGCTAGTCTTATTTGTATGCATTTCTTTGAATGTTACTCTTAATTTTATTTACCTATTCCTTTTTACTTCTATGTTGCTTGACTGCCTTTTTGTTTCTTCTTGTGTGTGTAACAGGAGTATATAGGCTTTCATATCGCCCGGTCAATACTCCTCCCCCTTCTCTTGAACAAGATTAGAGACACATCCCCTGTTTCCTGTTTAGGAAGGGGTTCCCGGATCTTTTCCTTTTCTCTGGCCTCTGTAGTGATGCTGTCGTGAATCTCTTGTGATGTGTGCGGTTTGTGGCAACGCCTCTTCATACCGACGGTACCGGGTTGACAGTTTTTTGGTTGCTGTCTCCGACTGGTAGTTAGGAACACTTGTGTAGATTCTTGAGAGTCTGCTCTGATCAACAAGTTGCATATTATCGAGTTCTTGCAGTGCTATGTCGCGCATGGATAGTGTCCCTGCACGCACCTGAGGCCACATCATGTTGCAGTCTGAGCTAGTTCCTTTCTGTCCATGTTGCATACGACCACCGTCTGCTACTATTACTCTAGGCCTTTCCTTATCAACGTAACTCAGCATGACCTTAAACAATCAAAAAATAAACCTAAACCAGCTCAAAAATCGCCAAATCCCTTTAACATTTCCTTTTTCAACATCCGTGGCATTCGTACCAATTTCTGCAGTATGGAATCGTTTCTCTTCGAAAAGTCTCCTGATATACTAGCTCTCTGCGAGACTAACCTTAACTCGTTAATCCCCTACACTGATTCCTCGATTCTTGGCTACCTCCCTTTCCTTAGAAAAGACTCTAAAATCCACATGCATGGCCTGGGAGGTTTATGTCCGCGATCATCTCCCGCTGACGAGGAAACTCTCTCTTAAATCTCCAGACCATTCGTAGATGTGTGTCCATCTATCTCTCCTCAATTCAGTAAGCTTTCTCTTCTTTCACTATCGTTCCCCTTCCTCTCTCAAGACTGTGGTGTACTCGATAACATTTCTGAAAATATAGACCAGGCCATCTCTCTCTACATCCGTTTGGGCACACATTCGTAGAGAATATAACGCCCACCATACCATGTCTTTAACACTCCGTAATTGACCTCGCTAGCATACAAACCCTTAACTTTTCAATCACTCAATCACTCACACAAGTGGTTGAATTTCCTACACGTTTCTCCATTAACCTGTTTTACCTCCATCCCTGACTCTTGTCCTACGCAGCTCTGCTCTCTTGGGAACACTGATCATGCCGTAGTGTCTTTTAATATCTTTTTCTCCCCCCCCCCACCGGCCAAGAACCTCCTACTAACAGAGTATCTTTCTGTTATCAACGTGGGACTAGTTCCGTGATTTCCCATGGAATGTGGTTTTTAATAATCCCGTTCAAAAATGTGCGTCTGACGTCTCCTACTGGGTAAAAGCTGGCATCGTGGCTTTCATCCCAGCAAGAAAGTATAAAGTTAAATCGCGCTCATCTCCTTGGTTCTCACCTGCTTGCTCTGCCGTCTGTACCGAAGCGACATGTCTGATTGCAACAGACGTCTCTTTGTCTCTGCCCGTAATGAGTGCAAGCGTGTCCTCAATGAAGCAAAGTTACTGTTTGCTGATAGAATGAAGCAACGTATTGCATTTCGCAAGTTTGGTTCCAAAGAACAACAGAAAATCCACAATACATCCTCTATTTAATCAATTGGAGGTCTTAACTTCCTCAGTTGATAAGGCCGAATGCTTTTCTCGGAAATTCTCATCCAACTCTACACTCGACTTATTCGGAGTACCCACCCATGATTTTCCTTCTAGAACTGATGCTATAAAGATGAGATGAGCATAACTCCATCTATGGTTTTTCACATCATTTCTAAATTAAACACTCATAGGGCAAGTGGTGGTGACGGGATACCAGCCGTAGTCCTAAAGAAATGTGGTCCTGAGCTTGCTCCAGTTCTCCCTAAACTATATAAATATTGCCTCGCTGACACTTGCTTTCCAGCCTGTTAGAAGTCCTCATCCCTGTTTTTAAGAACTCTGGAGAGCCTTCTGATCCATCTAACTACCATCCTATCAGCCTCCTACCTCTCTTCGGCAAAGTCTTCGAGGCTTTAATCAACGCCGAAGTGGCTAAGCACCTTACATTCCATGTTCTTCTCTCTGACAAACAATACCGCTGACGTGTTCACGGCCATAACTAAATGTGTATACCAAGCTCTTGATAATAAGGGCAAAGATCAAGCAGTGGCTCTAGATATCTCTAAGGCGTTTGATAGGGTTTGACATGCCAGCCTTCTTCGTAAGCTTCAGGGACGATTATTTGATTTAATACAATTATTCCTGTCCACCCGTGAAATGAAGGTCGTCCTAAATGGATTCTCCTTCAGTTTCTTTCATACGAAGGCTGGTGTTCCCCAAGCCTCAATCATGGGTACTAAGCTGTTTCTGATCTACATTAACGATCTTCCTGGTGTCATCAGTCCCCAAGTAGGCATCTACGCAAACGATGCTATTATTTACTCCTGTCTCAATAGTAAATCATGCATTGCTGAAAAAGCTAACCTGGCCGCCGGTCTCGAAAAGGACCTCCAATCTGTGGTTGACTGGGGTAGGAAATGGCTTGTAAACTTTAATGCCTCCAAAACGAAACTACTTTCATACCCACCATAGAGAAATCTCCCTGTTTCCTATCAGTATGGCTGATGCCCAACTCCACGAGATTACTGTTGCCATATATGGCCTGGTGCCCCCGCTGTTCATCTCGACGTCCTAGACAAAATCCAGAGACGGATATGCAATGTGATAGGTCCTGATCAGGCATCTCGTCTACAATCACTTTCTCACAGATGTGATGTGGCTTCCCTCTGTATTTTCTACAAATATTTTAATAACTACTGCCCTGACGAGCTACTTTCATTGGTACCCCATCTGCATTAATCTAAGCATGCTACTAGGTTGGTATCTCGGTCCCATCCATTCATTGTCGAAACAGTTATATGTAACCGCCTCTTCTACTCCAGCAGCTTTTTCTCTCGCACTTCCCACAGTGGAACTCCCTTCCACTTACTTGCTTCCCTAATAGCTATAATTTTCAAATATTCAAATATAATATCAATCGATGCCTTGACCCTGATCCCCATTCTTCTCTATATCCTTTTCTCAAACACCCCGCTTTACTCTTTATTCTTGCTCTCACTCTCTGTAACCCCTTGCGTTCTAGTGGTACTCCCGCCATGTTTGGGGTGAAATGCCTTTAAAAAAATTATTAATGCCAACGCCATTTTTAGTGGATACCCGTGTTTAAGTAGAACGTTCCTTGTTTTTTTTTTAAAGGAAGGTAAAAGGAAATACTTCAGAGAAATATTGAAATCTGAAGCGGAATCAGCACTGGCCAAATTGAACAGAAATAAAACAGTAAGATCAGAAAGAATCGTAATAGAGATGCTAGCAGCCTTAGATGATTTCGCCATTGTCAAGATTACAGACATAATAAATGAAATCTACAACAGTGGCGATATACCGGAAGACCTAAGTAGATCCATTTTCATAGCACTGACGATAAAACCAGGTGCTACCAAATGTGAACATCGGACAATCTGTCTAATGCACCATGTAACAAAATTTATCATCCGAACATTGATGAATAGAGCACGCAGCAGAATCAGACCGGAAATAGGACAAGAACCGAAATATTCGGTAAAGACATTAGAGCAAAGAATGCGATATTTACGTTAAGAATGATATAAGAAAGAGCAATGCAAGAGGGTGTATACCTATGTTTTATAGATTATGCAAAAACGTTTAATAAAGTACATTGCAAAGAACTGCTAGATAACCTTAACATATATGGGAAGGGTATTAGAATAATTCAGAACCTATAGTGGCAGCAAACCGCCTGCGTACGTGCCAGAAATGAGTTCAGTAAATAAAAAAATATATAAAAAGAGCTGGAAGACAAGGATGCGTCTTCTTACCAGAGCTTTTCAGCCTATACAGCGATGTTACTCTGAGAGAAATCCTACCAGGATTAATTATTAGCGGCCAAATTAACATGATAGATTCAGATGACACAGTAGTGATAGCACACCCGGAAAGAAAACTACAATAACTTCTACAGAAGTTATTGAAAGAAAGCGAGAAGCACTAAACATCAAGAAGGTCGAATACATATTTGCTAGCAAACGGAAGAGTTAAACATGCAAATAAAAAATTGGAGATAGACAATTCAAACAGCGTAAAAACTTAGATGTCTGAGAAGCATGTTAACAGAAGACGGAAATCTGAAAGCGCATTGGAATAGCAAAAGATTCCTCCCGAAAGCTAAGTAAAGTATTAAAAAAGCAAATAAATGCTGTTCGAAACAAAGAAAAGAGAAATGAACTGTTATGTAATATCAGTCCGCCGATGTGAATGCCTAACAATCTTCTCACAGATGAAGAAACTTGAAACAACAGAAATGTGGTTCAATAGAAAGATTCTGAGGATACCATAGACCGAACATGTGAACAACGACAATGTTCTAGAGACAATGGCAACAAAAATGACACTTATACTTGACATCAAGAGGTACTAGTTGAAATTTCTGAAGAACATCCTGAGGAAAGAGGACTTGGAAAATTTGATTCTTACAGCACAAATTGAAGTTAGGAGAGAGAAGAAAGCAAGGCATAACCTACCTGACGAGCTTGAGTGAATGTATATCGGGGTAGGATTTGGGAGAGATAGCAAATAAAAAACAAAACAAAAGTTACTGAGAACTACAAAGGGCAGGAAATTGTGGAAAGCCATGATCGAAGTTTATTTTATCTACCAGCCAGTGCATTCGAGAAAACTTAAAGAAAATGTGTCCTAAAAAATACGGGTCGTTCTACTCAAATACGGGTATCCACTAAAAATAGCATTTATAATAATAATAATAATAATAATAAGAAGAAGAAGAAGAAGAAAAGAAGAAAATATATATATATATATATATATATATATATATATATATATATATATATAATAACGTTAAATACTTATCGAAGACCTAGTCATCTTCGTAATTTTCAATTACTTATAGGAACTCCCTGAATGTTAAATTTGATATGCATTAAATAATATAATTTTACGTATATTGTTAATATTATACATCCCCCACATATATATATATATATATATATATATATATATATATATATATTATATATATATATATAGTTGGATTGATCACATCAATACAACTAAATATGTTAGCTCTATCACTGATATTTAGCGCCTTCCAATAAGTACAGCGCATATATAATATATAAAAATATATATATATATATATATATATATATATATATATATATAAGCATTTCACCCCTAGAAAGGCGGGAAGCTACTAGCACGCAAAGGTTATAGAGGATTTGGAGCGTGAGAAGATAGTAATGATAGAGGAAAGGATGAGGAGAAGGATAGTGGATAGATCAAGGCAACTGGAGATGTCGATTGACATTACATTTGAATAGATGGAGATTATAGCTCTCAGGGAGACAGGAATAGGGAAGAGAGTTCCACAAACGAGAGTTGCGAGATATGAAGCCATTGGAGTAGAAGAGGCGGCTACATTTAACAGTTTCAACAGTCTGGGAACCAGCGAAACCAGCTCATCGGAACAATTACCATGAAAGTATTTGTAAAAAAGACAGAGAGAAGCGAGGGCACGTCTGTGAGAGAGCGACTGCAGACGAGATGCCAGATCAGGGCCAATTATATTGCATATACTCTCTGGATCTTATCAAGAAACCGAGGCAAACAGAAGGGGCTCCAGACCATATATGGCAGTATCCATGCAAGGGTGAATGGTTGATGTATATATATATATATAAAAAGTGGCCTGACGATTGCGTCTAACATGAAACTTCAATGTTCATTTTATATTTACACACGCTCTATCTCTGATATTGAGCACTTTATCCCATAAAATTAGCACACCTTAAGAGTATATTTCTTCATATATATATATATTATATATATTAAAAAGAAGAGGTGCCGCAAACGCGGGTTGTAATGTGGATTTATTGAGAAAAATATTATACTTTGTTTTACATAATTTCACGACACGTGTTTCTGGTCTGGTCTCGCAAACCGTCTTCGGGTGAAAGTGGAGATTTTTACATATTATTAAAAAATAATTAATTTTCTTCATGTTCAATGTGGAATATTCTCGATATGAGACATTCTGTTTGTGTGTTGGCAATCCGAATTTTCTTTCTAGTGTCGTGAAATTATGTAAAACAAAGTATAATATTTTTCTCAATAAATCCACATTACAACCAAAAACGTTTGCGGCACCCCTCTTCTTTTTAATATATACTTTTCTCTCGTTGGAACCATACAACATATTTCTTTTTATATATATATATATATATATATATATATACATATATATATATATATATATATATATATATATATATATATATATATATATATGTATGTATGTATGTATGTATATATATATATTCATTATATATATATATATATATATATATATATGTATGTTCAATATAAGAGTTTCGCATCAAATTACTAGTCGAAGTCAGATATTTGACCAAACTTTCACACACACATTATAAATTATATTAAACACAAGCCTTCTTAAATATGTATTTTATACAGGTTTTTGTCTTTATATATATATTTATACAACTGACATAAATATATATATATATATATATGTGTGTGTGTGTGTGTGTGTGTGTGTGCGCGCGTGTGTGTGTGTGTGTGTGCGTACAAGGTGTATTGCTATATATACGAGGGTATTTTTTGAAGTTACCGAATTGTCTCTTTTAAAATTAGTATTCTGATTAAGTCAAATGAGTATTGAAATATAAGTAAATATAAACAAAACCTGTTACGAAGAATATGCCTTAAACACAGGTGTGTGGGGCGAGTGTATAGACGAATGTACTAAGCCGAACTCAAAAGTAATGAATATTCATCGTATATAGCGCTGACTCACCTGTTTGAAAACTCTTTTTCAAGACTGGGTAAATTTCTGATGAGTTCAACTTGGATGATCTTTTACAAATATTCACCAAAAGGGACTGATATGATCCGACCGTATAATTCTCTAATCTTTGATATCGCTTAGCGACGATTGTTCCTCATTGCAGAAAATAAGTATTCACACTAGTCCTCTTCCCATTTAAAAGATAATATCTCTTCGCATCAGTAAATTTGTGAATTGAGCAGATATGGGAATGTCAAGCATATTATATATATATATATATATATATATATATATATATATATATATATATACGAGTGCGTGTTCAAGAATAGATCAATATGTTTGTAGCCCAAGACGTAGTTATTAACTGTTTTGTCTATTTTTTACGGTTTGATTAACAGAAGCGTTGGTTTAAGTGCATTCACAATCGAGATTATATTGGAAAAAATAAATAAACACACACACATCCATATATATATATATATATATATATATATATATATATATATATATATATATATATATATGTATATGTGTGTGTGTGTTTGTGTGTGTGCATTGAAATAGCTTTTAAATATGTCTTTATTTGTGTTTTAATCAGGGTGCAGATTTGGGATATGATTTACCAACTAACCAAAGTTCTTAATCAACTAATTACACTCCAAATAAACACAGCATAAAGTCAACACACGAACTACTCCAAATTCTAAAAAAAAAAAAAACAATGATGAAACTTTAGCCTCACTCGAAGTTGAAAATGAAATGTATTTACCAACGTCCCAGCCAGAGAAACAAACATAAACAATATCTACAAAATTTATCTCTCCCTCCATTAAAATTCATGCTAATATTATGAAATAACTACTCTTGATGTTCACTATACAAGTTCCTTTTTATGACCACCAAAATAACCAATACGTACAATGCGATGGTGTCTCTATGGTTTCCGTTCTTGGATCAACATTTAACAATTTCTACATGACTAACCTAGAAAATAATATACTTAATATCCCAATATATGAAATACATGAATTACAAATAACTTTCAAAAAATCTCCGTAATTAAATTCATGCATGAATTTAACAAGGACAAAAAATCCCGTTTCTTGATGTATCTTTAGACAATAATAATAATACATTTACAACTTATCCATATAAAAAACAACTAACATAAACACGTATATTCTTAACTATAAAAGTGAATGTCATAATTATTATAAAATCGCTATTATACGAAACTTAATAAACTTCGCAAAATTAAATTATTCAACAAAAAGGATTTTCTATACTGAATTAAAAAATATTAAACAAACCTTCATTAATAATGACTTTCCTAATTACATCGTTGATGAGAAAATTAGACAAGCTATTAGGAATAGAAACATTAATAAAAATGAAAACAATACATCATCAAATAACTCTAAACATATCAAATTAATATACACGTTGATAAATCATTATATAAGAAAAAAGATCAGAAGTTTTCTCTTTTTCTTTAACTACAGAATCCCTTACAGATAAAATGTGTCACGTTCTCCTCTAGTGGAACTTTTTACCCCCAGTGAGCCTCATGTCGCAATGAGCACAACAATATTACAGCAAAAAGTCACATCTGAAAATAACAGCATACGATGCCTTAAATGTACTTGACTACACACAGGTATATATATATATATAAAGTCAACCAAACCAACATATAAATAATATTTTTCAAATGCTCTTGAGACAAGGGTAAATGGCAAGGTCATCTGCATAAATACGCAGTGGGGAACTGATGACTGGGAAGATCATTGACGAAGATCAGAAATAGCGTAGGACTCAAGATATAACCTTGGGGAACACCCGCGTTCATGTGAAAGGATTTGAAAACAAGCCTGTTCAAAACGACCTTCTTTCACAATTTGAAAGGAACAACTGGATTAAATCGATCAATCATCCTGTGACATTGTAACCCTGGAGCTTGCGTAGAAGGCCAGCATAACAAACCTTGTCGAAAGCCTTCGAGATATCTAGAGTTGCAGCTCGAGCTTCGCCGTTCTTATCCAGAGCTTGATATACAAATTCGCTGATGGCCGTTAACTCATCAGCAGCGTTAGACCTAGTGAAACGGAAGCCATATTGTTTGTCTGAGAGAAGGTCGTGAAAAATAAGATTCTTAACTACTTCAGCATTGATTATCGTCCCGAATACTGAGTCTTCTTGGCCGCATGATTTCCACTGAATTAAAGTGGAGCAACTACATCGAATACATAACTGCATCTACTGCAAGAAAAGTTAGATAACTGTATCATAATTTTTCTCGTTAGAATCCATCTTGCACATTTACAAATCTAACATTCGTCTGTGCATTGAATACTGTTGCCATATCTGGTCTGATGCTCCTGCTGTATATCGAAATTTTTGACGAAATTAAAAGAAGGATCTGCAAGGTAATCGATCCTGACCAGATATCTCGACTTCAGTCACTTTTTCACTGACGTGAGGTGGCTTCCCTCTGTCTTTTCCACAAATATTTTCAAGGCTACAGTTCTAACGAGCTTTTCCTCTGGTGCCCTGTCTACATGAATTTAAGGATGCTACTGGATTGGCATTTAGGTCCCACCCGTTTACTAAATGCAACCGTCACTTCTAATCCAACAGTTTTTCTCGCATTTTCCATCTGTGGAACTCCCTTCGGTTTACTTTACTTGCTTCCCTGAGAACTACAATCTTCCAAAATTTAAATGCAACATCAATCGCCATCTTCTGCCTTTTTGCATGCCGTTCATCTTTTGTCTTTTCCACAATCTTCCCTAATCTCAGGCTTCTCTTTCACTTTCATTGAATGTAACCCTGAGCGTATTAGTGGCATTGGGGTGAAATGATTTTTAAAATAAAGTTATCCTAACCTTTTGTTTGAAATTTATTAATACTTACTATAAAACATCTCTATAGACACGCCTTCATTCATCCTTTTTGGTATTATTTTAATTTCGGTTTCTCAGGTAATAAAATGTTTTGTTAATTGTATATAAGTTAAATATTCTCGCAGATGATGTAATATCAAAATAAACCTAAATTTGGACGATCTGTAAAGATAGAACGGTTCGAAAAAGGACTGGTTAAGTGTAGATAGTGTTTATTAGGGTTTATTAAGATACATATCTATATAAACGGAAAAAAAAGCCAAAGCAATTAAAGGGTGCTTCATGAAGACGGATTATATATAAGGGTGTTTCATTAAGACGGATCAAAATCCACAGTAAATAAATCAGTGTTAATGGTGAAAATTTATTTATTTCTCTATTGGATCATGTTATTTAAGGCAATTATATGTGAAAAATAATATCGCCCAAATGTCCGCCAAATCTGAAAGAAAAAGAAAAAAAAATCATTAAGCGCTTAAATTTAATTCTCATTTAAAATCGGTCCAAGTTATTGGAACACTCTTTATATCCGAAGAATACGTAGCATGCAACCACCAATGTGAGAACTTGGACTTGATCAACACCAGCGGGGTTACCTGGAGGAAAGTGTTTGAAAAAATCGAAACAGTTTTGAAGCCAGGAAAACATCACTGAAAACATCACGGAACATTCGAAGAATGCTTGTTATGAATAATACTTAAGTTATTACTAAACTCGGTCAGAATACGTTTTGGAGGCGGCAATTTTTATTTTTATGTCTATAAGAATTGAAAACTAAGTTGATTTTGCTTAGAATAGGGTGGTTTGTTGAGCAAACGTCGCTGGCGAACATCGCCGGCAGAGACAATTAAAATTGACAGTAAACATGCCAATATCTACGAAAACATGGCTGAGAATTGTCGAATAAGTAACGTAAACCTTAATAAAAACAAATAAAGACGTGAAAGCGTTTGTCTAGGATTGTGGGGGAGGGCAATGTCATTGTGATATATTGCAGAAAGAGATAAGAGGATGGGGACTGGACGGTGGCAGGTTGACAAAGGCCTTGGTCAACAGCTTCAGGGAGAAATTCGGTCATATCCGGTGTGTATATTAGATAATAACACTTTAAACAAGTCTTGCCGATTTTATCACAACGTTCTCTCACTCTCTATCAGTTTGTCATTTCTGTATCACCCTCTCTTTCCCTGTTTTACTGTCAACATTTCATTACTTCGTTTCTCTTTCGATTGTTCAAACATTCGTTCTATATTTTCCATCACTTTATCTTAAAAAAACAAAACGAAGCCAAAAAGAAACGTTTTTATTGGAAATTCAAGTTTTCAATCGCCCGCCACTACAGCTGCAGATATCTGAAATTAAATATGCACGCCCATGATTCTTTCTTTCTATGTATCTATATGTGCCACTGTTTAAACGAAGATTTGCATATGTGCAGATATAGAGATAAAAATCACTCCAAATTTACCCCACACAAAGCACAATGCAACGTATTCAGAAATATAACCCGCGGTGCTTATTTCGAAATCCCTTATTACCAGTTTTACGCCATTTTATGATTGCTTTTTAGATTATTAAATTAGTTTTACTCTATACTATTACATAAATTGTTGTTTTTAGAGGAATCCTTTTTCATTTTTATTAATTATTACTAGTTTACTCTATCTTATTCTTCTATGTTCCTTGTCCATTCAGGACGAGGGTGATCATGACTCTCCACAATTTCCTATCCTTAGCTCTTAGAAGTATTTGTATCTTTATTGTCACTCACTTCTGACTGTTCTGACATCCATTTACACAAGATAGGTACCTCCAATAATTCGCTAAAAAAGAGCATAGCATGATGTAAAAGGCCCCAAGTTTGATAAAAATAGTTTTATCGTCAAAATGTTTGTTATTAGACCAAAGTATTTTTTTGATTATTTATTAAATTTTTTAAAATCCTTTATAGCACGTCCGAAATTTTGGTTAAAAATCTTGTTTTTCTTGAGTCAGCGGGGGCAGCAAATATCAGTATAGAAAATGTTAGCGTCTTTTTTTAGGTAAAAACGCGTTGATTTCGAAATTCTTGCAAAAAAATCAAATGATTGTCGGATTTTTGAAACTTTCAGGACTTATTCACAAATGAATTAAATTAAATTATTTTACAAACTTTTTTTTTTTTTTTTTTTTTTAGAAAATCTTGGTAGAAATAGTTTTATACATGTGTTACCCCATCCCTTAATGAAATTTCTATAACTTAAATGTTGTCTCTCTTCATATGTATATTAGTTAAAAGCAGGACTGTAAACGTAAATCTCATTTTTTTTTTTTTTTTTTCAAACAGTTACTCATTTACTGAAAATCTGCTCTGAAATGTAAAATAAAAAAATGCAATCAAACTTAGACATTTAATTAAAAAAGCTTTTAATTACTTTTATAAATAAGATATATTAAGGATAGTTATATAGCTAACTCGCAATATTCCGACTCCTTCAGCGGAATTCAAGACTCTGATAAACCACTCAAGTCTCCCTCCTTTCACACAAACTAAACATCCCTATTTACCCACTTTGCACGAAAATCCTGTCCATTTTTCTTTTCTTTTTTTTAAATGTATATTTTTATTTCATTTAGATTGGTACCATTTCATTTTGGAAGTGAAATTTTACTGTATCGTCTCCTCTGACCATTGTGTATCCTCGTATAATGAGATAAAGGTTACCAATATATTATTTTGCAAATATTAATCCTGATATCAAATGACTTGTTTTTAAGAAAAGGCTCTTAACTAGATCATGATGCAGCTAGGCATGCTCTGTGCAGGGATTTAGTATTAGTTTCTCTGATTTTATTTCCAGTGGATTCAAATTTATTCCTGAGATCTTTAGTTCTAATACTTGGGTTATTTTCGACAGTTCTTATATATCTGCCTTCTGCATTGGCTGTTTCTTTTTCCTATTCGTCGTCAGCACCCGCTCGCATCCGAACATTAGGATCGTCATCCTCTCTCCTTATTTACTTTGTCCTCTCTGGTGGTGGTGACGGAGATGTCTGCGAAGGCCCAGCTTACTCCTTAAGAGTCATGAGCAGGAATCACAGAGGAGTAATAGTGGTGGACGTATCTGAGTGAGTCGGGCCCTCCCTGACAGCACGTCGCAGATCCTCTTCATGTGAAATTTTCACGATATATTTACATGAACGACAAACACTGTTAAATTGTCAGCCTGTAATAGCTATCGTTATTAAAATATTGATAAATTCTTGACGATAGAGAGTAGGGCTCCAAACTTGTTTATAGGTTTTTCTTTTCTTTTTTTAATTTTTTTTTTTTTAACTACGGTTCTGTTGAAATGTGCTAATTTGGTTTGCAGTAAATAATAAAATAAGGGTATTTCTTTAATATTTTTTTTATTGGTTACCAAAAGATAACTATTCTAATTTATTTTGTAAAAATTGTAATACGTTTACTTCAGGCAATGTAAATGTCATTAAAACATATCACGATTTAAAAAAAAAAGAAAAAAAAAAGACTAGTGCGGGCGTGTATGAGGGTAGCTCCTAAAAGTCACAATACGGCAAGGACAATATCCCATATACCTGAATCCACCATTCTATTGTTCTTGGATTTTCTGTCAAATCCAAACTTTTATTCATTGATTTCGCAGTGTTTCCGACATTAACATGTATAGCAGTTCTTTTTATTAATTGCCAACGACCTTGAATATTGTTTTTTTTTTCCATCCTCAGATATATTTGTTTAGGCATATGTCGATAAATACCACGATTATTCTCATAATCTTTTTGTGTATTCTTTCTATTTGTCATGTAATCTTTCTTCATTGTCCAGTTAATGGAAGAGGAATCTTAAATTCAGTTTCTAAACACGTTTGATCAATCGTTGATCGTTATCAGACAAGTATTTTCTTTACTTCTGTCTGCAAAATGTCTACTTTTAATAGATTGGATGCGAAAATTGCCGATTCAGAGAGGTTTATAATTGGGTGGAGTGTTTAGGTAGTAATTGATTGTGTCCGTTAGTAAAGATACTTAGTATGTTCATACTGGTGTTAAAATGGTGTTTTGTTTGTGGTTGGGTTTTTAGTTTTAACATTAATCGCTTCGAGAATTTGGAGGCGTTTTTTACAATTATTTTTATACATAACTTTAGCATTGTACGTTAATTTTTTTTTTTTTTTTTTGTATTTCAGCCGATGTTAGTTTTATTGCGTTATCATATGCCGCTTTGGAGGCACGATGGAGTAATGGATACCGGCTTGGATTAATGATTCGGAGAGCCGAGTTCGAATTCCAGTCGAATCCATTACATTCACTTACGTGCCAATACCCTTGGAAAAGGTATGAATCCTCTTCTTCTTCCCCCAGCTATGGGTAAATGACAGGACACACCGGTTTCTATAGTCTTGGATAGCAACTGGTATACACAGAAAGAAATGGCAACCTACGGCGGGAAAAATTCTGTCTCGTCAGTCATGTATCGAAAGATACATGATGGCATGCAAGACGGTTTGTATAGGTATTCATGCATATATATATATATATATATATATATATGGAAGATGTTTACTGAAGGGGACATTTTTCTATTGGATTAAGATTTGGAGGTTCCGGAGCCCACTATAAATTTGGCACCTTTGAGACCATTTTTCGCAATGTGGATAATAGGTTTTGTTTGAATATAAAGGAGCATTGTCTTGCATAAAAATTCTTGGTTGTGACATGTACGACGTTTTGTCCAAGAATCTAAAATAATTCCGGGCATTTCTTTTGATATCATCATCAACTTTGAAAGGGCCTGTAATTTACTGTCGCTAGTACGAGTACAAATCATTACTCACCTCCTCATTCTCTATTGTTTTGATTGAATATCAAGCATCCAGCCTCTGGCTCAACCATCAGGGCTATCCAGTGTAACTTCCCATTTATCACCCAAAATTCTGGTTTTCATGTATTCTTCACCCAGCTTACACTTGAAGGAGTGTATTATAGCTATTGCAACATAAGAAACGCATTTGGACAGTTCACTAGACATAAATAACAACATTCATATCAGGAATGCGTGAATTACATATGATAATGGTAATATTAGCCGTTTCCTTACAAGGAAACATTTGGCATTCATTGATCGATCAAACAGAAATGCCTTCGATTGAAATTTCTAAAACATTTCTCTTAAAAGAATTTTTCGGAAAAATAGATTTCTCGAGCTGCTGTCAGGCTCTCTCATGTTGAAAGAGTTTTTCTCAGTGGTGTAGAATGTTAACATCTTGATTATGTCATTTTCTCTTTGAGTTATATGCGCTATACAGTTTAGTTGTCGCTGCTCTTGGTAGTCCTGAAGTTATGGGGTTTCTATTACTTGATACACTCCGATTCTGTAGAGGCAGTCCACAATGTTCAAAGAAGGATGATCTTTGACAAGACCCGCAGGCTTCGCTCGCAGAAAGCCGTTTTTTTTTAATATTGATCTTAGGAAGCGGCTGTATACAGCTGACAGTTTAGATATTTCTGAACGTGTTTGCAACAGACACATACCAAAGTAGGATGCTCCTACTTTAGTTTGTTGTACACGTGGTCTAGCTGCAGGCAATACAGTTTAATGTTGATGGCGCGGCCGTGTGGAACAAGTTTGAAATGCGATACTCTTCGAAAATTCAACCAAACAGATCAAGATTTGTTGTTTTCTTTACGCTTCTTAAGTGATCCAGTACTTTCTGGTCAACCTAGTATAAATTTAAAATATTTGTTTCAAGCACATAAGAACAAAAATAGGAATAATCAGTTTGTTAAAAGTTGGTTACTAATTTGTCTAATTCTTATGGAATATTACACAGATTACGTGATTTCTTCATTGATGATTTCTGAACGAGTTTGCACCAAATACATACCAAAATCATGACATACATCGATGTGATGAAGCTACTTAAGAACAGAACTTTTTACTTAAGAACAGAGTTTTTAGGTAAATGTTTTCGTCTTGTAGCCATTTGCTGTGTTGGACATAACTCCCCCAAGCGCCACCTATTATAAGCTCAATTTCTTTATCACCTGTAATAAATTTGGGACAACTGATCTAGGTACGTGTTTTGTACTTACTAATTCCACATCCTGATTTTATGATGGATTCAGGGCATGAGACATCACTGCTTTCATTCCAATACTAGATCAGCGTTTCTGCTATGGAAACATTTATCTTGAGTCATATTTCCTGGAATATTTGGTATAAAATGTTATTTTTTTTATGTTCAAGATCATTCGTATCCCAACTCTGACTACTTATGCCATCAGCATAGTCCCCTCATCATCATCATCATCATCATCATCAATATAATGGCCTTGGAAGGGAAAACAGACTTGCTATGTTTCGACTTATAGATTTCTTTGGAATGCTTAAATGATCAGTGTCCATCTCTTCATATCTATGCTTGTATATACCCAAGTCAGTCTAAGAAAAGATTAAATAGACTGAGGCTTATTTCCCCCTTGTTGTACTCCTGATTAAGTATATCTGGATTAGTGACCTCCCCATGTTTGCATGATTTTGGAGACCTATATACTTCTCGATCAAATCTAGACATTCAGATTTTAGAAGGCGGTTTCGTATGGAAGTGCAGAAATCTATCTATATGATCATATGTTGATGTAAGGTTGACATAGCAGATATACAATTTTATATTGTGAGTTCTGCAATCTTTTGGAGTTGCTTAATGACATATATGCAGTCAATACACTCCTATTTGCCGCGTACCTTCAAATTCCTGTCTCTTGTGCCCATTCAATTTCCCCACCCCCTTTGCTAAAGCTCACGATCACACCACCGTTCCACCATCCAAACACAGGTTTGTCAGGTAGGTGGCTCTCTTTCTTCCTCTATCACTCTTGCCTTGAATATACCCTGTGAGCATGATGTTTCCAGGCCCTTCTTGTTGCTATTTTCTTTAAGTTTTCCTAGATGTTTACAGGGAATTATCTGCATCCTTTTGTAAAACCATATTTTTGTCACCTCCAGTTTTCTAATCCGTCGAAAGATGATTTATAAATTATGCAAATGCATTTAACATAGTACGGCACAAGAATTATACCACTTAACAGAACGAAAACCAAACTGGATTATGAGGAGTTGACTTTCATTTTTCACAAATTTCATTTGACCTTTCGCTATAAGCGATCCAACTGAAATACATCTGCATATGTGAGGGTCTTGAGCACGACATTTTTGTTTTCAGAGTGCATTAATGTTCGGTAAAGCCTACCTTTTAGGATGCTTTTCTCATTCTAGACTTCTTTCATGAAATTGAGAAACTTGTTGAATTCGGAGAGTAGGTAAGCTATTTTCAAAACTTCAGCCTCAATATCAAGTGATATTTTATTATTTCTTACGTTTTTTCTTATAGATTTCTTAACTTCTTCATCAATAGGTTCGACATTGTTTTTAGTTTGGAGAAGACGTTATAACGATTTTACGACATCTTCCGTGTGGTTAGGATATAACAGAGTGATTTGAGACAGGACATTTCCTCTGTTTTCAATCGTATATTATCGTTATTTTTCGCTTTTGTCCACATTTCAACACATTGTCTTTGTCGCTTAGATTCATTAATGTGGTTACCAGTTTTCCGGCAATAATGGTTCATCAGAGCATTAATATATATATATATATATATATATATATATATATATATATTTTAGTATTCTTCCTTCCAATTTCTTTCCTCCCTTTTGTTGGTTTGTTTCCAGTATCAAACGTTTCGCCTCTGCATTGTATCAGAGTATCTTTCCATCTAGATTTTCTTGGAATAGTCACACGTAATTAGGCTAATGAAGATATAACATTATTTGATTCCTCCCTTATTTTGGTCAAGATTTAAAAGTTATTTATAACTAGACGCTTCTTCGACATTAAGAAAAGATGCGGGAAACAAACCGAGGAATACCTTATTGCATTAGCGAAATGAAAAATCTTTCTTACATATTGCTTGCTCACTGACAGACCGGATGACCATATAGCAGGCGACATGATATTGTTCAGTAAATTAATGTTTTCTTAGAGGTTTTAAAAATCAGAGATACGACTTAATGTCTGTGGTAAAATGAATGGAAGCTGGTTTGTCATTAATCAAATGATTTAAAAAAAAAAAAAACCGGAAACACCAATATTTGACTATGATATATATATATATATATATATATATATATATATATATATATATATATATATATCACACATCGTTTCAGAAAAAAAACTGTAATTACCGAAGATCATTGAAAGAAACCTAAGTAGTTATAACTTTCAGGTTCTCTGAAAGCTCATTAACGTAAACATTTCTAATAAATTAATTGACGACCACTGTGAAAGGGAAACGAAACATCTGAAGAAGAAAATTAAGGTAGATTAAATACTCTGCTTCTAATCATAGGAAACATCAATTAAATTCATACTTCATTATGTTACCTTGATTTAAAGGTTGTTATTTTTAATGAATTCCAACTGGGTCCAATTCACTGTTAATCTGGAAGAATTTAAAATAACCATTGACACATCTAATAAATCATCAATGAAGAAATCACGTACAAATTTTCGTGTAATATTTTCTATACGAATTAGACAAATTAGTAGCCATCTTTTAACAAACTGATTATTCCTATTCTTGTTCTTTGAAACGATTGTTTTAAATATATACTAGGTTGTCCAGAAAGTCTTGACTCAACTTAGGAAGCGGAAAGAAAACAACAAATCTTGATCTATCGAGTTGAATTTCCGAGGTGTACTGCATTTCAAACTTGTTCCACACGATCGCACCATCAACGCTAAATTGTATTGACAGCAGCTAGACCGCATGTACGACAAACTAAAGTAGCAGTATCCTGCTTTGGTCAGTCGTGGTCGGGCTTTATTTCAGTAAGACAATACGAGGCCACACACTGCCAGGTTGACTAAGAAAAAGTTCAAACATCTGAATAGTGTTGAGATTCTTCCACATCCACCATTCTATCTCGATGTTCTTCCGTGTGACTGCGGCCTATTCTGTTCAATGGTACACTTTATCAGCGACAAGCGATTCAACTCATTTGTCGAAGTGAAGGATGCTTGTTTACATTTTTTTTATCCATATCTAGCGGAATGTTATCTGAGACAGATTCGGATGCTGGTTGATCACTGGCAGAAGATAGACTTTATTTTGAAAAATAAACGTTGGTGTTGCTCCAGAAAATATTCTTGTTTCCTTTCCGCTTCCTAAGTGAGTCATGTCTTTCCGGCCAACCTAATATATAACTAGAATGGTCAGTGAATGGCATAGAAGAAGAAAAAAAGCTTCAGTTTAAAAGATGAATAAAATTATTTTCGAAGATGCCAGCATACGTAAGACATCAGAACATTTTTGAAGTTCAAAATTTTTTATGTGTTATATGACTCCTTTCAAATCTTAATGAGGTGATTTTGTTTTTCAAATTCTTTAAGAATTCCGTTTCGTCCATATCATATGAAGTATTATTCAAATCAGCAAGCTTTTTTCACATTCAATGAATGTATCGAATTTTTGCTACATTATGCTCGATTCTCTCATTAGCCAAGAACGATCTGTTTATTTCTTCAGTATTTTGACGCTGTTTTTTTATTCATTACGATTGATTCTTTATCTAACCGAGAAGACTTTCTCGTAAATATCTTGATAATTTTTTCAAGCAATACTTTGACTTAAAATTAAAATTACGTAAGACCAAGGGTTAAAAATATTTATAGTCAAATACATAATTGATCTAATCATACAGATTTCATGGTAATGTTATATCCTTAAACTAATATAACACTTATATAAAAGCGTTCTTCTCTAAATGATGTAGCAATTCGTATCCGAGAATGCTTGTCTACTAGAGCGGCTAGCTAATTCCCGTTGCAGATGCCTGCTCAGGTACATTTATGTTTGTTCAATACCTACAGAGCCCACCTGTGATTTATACTGCAAGTATGTTTAGCAGACTTTAGTTACATTTTCTGGAAGAGTGCGCGTTATCTAGTGTGATCAATACTCCGAACAAGGCTAGCACTCTCAAACCCTCGTTCACGATGACTTGTTCCGTCTACACATTTTCAGTCATAAGGCTTGGGTCAAACTGTGATATGGTTTCAAGGCATTTTCCAAAGGTGCCGCACGCTGGGGTCGCCTCCTCCAGACCGATAACATTAAGAAGTAACCTTCCTGAAAAATCGACCATGGTGTGATTCGAACCCGGATCTTATGGTCAGAAAGCAAACGTTCTAACCATTCGGTCATGTGCCCATATATGAACTGTGTAAATGACAAAGACACGTCCGGGCAAATTAATGCGAGACGTACAAACTAGAAAATATGTAAGAGCAAAATTCTACATAATTAATATAAAAGCATCAAGTTCGTTCTATTATAAGGATGGAAAAACAGAAAAAAAAATTGTCCTTTTCTAAGGGCTCAGGGTGTAATATGAATCACCCAATCCAGATCAGTTTAAAATTGTACACCAGTAAAAAAGACTTTAAGAATATCAGCACTTGCCTAGAAAAGTATGGGACCTGGAATTAACCCTTGCAACGCATGGATAATGATATGCATAGAATAGTCTCGAGGTTCCATACAACAAAAAGTATTGGAACTGAAACAATACCGACTAAAAATCAAACTTAGCATTACTAAAAATCAAAAAGGATACCGAGGAGAGTGCTGGTGTATAGAGAAGACTTGATGTCACTTAATCTTTAGTGAAAGCTCTTAGAACTTACAGTAATGAAAACAATGTATGCAAGAAAAGATAATAAATGATATAAGGGATTATAACAATCTAACTCAGAATACAGACAGGTATGAGAGAGTAGGAACGGAAATACAATGAAAATATTGCAAATGACTTGTGAACAAACAGAAGTCGTCATGGGATATAAAAGTAAGCATGAGGTCTAAACAGATTCTCTCCCTTACGCAAGACTTGATTTGTGAAAAAAACTGTAAATTACTTTAGAATATGAAGTCGGTGTTTTATAACTGAAGCCGAGAACCAGCAAAGAAACGATAGACTAACAAAAATTTATTTTAAAAAATAACGAAGTACTTTCATAACACAAGTAATAAATTTATACAGTAACAATAGATTTAATTACATATAATAATTGTTAATATCTGTCTATATTTCTGAGATGGGGTATTGTAATTGTTTACAGTATTTACGTTGTTCGGACTGTTGTTCTCATCTTTTTGCCATATTCACGACGTTTCGGCTGTTGTACGCTTCGGCCTTCTTCAGGTGACATATGGCCCAGAGGATAAAAGCGTTGGTTAAAGTAATCCAGTGACTTGGTCCGGAGTTGTGAGTTCAGTTCCTGGCTACAGCAGAGTTGAGTTAAAGAGAAATAACTGATAGTGAGATATCTGGTAGAGGCATGATGCGTGGAACAAGAACAATCTACCTCGGTGGACGAAATAAATGTAAATCTCGTAAATGATATTTGTTAATATCGATAGTGTTTGATATCACGCTGTTCCGTCTCATTTAATACATTTTTCTTTATTATCTTACTTATTATAAAACGCAGATTGTGTGTGTGTGTGTGTGTGTGTGTGTGTGTGTGTGTGTGTGTGTGTGTGTGTGTATACGTTTATATATTGGATCGGATTTCCTACATTTTTCAACCGATTTCAACAAAACTTCACAGGACTACGTAAAATTACCTTGTGGTGGTTCTGACAGCGCCAAAAATTGGAAAAACACAATTGTTTTTGCACGAAACCAATTTGAAAACACGATTCTATCGCCAGAATGAAAGGGGGACAACTCATATCGAGTTATACTTATTATAAAACCCAGGTGGTTTGTTTGTGTGTGTGAGTGTGTGTGTTCGTTTATATATGGGATCGGATTTCCTACATTTTTCAACCGATTTCAACTAAACTTCACTTTTTGGGGGCAGGTAGTGTTTCTTATTGTCTTGCACACTTTTTTCTTTATTTTTACATTCAGAATGCTTTAAAAATTCCATTTACAAGGCAATTGTTTATAATAAGATTCTATTCAATCGGTAGACTCATAACTATTGAAAACAATGTTTTTGTTTGAGTTTGACCAATTCGTAAAAAAAAAAAAAAAAAAAAAAAGACTAATTAAGACATGCGTGTCCGTCAACCTTAAACAATAATCTTTGTCAATTTTATTTTTCAGCCTTTATGATGGTGGATACTTGATCTATCTCTTACTGTTATATCCCCGGGCAACGCCGGGCTCATCTGCTAGTTCATAATAAGAGTCAAGTTTGAAGTCAAAGCTAAGAGAAGCTTCGTATACATGGTTGATACACAGTCAGCACAAAAGTAGTAATTTCATTTTCATTGATCACCAAAATGAAAGGTTATGTATGTAGTCAGTAATTTGAATAAGTTTTCAATTAAACTTACCTAAACAACTAAAACTAGAATTTTGATTTTAGAATTTTAATACAAAATTCTTCAAATGAAACTTTTGATTAAAAGACATCATTAATAAAATGGAAATGGAAAAAGAAAATTGAATGATTACACATAGCAAAGTAATCATTTCGTAAAATGAATGAAACTGACTTCTTTTCCCGGTAAAAAGAGATTATCTTTTTCCTGAAGGAAAGCCATAAATATTGTAGGACTAATTGTCGCGACTTCAGTCAGTTTCCCCTCCCAACCGTATCATTTTCAAGCACAGTCTTCCTCTAATAACAACTCCAACGATTTTTTCGGATGATTTTCGGATGTTTATGCGTCAGTTGGATGTTTGTATTCAAATGAAGTATTCCTGTCCATTATGGCCGGAAATTGCAGCCAGGTGCACACAGGCAACCCTAATTATTTTCAGATACACACAGAATTTAATTAATTTCTTAATTAGAATATTTTCAACAATATTATTTCGTGTTGCATTCTTTAACTTATTATAATCTAAAAAAAAAAAGACTTAAACGTTTTCAACAAACGAGACTACTTGGTAAGGCAAAGAGAATAGGAATATATAAAGTCAGACACTTAAATATTAAATAGTAAGAGCTATTTGAGGGTGGCGTATAATTTCTAATTCAAAATGCCTTAAGCCATAAGTTATTTAAGGTGAAAACCTTTTGAATTGTAAGAATAATTTTATTACGAATGAATATTGCATTAACTTTTGTTTGGATAATAATCATTTTTCTAGACGGAAGTACTACTTAACCCATAGCTGACGGGAGAAGATAGATTCGTACTTTTCCCAAATATATTTGGCCGAAGTAAATGAAACGAAGTCGACTGAAATTCTAAGAAAAAATGGATTTCACAGAGAGAGTAATTTCTCTGGAGCATCAGTTTCAAGCGTAACTTATGAAAAAAGTTTCTAAATATTTAAATTGTCATAGAGAATTTTTTGTCTAGAAGTTAATGCAAGCACAAAGTAATTTTTGTTCCATGATTTTTGCACGCAGATGATTCAGAAGAAAACTGTAAACAAAACATAGCTTAGAAAAGTTAGTAATGGAAGCGAGAAAAAGGACCAACCATTAATTATAAGTAGACAATATATGGTCGTCAATAAGAAAGACAGCCAAAGTTGTAAGTTTCGATTTAGGGACGTTGAAATCCGGCCGATACATAAATTGAACTATGAAGAAAAATATGGAAAAACAAAAATCCGAATATGCAAGTATGCTGTTTTAATGTTGTTTCAATGTCGACGTCAGACGTTTCGGTCTAGTAGACCTTCTTCAGGACACAGTTATTAAAACATAATTAAAATTTGACGATATTCAAGTCAACATGAAAAGACGATAGACATAAGACTAATCAAAACAGAATAACTGAAATTTTTAAGATCAGCGTTCCGTTTCGCAATACGATCACGTCGGCGTCACGTGGGCGATATTGTGAAAACGTATTCCTAAAATAGGATATATTTTAAATGAAAAAGAATTTTATTTTAATCTAAAATTTATAAGTACGTTTTTCCAGCATTAATCTTGCCAGAAAAGGTGAAATATTAAAGACTGAAACGTCTGACGTCGACATTGAAACAACATTAAAACAGCATACTTGCATATTCGGATTTTTGTTTTTCCATATTTTTCTTCATACTGTCGGATCTATATCCACATATTTGCTTACAAATTGAACTATCTGGGTAGTGTATTAAAAATGACAGGAATAGTGGGTTTGATGTGCCGAAATCAAATTCCATCCGGGGCCTATGGGTTTACTTTCAAACAAATACTTTTGGAGAGTTAGAAATTCATCTATAACCTCTCCATCTAGGAGTTAACCCCTTCCCAGCAATTATTTTGGGAAAAAGTTTAATTTTCAGACGAATTTTTGTCTTAGTTTAATAAAGTAACTAAGAAACTTGAAGTACCCGAGCTGTGGATAACACCTCTTCATGATTGTATGAGATGACAACTGGACTTAGTTTCAAGCATCAAAAGGAATCATGATCGTCGTATAAACAAGTCTGAAGCTGGTTTTTGAACGTTATGTTTTGGACGTGCTTATTCGTCCGTGTCTGAAAAAAACACTTTCGATATAAACGTATATACACCATGGAAGGAGTTAATAGCAGGACAGAGTAGGATCTCTCGCTTTCGAAGACAACTGGTCTAAAAGATCAACTCTAAATTTAAAACCGGTCAGGTGTGATTGCGAACAATTCCACCCTGTCAAAAAACAAATTTGCTACGGAATCCACAGTAGCAATACAGAAGTCTACAGAGGTTTATGGTCACATCACGTTGAAACATCGGTTCTCCTACGATCACCAAAGTTAAGTAACATTGAGCTTGGTCAGTACCTAGATGAGTGACCGCTTGGAGTATCAGGTGTTGTAAGTTTAGATGTGCAGGTGGTATAATGGATAACGGCTCGGAATTGGAAATCAGAGAGCCAATTCCAGTCGGGTTCACTGTATACGCAAATACCTTTCAGAACGGTATGAATACAAAACTACCCCCCAACCATGGATTAATTAGTCGGACTTTTATCAGTAAATTTATCATCTCCAAAAATGTTTCTAATCTACAACATTCTGGCTTTAAATAACCTACAATAGGTTGATAAGCCGTAAAAACGTCTACAGGGTTAACGTACATACATTACTAAATATTTCAAGTTATTGGTTCTTGGTGGAATAATAGATAGCGACTCTGATTGAAGAATCGGAGAGCCGAGTTCGAATTCCACTTGAAGCCATTACATTCATTTACGTGCTAATACCCTTGGGAAAGGCATGAATCCTCTTCTTTTCTCTCCCCCCCCGCCAGATATGGATAAATAGCAAGACAGAGCGAGTTCTAACGCCTTGAATGACAACTGGTCTATCGCAGAAAGAAATGGCAACTTACTGCGTGAAAAAATCTGCCACGCAGGGCACATAACAGACTGAACTAAGTAATATGTAAATCGAAGTAAAAAAAATCATCTAATTAAGAAAGTATACAATTTCATTGAAAATATTCGCAATAGTTTAGCTTGACTTTAGTTTACTATCTTCCTATAAAACAATTTCTTAAAAATAATTATAAAGTAACTGCAAATAACTTGTATACAAGATGAAGAACTATTTTTTTTTTTTTATAATATTCATTTTATGAAAACAATCTGCTTGAAAATCAATCAGGTTGGAAAATCGAAAGTTACTATTTATTGTTATTTTTCTTTTCAGTATTTAATTTTTTGTATGATTAGCGACATCTGGTAATAAAGAAATAAAAGAAACGTTTTTGAGCCTTGTGCAAAGACTCGCTAATGATTTCTATAAAAGTAACCTTTATGCATTAGCGTCGCTGAAATGCAGTCTGGTTCATGCACGTACAGAGTAAACAAAGAATTATTCTATTCTAGAACTAAAACTGCAGAATACTGAATAATGTGTATATTATTTAATGACAGATGGTTAGATATTGAAAACTTTCTTTTTCTATATTATTCTTTTTATATAATTTGATATTGAAGGAGATTTATCTTTAAAACCTACAATGAGATCAGGGAAGAAATAAAAAATGAAATTGGAGACAAACGAAATGAATATTGGCAAGAAGTAAATAAGTTAGCAGCGTCTTGTTAGGTACTGGCATTCTTTTTACAATTGAATTGAAAAAATTTCTTTTCTTATAACTATAATGATGTCGAATTAAAAAATCTATTTAAAAAAAAAATATTGCCCAGAAAATTGTCCAAACCTTTCTGCATTCATTCCTGGGACAGGAAGGCGATTTCATGTTCTCCTATGTAGCATGCCCCCCTTTAGGACGATTGCGGTCATGCCTCTCCACAATTTACTGTCCTTTGTAGTAAATTTCGTCTTTTTGCTATGCATCTCTTAAACCCTGCTCTGGCAAAAATTTTCGCAAGCATGTTAGATAGGCTGTGCAATTTTCAATGTACTATGGGTGTCAAATTTTCCAAGTCCTCTTTCCTCATTATGTACCCTTGAAATTTAAACTGCCTTTTCTGATATTAAATAAAAGTGTTCTTTTTGTTTGTTTTACTCTCATGTTCACTTCATGATATTCTCAGCATCCTTCTGTAGAACCATATTTGTTACTTAAAGACTGTTCAGACTGGCTGGCATTCACTGACATATAGGTGGACTTGCATTACATAACAGTTCAGTAGTTTTTTCGTTGTTTCTAACGAAGTTTTCTTGTTTCTTAATACTTTGCTTAGCTTGTAGAAAGCATTTTTTGCTATCTCAACGCGCCTTCAGGTTTCGGTGTCGCACTTTCCATCCTCTGTTAAAACACTTCCCAGTTATTTAAATATTTGTACTTGCTTGATTTTGTTATTTCCAAATTGTAATTCGCATTTTGAGCTGATCTTTTTGCTGACAACCATACATTGTCTTCTTGCAATTTATGTTTAGTCCTTTCTTCTCTTTCCTTCATTAACTTTTGTAGGAATTCCTGTGGTTTATTTTCTATGTCTGCTTCGTGCTACTTAACATGTTTTGCGTGATGTTTGACAACTTCTCTAACCAGCAAGATCACTAGATTAGTCCCCCTATTCAACATGTATGGGACGATGCCTCAGTCAACCTACAACTCATTATATTGCCACAAAATATGCAAGAGTTGCGGAATAAGGCATCATTCACCACTTGTACGATCGGAAGCGCATGATCATGCAGGTAGGGGTCAACGCCAATATGTTTATTAATGTTTAATCTAGAATAAAATGAATTATTATTTACCTTATTTACAAGCAGGTAACCTACCCGGATAGACATACACCAGATAAAGGATGAAGTACAAAATGGCCGAAGCGTTGTGATAGAGATGAAGACAATAGTCCTTATGTAAGTAACTCGTCGTCCCAGAAATTTAGACAGAAATTAAAGGAAAATACTTATTCAATGTTGCAATTTTATTTTCCGTCAGTGTATTTAAAATGTACTCTAGGTTCTTGCGAATAAATTGTAATAAAGATATTCAATATAAAAATATATTATCAAACCATATAATTATCAATGTGTATTTATATGTTCTTGTCCCACTTCATAAAGGGAGGGAACTACTTTCTTCATAAAGGGGGATAATATTTTCTTGATAACGTTAGATAAAGAAATTGATCATCAATCAAACCATATAAAAATTATCAATGTGTATGTATATATTTCTTGTCCCATCTGAAGGCCTAATAAGACAGTGAAATACAAGCGGAAATAAGCATTTATTTACACATAACGATTACGTTCAAACAAATATACACGGGGCTTAACGTTGCCGTAGAAAAAGCATCAATCACTTTATATTTTATCTGAATATGTGAATTATTGTACCCTAGATTCAACACACTTTTAGACACTAAATATATAATTTAATAACTATGAAGAGAAAATTAGTATTAATATTACAGGTGTAATTTCAAGTTTTCATTATTATTTAGGGAGGCACGGTGGAGTAATGGATAGTGGCTCGGATTGAAAAATCGGAGAGCCGAGTTCGAATTCCAGCCGAATCCATTACATTCAATTACGTACTAATACACTTGGGAAAGGTATGAATCTTCTTCTTCTTCCCCCAGCTATGGGTAAATATACAGGGTTCTATAGCATTGGATGGCAACTGGTCTACCGCAGAAAGAAATGGCAACCTACTGTGGGGAAAAAAATCTCTCGTCAGTCATCTATCGAAAGATACATGATCGCCTAAGCGTATATCACGCATGGCACATAACTGACTGATTATTTAAATACATTTTAGCTATGCATGTATCCAAGATTTAACAAACTTGCACTATAAATATAGAATTAAATTTAAATAATTCCCTATATTTTACACTGTTTTGCGATTTTAAGAAAATTTGGTCGAGTGAACAGCATAAAATGGAAAATTCCATTGAAGAAAGGCGATTAGAAGGAGGGCGAAAACGAAGGCAACAATTACGTCTATCAGTGGTTCAGATACAGGCACGGCGGGAGACTGATGGTCAAAGATATTCACCGGCATCGCGGGAACGCCGTGAAGCAATAAACCAGGAGATGTGAGGCGAATTAATGAAACGGAAGAAGAGGGTAAAATGAGGTGGGCAGCGCAAAGAAGACAAAATGAAACAGAGGAAAAAGCTAATGCAAGAAGAGAAAATATGAAAATGCAAACGGAAGGATGTTTTCGACAAGAAATTCAAGAAAAACGCAACAGGAGCAGGAATGAGAATACTGGCGCCTTGAGAAATGCAAGAAATACAGAAAACGGAGTTCATAGAGTAAATAATCTGATCACTGAAGTCAATTATCAACACTATAACTGTGGCGGATAAAAAATTAATTACACCCTCACTGTAGACGTCACGAGTTTAACTAGTCTAATTTTTAAAAAAAAAGACCTTTAATATAAAATCAGTAATATTAACAAAAATGAATCTATATTAAAAACCGGGTAAAAATTCCCTTAGTATGTTGACCTCGACGTAGCTTTGGAAGCGAAAGCAGGATTGCTTCGGCTAGTTCTTGTTCAGGTTCGTCCATATGTCCCCAATAACGGCCTTCAGAGTCTTCAGTTTTGTGGTACCGCTGGCTGGTCTTCCAAGCAATATCGTCCAAAACGGAGAGCTAGCAGACTACCTGCTGGAGTGACACGATCGCGAAATTTCCCTTCTGAAACACAGGGCAATGTTCTCTGTTATATGAACTGCTTAAACATCTACGGCCTGCTGGGACAGCTATATCCTGATTGACTACCAAAAGCACCTTAATATAGGCAGTAATATAGTTGGGTGGTAAGACAAAACCTTCACTCCCCATGACTCCCAGGACCATTATAGCCTTGGTGCGCATCAATGGGGGTAACTCCGTGGCGTCAGCGCAATACATCTTGTTGTTCCTTTTGTTCGTCTGGCTAATTTCAAGAATCTATCGCCGTATTGACATGGTTGGCAACTTGTGCCTCGAGCAGAGCGTGAATTTCCATTTGTGTTCAATTGAAAGATGCTGTGTTAAGGCACTCGATACGTATGAATTAAATGAAAGTTAAAATTTGCCCCATGTGGCTTAAACTTTTCATTTGGTCGTCTTCCAATATAAGCTCGTTAAAAGTATGTTCTAAAATACAGTGTAACATACATACATATCCTCATATACCTTGAGGTATCACACACACATATCCTCATATATCTTGTATACTATTTATTTGTATGTACGTGTATGTGTATGAATCCACTTTGAAATGTGATAAAAATTAAAATTTTATTCGCCCGCTCATATATGTGAAAGGTGTTTTTTGTGTGTTTTTTAAAAAAAAAAAAAACGAAAAAAAACTAAATATAAGGTTTTGGGTGAAAATACTGCTTTACCTATTTTGAAAGAAAAACAAAGAGCCTACACTACTAGGAGAAACAAAATGTTCCCTATTTGGGAGATAAATATTTTTTAAAAAATGAATAATTAGATAGTAACTACTTAAGATAGAATTAGAGTCGGTGACCCGAGTTCAAATTCTTATCTAGTCTCTTACGTTCATTTCACACTAATATATTTGGAAAAGGCATGAAATCATTTCGCCGCCCTACAGCTATAGGTTAAATAGAATAGCAGCCTAGAAGCTTTTGTTCTGATTGGCAACCATTGTAAGAGAAGGATAATTTGGAATGCAAAACAAAAGAAATGAAACTGGATATTCATGTTCGTCTACGTCCCAAAGGTACATCGCATTTAAATGTTTTGCAATCGGAATTAAAAATAACATTTTCCGGTCACTAGTTTCTGGAATATTATTCACACGGAAAATTAAAACATCTCTTTCAATATATATAATCTCCACAGATACATGGAGGAAATCAACTAGAGTCCGAGTACAACTTCCATGACTATTTTGGATTTTTATGCCGTTGGCGACGGTTCTCTTGACACATTAATCCAGCGACACACTTTGTCTTTATTTTTCAAGTATCTGTGTATATATTCATTTTTCCACACCTATATATTATATTATTATAAGGAATACTCTATAGTAACTACATACATTTTGTGTATGTGAGTGTGTGTGGTCCGACTACTGTGTTTTGCCACGATGTGTATATGGTATGTGTTTAGGCGTGGGGGTTATGAATTGTTTAGTGCTGGCATAAATTTGAACTTTTTTTCTTGTATATGAAGTTAAGAGTAATCGTATGTTTGATATATTGACATAATTTTAAAGTTACCCTTGTTGCATTTATGGATCTGTTGGGATACAAAGCGTTTTCTGTTGTCTGGTGATTTAACGTTGCTTTTGTGTAGGGAAACTGTTGTTTAGTACCTGAGCGCATAAATTATATTTTTAGAGTTACAGTTTAAGTTTTTCTTTATTGTGAAAATTGTCGTGGGGTTGTGGGGTTTTCAAAAATGAAGAGTTTCCTTCTATAATTATATTACAAACCTAACATATTTTCTTGTTGCATTTTGCGACCTATTTTATTGTGTGTTGATTAAATTTGAATGAGGTTAATATATATTTTACGTTTTTTGATTGGCGTTTGCTTTTAATTATTTTGATTAATTTTGTATATCTTTCACTTCATCATTCTTGTTAAATAGGTCTAGGTTTCTTGCTATTTCTGTAAATAGTTATGTATGCTACACGTATGCATTTTTCGGCCAGTCCAAGGTGGATTCAGATGATGCTAATATACGCAAAAGACAATGGTTAAAAGACTTAACATATGAGACAAAAATAATTTCTTTAAATAATATGTGGAAATAACCATTCTTCGCCTGATGAAAGTAACAAGACCCGAAACATATGTAGCAAAATATACAGAATAAACTATATAAAAAAAATACACTTTATAATAAAAAATATTTGCGTCTTCACTCTTTACTAATATATATATATATATATATATATATATATATATATATATATACTTCCTCAGCGGTAACAACTCCGTTCCATGCACAACTGAATCGTCATATGTTGATTCAAGTAAACCTGACAACTGTGTACTACCAGAGAAGAAATATGTATATTTATTATTAATATAAATTATAGCTTTGGTATATATCGAGTAATATATTATCTAGCCCCAGCATATAGTATTGTTTATATAATATTGTATATATATATATATATATATATATATATATATATATATATATATATATATATATAACCCGGGTGCGGCATATACGTTTAACCATTATTCACTTTATCATAAAATAAGTTTTAGAGCTTCGAGGAGCGTGAAACCACCTCTTAATTGCTGTTGTTCCCAGGTTCACCCTGACCCGGGCTGGTAAGCACCTGTTACGGTCCCAAACACAGGCCAAAACACAAGGAAAGTGCAAAAATGGGGTTTTATAGTAAAAGTAATTGCAATACATTTTTGAAAAAAATTATTACCAGCAATACAAATATTTTCAGTAATACATTGTTTGAAAAAAATATTACCAGTAAAAATTTTTGAAAAAAATATTACCAGAAATAAATCTGACCCTCAACAAAAACCCTCTTTACAAAAATAGGGAAATGTTACCTCAGATTTGGAACGTCTAGTGATTATGCGTAACTGTGCTTTGTCCTGCTCGAAGAATGTGTTGATTACATCCTCGATAGGACTGTAGTTAGAAGAAACAATAATCAACAAAGAAAACCTGAGTGATCAGACCTAAATATTTTAAATTTTTTGTATTCTAATAAGTACTTATCTCAATGTTAACAAAATAAGAGATGAAGCAGATGACAGTGTAGATTGTAAGCACAAAAAATGCAGCAGTTCCGAGACAAGGTAGTAAAGAAAAAAGAAAGAACAATCAGCTGTAAGACAGAATATATGGTTGTCAGTGGATCATTTCCAGATTCAAACTACGAATTAAATATATCAAAATCAAGCAAGTAGAAGAAATTAAATATCTGGTAAACATTTTAACAGAGGGCGCAGAATACGATACCAGAAGCAGAAAGTGCAGTGGAATTGCGTCTTCATAAAGTTAAGCAAAATATTAAGAAAATTAAGAAAATTTCGTTAGAAACAAAGAAAATAGTGCTACATTATTAGAAAATGTTATTCCTTTTATATGGCAGTGACTTTTGGACAATCCGCTCACAGATGAAGAGACTTGAGGCAAAAGAAATTTGGATCCAGGGAAGTATGCTGAGAATAACATGGACTAAACATGTGAGAAACGACGAAGTTTTAAGGAAAATGGAAAGAAAATGACGATTATACTCATAACCAGAAATAGAGACTTAGAATTTCTGATTGATTGGTTGTTTTTGTTTAGCGGCGCATCAACACTTCTATGGGTTAATTAATGCCGAAATCTAAATATTTTGTACTCACTTTTATGGCTTCAACTTCAGATATTTTGTACATAATTTTATACTTTCAATACAAACATATTCCTAAATTTTCGCTTAAAGATGAAACGGGACCCAACACCTTGATTCAACTTAATTTTAATAATTATATTGATGGTTTCGGCTCTCGTTTTTGAAACATTTATAGGCGACTAAACCGACTTATGTAGCGAAGGAATCATATTTTTTAAAAATATCATAATATATATATATATATATATATATATATATATATATATATATATATATATATATGTGTGTGTGTGTGTGTGTGTGTGTGTGAAAATATATAGAAAATAGGAAGGAACTGGTTAGGTAAATAATCCAAAAGTTCCTTAGTATTTTAGTTATTATTTTAAAAAAAATAGTGCTCGATACAAAAGTAGAGCATAAATATAATTATTTATTTAAAAATATGATTCCAATTCGAGACATTGCGAATTGGAATTTATATTTAAATAAATAAATATATATATATATATATATATATATATATATAATTTGAAGATGATAAATGTATTGCCGGTAATTTTAGTATAAAAAAAAAACTTTATACTATAGTGCGGTATTGTCATTTTGCTATAAAAGTATTACAACTGGTCATTTTTTTATAAATATATTGCTGGTATTTTTACCATAATGTATTTTTGTTATTCGTGAACGACCGAACAAAAATCAAAACACTATTTTCCCATAGTTTGGACCCTAACAGGTGCTACCACCTCGGTTCAGGGTGGACCTGGTAATAACAATAATTAAGAGGTGGTTTCACGTTTCTCAAAACCTCAAATCTCTCGATCAAAGACTTTGTTGTTGGATGTAGTTTATCGTCATAAAGACGAATGTTTCTAGGGTATATCATGACGGAGAAGAATTTGGAGAATTTAATGCACACGGGATTATATAAGGTAAGAGATGAGGAGGGAAACATCGGCTAATCTAATTATGCTTGTGCAAATGGATACTAGAACATAGATTGGAAGGGATGGTAAAAATCCAAACCTTATTAAAATCTTAAAAAGTTATGAATTACTTCGATCACTTACGTTCTGAAAGGAGAGGTCAAGTAGATGATGAAAGAATTTTATTACAGGATTGCAATCTGCACCTTTTATTTTCTTTACACATAAAAATACCCAATAAATTCATATAAAGATAGAAAACATATTTTTAAGCGATCGTTTCTCTGGGAATAAACTATATTGATATCTGATCACAAATAGTTTACATGGATTCTAGTAAATTCAGTACTGTCTGCGAAGTGATCTCGTTATAGGCGACTAAACCGGCTTCCCCACCAAGCTTCGCTGGTGAGGAGAGTGGTTAGACACTCAGCAGAATTTAAAACTAGAGTCTATATCTGTATATAGCCAGAGTGCTGATGACACGGTATCACTGGCTGACGGGCTTCCGCGACTGAAATCAATGGTCAGGTCAACTGGTGGAATCAACTGCTATGTGTCCGTGGCAAAGGAGAGCCTTCAAGTTGAGGGAAATCGGCTGTGGTTTGACCCAGGGAGGTGTTATGCGTGAATGAATACCTCTCTAACATAAAAAAAATAGTTGCTCAAACGTGCAGGGGTCCTAGGACAACAACCGATCATGATGTAAATCTTTTAAAATAAGCAGATTAAATAATAAGGAATTTATGACAGTGTGAATGTTTTAAGGGTTTTTTTTTTAATATCTGTATTGCCATAAACGTTAATAG
>CAHIKZ030005452.1:175000-182500 GCA_903632075.3 Acanthosepion pharaonis
AAAATTATGTATACTTTAAAACCGTCTCTACTGACTGCCCAAATTATACAAACCACTTTTTTTGTATCAATCCATATAATTTTATATATATCAAAGCTTCAACTATGAGATTAGGTATGATGTACACTATTTACATTATTCGGACTATTGTCCTCATCTTTGTAACCATATTTATCACAACGTTTCGGCCGTTGTATGCTTCGAACTGAACCCTTTATTTCGCTCACTGTGGTAGACTATTTTAATTCCACGTGCCGTATCTACTGGATGTCAGTTATCACTTATCTCCTATTAATTATCCTTTCCTAGTTTTCCACCGCTTTCACCAGGTATTGAACTCACAATCCTAGGGTCCTGTCACTGGATCTAACTAACGCCTTTGTCCACTGTGTCATTAATGAAGATCAGAAACTGTGTCGGACCCAGGATTGATCCTTGGGGAACGCCGGCGTTCGTATGAAATGAACTGGAGGAGAATCCGTTTAGGACGACCTTCATTTCACGGTTTGGCAGGAATAATTGTATTAAATCAAATAATCGTCCTGTAAATACTGTATCCCTGAATCTTACGAAGAAGGCCGGCATGCCAAATTAGAGATATCGAGAGCCACTGCTTGATCTTCTCCCTTATTATCAACAGCTTGGTATACAAATTCAGTTATGGCCGTGAGCACGTCAGCGGTATTGTTTGTCAGACAGGAACAACAGATGAGAACTTCCAACAAGATGGAAAGCAAGAGTCATTGACGCAAACGCTATATAGTTTGGAGAGGACAGGAGCCAGTTCAGGAGCACATTTTTTCAGGACAACGGCTGGTATCCCTTCCCCACCACTAGCCTTAAGGGAGTCTAATTTAGAGACGATGCCCAATACCATCGATGGGGTTATGTGCATCTCGCTTAATAGAGCCTCAGTTCTAGGGGGAGATCGGGGGTGGGTCCACTGGATGAGTCGATCGTTGAATTGGATGAGAATTTCCGAGCAAAGCATTCAGCTTTATCAACTGAGGAAATCAAGATGTCAAATTGATTGAATAAAGGAGGTATTGTGGATTTTCTGTTGTTCAGTACGCTCTTGCAGAGACGCCAATAATCTTTAGAACCAACTTTCAAGATGCAACACATTGTTACATTCTTTCAGTAAATGCTGACTTTACTTCATTGAGGACACACTTGCACATTACGGGCAGAGTCATAGTGACATCTGTTGCAATCAGACATGTCGCTTCGGTACGCAACGGAGGAAGTGATCCCTATAGGCAATAGAAGCTGATGAACCAAGGGGATGAGCGCGATTTAACTCTATATTTTCTTGCGAAGGAAGCCTCAATTCCAGCTTTTGCCCAGGAGGAGACTTCGGAAGCACATTTTTGGACGCGGAGATTAAAGATCACATTTCAGGGGACATCTCGAAGGAAATCATGGAACGAGTCCCAGTCTGCTCGTTGATAAGAGAAAGATATTCTGTTAGTAGGGGTGTTCTTTGCTGGGGAGGGGTAGAAGGAGATGTTAACAGACACTACGGTATGATCTGAGTTGCCAAGAAGGCAGAGCTGCATGGCACGACAAGACTCGGCGATGGAGCTAAAACAGAGATCAAGAAGGGAAGCCTTACTGTCCTGGTCATTGGGGAAACGTGTAGGAACGTCAACCATTTGTGTAGGGGATTGAGTAATTGAAAAGTTAAGGGTTTTATGCCAGCAAGATAAGTTATAGAGTTTTTAAGCCACTTGGTATGGTGGGCGTTAAAGTCACCGAACAAGAAAATATGTGAAAATAAACGAAGAGAGATAACCTTGTCTATATTATCGGAAATGTTATCAAGATCACCACAGTCTTGTGAGGATGGAGAACGAAGAGGTAGCTTACAGCATTGAGCAGAGATAGACGTATGAATGGTCTGGAGATGCAAAAGAGAGATCCCTAGCCAGTGACAGATGGTCCGTAGTCAATAGTGGAGTCACGATCATTTATTAGTACAACAAGGTTAAATTAACATCAAATGGATTCGAACACTGCTTGCTAATATAATTTTCTATATTGATAACCATTTAATATATATTCAACTCCGCGAAATCTTCTGCCATCTTTAAATTGTTTAAAACTCAAAATCTGTAAGGGGTTGTAAGATGGCAAACAATACAGGGAGCTACAAATAATATGTTGCTGTGGAGGGTCATGATCACATGTCTTGATATACGGCACATCATAGAAGTTTAAAAGGGAAGATAGATGTTTATTTCTTCGTTTCTTCAAAGTATATTTCGTCGTTATGGGCACCATTAAGTGCAACACAATATATAGGTTTAAAATTGTGAAGGTTAATACCAGTATTAATAAGACTCCTCCTTTTACAGGTGGAATAGTTTAAACTCTGATTTTATCATCTCTAATGAGTTTGAGTTTTATCACGAATATATCCGTTTAGCTAATGATTGAATCGGCAAGTAGGGTTTAAATTAAGGATAAAAATTTTAATTAAAACATTTACAAAATAGTTCTTTGATAGTTTATGTTAAATGCTATTAGAAATATCCCTGTCTCTTACGGGTATAGAAAAAACACGCCTACGCAGAAAAGTGCATTCATTTGATGCATATAGTGCATTCAGTTGATTTGTAATTTTTGGAAAATATACCAAGATATTTGTTTCATCAAACCCTCGGGTTGAAGAATCGGAGAGCCGAGTTCTAATTCCAATCGAATCCATTACATTCACCTACATGCTAATACTCCTGGGAAAGGTATGAATCCTCTTTTTCTCCCCCTAGCTATGGGTAAATAGCAGAACAGACCGGGTTCTATAGCCTTGGATGGCAACTGGTCTACCGCAGAAAGAAATGGCAATCTACCGCGGGAAATAAAATCTGCCTCGTCAGTCATGTATCAAAAGATACATGATCGCCTGAGCATGTAACACGCATGGCACATAACTGGCTGAAGCTCTCAAGGAAATCCTGTAAAGATATTAATGAAATTAATTTAGACCCATATTGTTGTTTTTATCACAACATTGTAGGTACAAGCTATAATATGGCCATTAAATTATTTAAAATTTTGCAGATTAAAGTTGACTGCAAAGTATAGAACCGGAAGGGACATTCCACAAGCGAGAAGTGCGAGAGAAGAAACTGTTAGCATAGAATTTACGGTTACATCTAACCAAGTCAACTTTAAATTGATGAGATCTCGTAGCCAGTCTAATATTGCTATTAAATTCGCAGAGCCTAGGCACCATAGCGAAAAGCTCATCCGAACAATTACCATGAAAGTACTTATAGAAAAGGCACAGTAGTGGGGTGTGCAACATCACAGCATGGGAAGGAACCTGAAGCCGAGACGCCAGAACATGGCCAATAATATTGCTGGTTCTTCTTTCGATTTTATCAAGGTAAATAGTAGGAGTACTGGATCAGATGTGGCAACAATATTCTAGGCATGGTTGAAAGGTAGACTTATATATATGTAAGATAGATTCTGGAGAGAAAAAATGTCTCGCACGACATAATGAACAGACTTTTTTTAGTAATTGACTTAACAATGGATTCAATATAGTCTTTCCACTTTATGTCAACCGACAATGCCAGTTACACTGTTTTTATTATTTTTGCTTACTCTAATCTTATAATTATTTTATTACTTTTTTGCTCCATCTTAATGAAGTACAAGGATTATTTGCGAAACAATTTCAAACAAAAATATTTTTGCTCGTCTTTGTTTACGGTACATTGGAATCACTTGCGTTAGTATAACAGAAGAAATAATGTGTCCACATAAGGAGATTGTAACGTATTTATGTTATGTTATGAATGTGTGTAATTTTTTAGTAACATGCCAGGAGTCATAGAAAGTTGTATTATACTGTTAAAATTCGTATTTACAATAACTCGGTTCATATGTTTTTTGTTTTTTGTTTTTAATTTAACATCACTAAACTTTTGTAACAAAGTATACTCGAATGAAATATACGAAAGATTACGCATTAAATTATAGAAAAGTTTTGTTTTTTTGTTTTTGAGAATTCAGATTGTCCACAATAACGAACAATCGATCTTGGCCAAAAGTTTATGGAAAAAAAGAAAACTGATTAAATAACATCACGCGTATTTATAAGAAACAAAGGCCCCAGAAATCTCAGATTTTGCTAAACTCAATTTAAATATCTATTTTAAGGAGGGCAAATGTTGATCAATTTTTTGAAGTCATCCTACAAATTTTATAGCAGACGATAAACATAGTGGTCTGAAAATTTCAATGGTCTCAGCGCGCTGTGATTAATATATGTGAATGTGGAAATTCAACTTGTGCACAAAAATGAATCAATTTCTGTGTGAGGGATTTTTGCGATATCACTTAAATCTATAGCATTTTTCTACAAATCTTTAATGAGGTTCCACTCACAAACTATATATATATATATATATATATATATATATATATATATATATATATATATATCACATACGTATAGATACTTTGCCCCAACCATCGTGTTAGTTCTGTAATAATTACAAATATCAGTGTGATGCTGGATATAATGCTAGATTTAATCAGAGACTGGAGACTAGGATTTATTAGCATTTACAAACTATGGCTTTTCTTTCACCAGGAATTTCTTCACCATAATCAGCAGAGTGCATTCGGATTACAATCTGAGAATTCTGCAGGCTATTTATTATATATAAGGAGCGTTCTCTCTATAAACAGAAGGAAAGCCAGCTGAGTCGAAATGTAATCTGGGATTTATACTACTGATTCCCTGGTAATTCTTTCTCCTATTTTATTCGTTGTGCACATACAGCGATTTTCTAAACGTAGAAGGCGAAAATTTTAAGCGCCCAGTGAGGAACAACTCACTACTCAATCGTGATTAAGACGAACTTTTTAACCAGTCAAAGTGCCGTTCGTTGTGCACATATATTTTGTTCTCAATTAGCTCTGAAAAGTGAGAAGACACACTGTTAGCTCGTCAAATTAACTCGAACACCGTTTCTCTCCTTATTTCCCTATATCTCTCCTTCTCACTCCTCCTCTCTAAATCTCTCTCTCTCTCTCCCTCTCCCTATATCCCTCCCTGAATATAATATGAAGTGGAAAAATTATATTGAATCAATTGCTAGAAATTCTGCTAGGAAAGTTCTTGATGATAAAGTGCTGGAGTCGCTGCATATATTCCTAATGGGACTATTTCGACGGGAATCATGTCCAAATTTAAATAATATATGAGCTCTATTATATACTTTGTTTTATATTATTTACTATTTTACTATATTTCGCATGGGTTTTGTTTTTAAATGGAGATCTTGCATTATGCGAGTTCTTCAAGCTATAAACCTCAGCACCTTTTGCGTAATATTTGCGGACCAAACAGCGCAGAATTAGACATTAGGCTTTATTTCTATTGTTCCAATGTCTGACTTTATAGATACCAACGCGCCAATAATAATTCGAATAGTAATAACGTGAACGTCCCACATTCTTGTAAGTTTATTCTGGAGGTCGGTGCATTTCTTGTGTTTTAATTAAAGGCTGATATCATACAGCCTTATTATTTTAAACGCCGTACGATATCCGAAATTAACTAACGTCGTGTCTGGTGAGATATTCGACGGGTGACCGCTTGGGGATATCAGGTGCTGTAAGCTTGTGTGTGCAGTGGGGGGATGTAATGAATAATGGCTTTGAATTAATTGGAGAGTCAAGTTCCAATTTCATTTGGGTTCGTTATAGTTACTTACGCGCAAATACTTTGGGGAAAGATATGAATCAATCTCTTCTCCCCCAGTTATGGCTTAATTAGTAAGACTTGTATCACTAAACCATTATAATGTAAAAAAATATTATCTAAAAATATTTTCTGGCTTTAAATAACCTGCGTAGTGTTGATAAGCGGTAAAAAAATGTATCAATCAATCAACCCCATATCATGGTTGCTAAAAACAGCCACATCAACGAGGAGGTATTTTTCTTGTTTCGTTGTCAACGACGATGTCTGGCGGCCTCAAGGTCAGTTCCGATGTTGAAATCCAACAAGATGCTGACTGTATTATTATTATTATATTATTTTATCTGAAATATATTATTTACTGACGCAGTGGTGCATTTCTTTTTCTTTTTAACCCTAATACAATAATTTTTCCAATGTCTACCTTATTTTCCTTGATATCAAGTGGATCAAAGTTTATAAAATGAAACCTCATTACTAAATGAGCCGCTACACGTCTCTTCCTTAAAGACGGTCGTCTGTGCGTGTTAAAATGTTTAAGCATGAAGAAAAGACAACTGCAATCTACTTCCCTCATCGGAATATAAAGCAAGAGGCTGTCATCTTTTCAGATATTCACGCATCTTTTGTGAAACATCTTTCTTACGGCGGCGGCTTTTCTAACTTGCTTGTGATCCGCCATTTGTTTTTGTTGTCTGTGAAAGTCAACCCATAACTGATGAGTTCAGTAATTTGTCTGGTCGGAACTGCTTCAAAACCACGCGCACCCGCGAAACATCAAATTGACTCTTAGTTTGTGACTCCACACACGAAAACATGAATAGACAATCCATCTAACACAACTACACACGTATTTCAGTCGGCACTCTTTCATAAAAAACAAAAACTGAATAGAGGATGAACCAAATGTTGACCTAACTGGTATTTTCATTAAAGGAACTTCAGATTTACTGAGTTTGACACAAGGCCATAAGCCGCTTTCAGTTGTAAACCTAAGCGTTCATGTATCTAAGTAATTACCACTTTCGACTCTTAACATTCATTGAATTATTAGATAAACTTGCTAACTATTGTCCCATAGCAGATTAATTAAATATTAACAGTACCTGTGAAAATCTCAGTTTTTCTATTTTAACTTTCTTCTTGAAAGTTCTCCGACTAATAAAAATACGCCAGGAAATTCTTCTATTGTATCGTAAAATATTTGAGATTAACAACTTTAACAAACTATTGCAATAAAAATCATAAGTAAGAATGCGGTTTATTATTTAAAGATGAACACAAATAAAAAGATTAAAATTAACAATGTTTTCCATTCCACTAGATTTGCGAGCGTTTTTGTCTCCTCTGTTGTCATTTTCTTTTTCTCTTTCTGCCTATTTCTCTGGCTTTATCTTTCTAAAGAATTAATTTTAATCCTATATTTTCATTACTTCAGACGTTATTTTTAGTGGATACTAGCAGCATGACCCGGCGTTGCCCGTGCTTGATTCAAAAATCGTACGACTCATACAGCAATCGCTATCACTTGACTTAAAATATTTTGCCTTTCCTTGCCTTTAAAGGAGTGCCCTTTGCTGTTCTGATGTTGCTACATGCCTTACTTCTTGCCTATCTCACACTGCGAATTTTTTCTAAGCTCTGTACTAAACATTAAATCTGTTACGAAAAAAGAACTAAACAAAATGAACACAAAATGATCAGCTTTAAAAAAGGAATCGTAACTAGAAAAACCGAATGAAAAAAGAATGTTAACAACAAATACTTTTTCACAC
>CAHIKZ030005452.1:187500-217500 GCA_903632075.3 Acanthosepion pharaonis
TACATCCTGAAGAAACATGGTATTTAAAACATGGTATTTAAAAATTACCTTTTGATCGACTATCTTATACATAAACACAAATGCACAAATATCTTTGTTCGTGTCATATAGAAAGAAAATGAGTATCTACCGACACCGAGGTTCGAGCGTGGCACTGTGGACTTATGAATATATATTTTCTGCCAGGTGTATAAATAGCAGTGTCAGGCTACTGACTGCAGTGATTATTGAGTGACTATTGAGTGGGACTATCCAATCGAATTACTGTGAATCATTGTTCTTCGAGGATTTGATTTAGGATTTGTTGGACATTAAACCGAGCCACGCTACTATTAACAAGGTATTCACTGAAACGATTAATTATTTTTGGTTGACTTTTACGTTTTTCTTCTTGTTACGTATTCATTTGCGGTCGTAATTAAATACTGTTTTATTTTAACATTGAAGTCTTGAGTTATACTTAATTATTAACACCCACCATACATCACAAAAGTTTGCTTGTAAAAGACTTTTTTGGTTTCATTATTTATATGGCTTATCAATTCTTTAAAGGTTATTTAAAGCCAGAAAATATTTTTAGATTGTAACAATGTTTTTTAGATAATAATACTTTAATGATACAAGTTTTACGAATTAACCCATAGCTGACGGGGAAAAGATGTAATATTTCCAATGATATTTGCGTGTAAGTGAATATAGCGAACCTGACGGGAATTGAAACTCGACTTTTCGATTAACAATTCCGAGACTTTATCCATTTCACCCAAGCATTCACTCATCTAAGTACTGACCAGGCCTGGCGTTGCTTAACTTCAGTAATTGTACAGGAACTGGTATTTCAACGTCATGTGGCCGTAAAGGACTGAAGAAAAAAGTATATATTAATTGAAACAATTAAATACGTCTCTCTGTTTTTCAATATTTTTCCCTGGGGTTTATTTTATTATCGTCATTAAAACATTTTGAATCAAATCAAAGAGAGCAACAACAGTTTTATACTTACTGTAGAGGGTGTACCGAAAGAAAATTTTTATATCCTCTAACTTTTTTCTCCAATGTTCGTACACATTAATATAATCTTTGAAATAACTTAAGTTTTATTGATTTTAATGAAAACATTACTTTTTAGTTTACGAGTTATTAGTGTATTTGCATTACAATCCCTCCCGTCCTTAATTTTTTTTTTTATCTCCTATGACTTAGTCCCAATCCAACTTGTCACATCACTAAAATTAACACATGAAAAGACATGACCCATGTTAACGCATGCGTAACAATCTGTGATGTACTTGATAACTCTAACTTGTTTTAAAGTTCACATCATCTAAGCATTTATAATTGTATGCGTATGTACGTTGATATTTTGGATACATATTTGTGCATGATATTATTTAAAGTATGTGTAGTGGGGAAATTTTCGTGTAAATGTCTGTGTATGTGTTCGTTTATACGTATATGTAAATATATGCGTTTGGTTAGGATTATTTTAGAAAAATATCAATACACTTTATAAACATTTTCAGATCTGGCTAATAAAGCGTTGCGTTTGTGGTCATCTTTTGCTTGGAACTTGTATAATTACGGCAAGAATATCAGAAATGTCATCAATAAGATGTCGATGGTGTTGGTTAATAAAATAAGCCGAATCATGTAAATGAAAACTGCCCACGCTGTATACTTGTATTCTCATGTGGTTTTCATTATTATATAAAATTAATCAAAGTGGCATAATTATAAAAAAAAAAAAACTAAACAAATGCTGCAGCATTTACCATCCGCCTATATCAAAACAGATAGATATAAAGGTATATATATATATATATATATATATATATATATATATATATATATATATATATATATATATATATAAAGAGATATAGATATATATAGAGAGATATAGATATAGAGATACAGAGAGATATAAATAAAGACATATATAGATATAGAGAGAGATATAGACATATAGAGATAGAAAGATAGATATAGTACGATATATAAATGTATATATAGCTATATATATATATATATATATATAGAGAGAGAGAGAGAGAAAGAGAGAGATGCATAAACAGAAAATATAATAAATAATTGTATATATATATATATATATATATATATATATATATATATATATATATATATATTCGTAAAAACAATGCGCTAGAATTAGCTGCTTCTCTCTGCTAAATGATGATAGCTCAGTGATAGAAAGTCTGACCAACACCAAATCGGTCGGGTTTCGGTCCCGGCTTGAAATGTTCGGATGTCTAGTCGCACTGAGAAGCTGTGATACAGCGAAATAGTACTGTCTGCGAATGACAACCAAAACACGCATATATATAGAGAGAGAGAGGATTCTAGGACACCTAGTGAGAATCGTTACTCAGAGGAGCCGTGCTCAACATGCTTTTTTTCTTGCAATCTAACCTTTAAACGTTTGTAAAAATTTGCACGAACGTGCGCAAAACGAGATTATTAAAGAATAGTTTTTATGCTTATTTTCGCTAATGAGGAAGGAGGGCTTGGAAAACCTGATACTTACAGGACAGATTAAGAGGAAAGGGTGACAGAAGAAAGTAGCGCGTAATGTACTTGATGAGTTCCTGAATTTTACTTTAACACTGATATACCTTTTCTGGATATCTCAGTTTCAGTTATTTCCCTTTAGTAACTTAACTCTCCATTGTTTGTGTTCGCCTCTGCTTGCGAGAGTTCAGTTACGTCGGGAATATGACAATAAAGATGAGAATAACAGTCCGATCTATGTAAATAGTGCAAAAAGTTCGCCTCAGAAATATAGACACAATAGTTTTGCATGCTTTGTTACTTTCCATTTTTTTGCCTCTTCGCTTCGAGAATGCAAACATAGACAATGTATTTTACTTGTTCGTTCAGCTTTACTTTGGGGGAAATACCCCAGGAAATGAATGAATGCTAGCAAATAGTAGTCTCATGAATCCTAGAATTTTCGGTTAGTAGTTTAGATTCGAATTAAGAATGAATGATGCCTGTATCATTTGGGAAAAATGTTGTCAGTTGACATCCACTAATCTCCATTGAAACCTCAAATGATATTGTTTGACGTTTAAGGGTTAAGCTTTTAAGATGAGTTTGCAATAGGTACCGAAACTCAAACTAACGACAGTAATAATGGCTTAACAGACTGGCTTTCTAAACATTAATAAAAGATAGTGTGGATGTAATTTGTCTCCCAGGGCTTAAATATGCAGTAGCCAATGAACTCCCGATGGAATAGTCATGATCTATTCTACAGTAAAACCTATTCTTATTTACATCTCCGGTTAAAGAAAATGCTTTTTTTTTTTTTTAAGGTAGTCATCTACATTCGAAGGTTAATTCTAGATTACAATGAAAATAACAGAGAAGGAAATTATTTGTCAAAATCTTTATCCCATATGAATTTACATTTTTTCAATTAGAACAATCTTGCGAAAACGTAGCACCACGTACGATGTTTATGGGGCACAATCGAAAGACGTTTTTTTCGTGATTCTGATCGTTGAATGTTCGATTGCACCTGAAAAAAGAAACAAAAAATGATGAGTCTCTTTTCGCTGCTTCATTATAATTTTTCAGATGGACTCGAAGAAAAGTATACACGTTTGAATCAATTATAGAGTCAGAATTAATTTGAACTGACAAAAGTAATATCCCAGAACTTATAAAAGAATGTCATTTTATGTTTGTTGACATACGTTCATAAACATACATATAAAAACATCTATCTATCTATCTATCTATCTATATATATATATATATATATATATATATATATATATATATATATATATATAGGGTGCGATGGATGAATTGTCGAAATTACGCAATAAAGGGAAATAACATCTCTTTTTAACAGATATATTCATCAAAATTACAAAAAATATCTTGAAATACTAAAGGGTAAATTTATTCAACCACGGCCTCCAGACGACATCGGAAAATCTAGTATCATTTCTAGACGGTCTCCTTGGTTATATTGTAGTTTTGTTGAAGTTATATTTTTGAATAGAGTTTGACGTCATTAAGAAATTGTTGTATATTCATGGATTAATGTCATGAAAAAGTTCCTTCGCGTTGTTTGGTTGATTTTGTTTAGTGACATATAAATCACAATGGGTTATTTAATGCCGAAATCTAAATATTTTGAACAATTTTATAGCATCAGCTAAATATATTGTGTATGCCCACAGCTACAGATAAAATGTATTTGTTGTGGTAGGATCCACCTAATTTGCATAGTGAAGTACCGACCATATAAATATGGTTGGTACCGGGAAGAGAGGGAGGAATCAAGAGATTCAACCAGAGACTCTGCCCGACTGCGACTCAGTCAACACATTCTCCAGGAACGGTCTTACCAGGAATATACAAAAGACTATATGTAAATATTGTGTACACTTTCTTGTTTCAATACATTTTGTTCTAAGTACATTTTGTGTTGCATTATTATTCCATGCATTAGTCAAGTTTCAACAGTAAAAATTTGCCTTTTTCGAAATTTATATACATGAGTAACGTGCATTAATGTGGCAACCTGATTTTGTTGGCCTAAATAAGAATGTCTGCATACATCTTTAGCAGTGCTTACATGCGCCTCTTTCTCTTCTATTCACTGTCAAATTTTCAAAGCGAAAAATGTTCTTTTTAAGAAATTTATACCCAAATATATTGACGTATGCGTGTGTGTTTGTGTGTGTATGTCTACACTAGTGAGTTTATATGCGCATCTATGACGCTAACAGTTTTACGAGTGTTTTCCTATTCGCGTTTGCGTTTCATTCGTCGTTTGATATCCTAAACAACCCGGTGAAATCTATACTGCTGGTGTGTACAAGTTGTGGGCTTTAGTTGAAATGCTTTTTGTTAATAAGGACGTTTAGGAATTACTCCACTTGTAGGTACACCCGTCAAAAACTGGAAGAATACATAAACTATTATTTAAAATACTTATATATATATATATATATATATATATATATATATATATATATATATATATGATGCTGAAAACGTTCAGTCTGACCAAGAATCTCTTCCTTACAATATTTGAACTTTTGTTCAGACGTTGAGAAGTTGGTTGGGCTGAGAACTTTTCAGCAGTCTTTTGTATTTGAAATGATTTTTCTTCACGATATTTATTAATATCAAATTATTAATGCACAAGAAGAAACTGATGTTAAATCATATTAATGATGATACTGATGATGATGATGATGATGATGATGATGATGATGATGATCATGATCATGATCATGATGATCATGATGATCATGATGATAATAATACTGATGTTGATGATGATGATACTAAGGAGGATAATACTAATGATGATGATGGTACTAATGATGATGACGATAATGATTATAATATTAATGATAATAATACTGATGTTGATGATGATGATACTAAGGAGGATAATACTAATGTTGATGATGATCTGAAATAAAGAAAATGGATTCCAATTTAATTCAATGGTTTTCCATTAAGATGACCAATCGGAAAGCGAATGTTGAATGCTTATATATTGTTAGAAGTAATTGTGAGAGAAGCAATATGAGTTTAGCTAAAATTATTGCTTAAAGAAACCATTTAGATACTACATCTGACTTGATCGTGCAACATAACTCACCTTAAGCGTTAAAAAATATTCTCTATTTTAAAGAAAACACGTTCTTAAATGAATTCAACTGCATGGTAAAAGAAATAGATAAAAATAATCAGTAAATGCAAGTAAACTCATAAAAAAGGATGCTAAGATACAAGGTTAAACAGTTTAAAATCACCTTTGAACAAGCATCATGCATGGCGAATATGCACTCAGAAATATCGATGTCGTTGACCAGCGTTTATTCACAAAAAATTATCATGCACGCATAATAAAAAAAATGGTACAGGCTCGATATGTAGATTGTGAACAATATGTCGAGACTATTGATCACTTAGTGTTTGGCTGCCTAATTTTAATACAAAAGGAACACAAAAAGATGTGGACGTTATGTTCACTGCAAGAGATGTCAGTATTGAATGTTGGGTGTTTTTGTTTAGCGGCATATCAACATCTATATGGGTTATTTAATGCCGAAATCTAAATATTTTGTACGCAATTTTATGGCTTCAACTACAAATATTTGAAACAAAATTTTATGCTTTCAGGGTAAACGTATGTTTTTTTTAGATATGTAGTTTTTTATTTTTTCATTCTAAGCAAAGCAATAAAACCACTTAGACACAAGGCTTTACTGAGTGTTTGAGAATATGAAAAAAATATACTAAAGAGAGGGGACAATAATAAAAAAAAAACAGAAAGTAAGAAGACAGAAGATAACGATTGTCATGGCATTTACATTTTTGAGGATCAAAGTTGGCTGGGAAGTAAGAAGTTGGGAGAGAGTTCCACAGGCGATAGAAAAAACTGTTAGCATAGAACTTGCGGTTACATCTAGCCTTAACCGTAAAATGATGAGACCTTGCTGCCAATCTAGTATTGCGGCTAAATTCATAAATTCTAAGTTCAATAGAAGAATGTTCATCAGAACAATTACCATGAAAGTATTTATAGAAAAGTCACAGAGAAGGTAACATTACGCCTGTGGGAAAATGACTGAAACTGAGATGCCAGGTTAGGACCAATAACATTGCAAATTCTTCTTTGGATTTTATCAAGAACCTCTAAATATCTAGCAGTAGAACCAGACCATATATAGCAGTAATATTCAAGACAAGGGCGAATGATAGACTTATAAATATGTAAGATAAATTCTGTCAAGAAAATTCGTTTAGCACAACAGTAATAGATGATAAAATGTATTGTTGGTAATGTTTTGAAAAATGGTATGAACATTATTCTGAACCATTCATTAAAAGCCTTGAGATAATTATTCATTAGAATTTTACCATTCACACTGTTGTGTGGATACGTCAAGGTTGTATTGAGGTTGGTGAGGGGGGGGCAACTAAATGATAGTAATCCCAGTCGCTACAGTGGTAATAGGCATAGAAAGGAAATGAGACGAAAGGTAACAAAATGAAACAGTAACATCAAGAACAAAATGTTCACGGGACCGACTTCACAAGACACCGTGTCTTGTCCACTGCTGTTTTTCCCGTCGATTTTATTGTCAGGAGACGCTAGCAGAAACCCAAATCTTAGGTAACTTGCAGAGAGGCCCGTACCTAACATGCCAAGCTGTCCCGCTGCTGATAGGGAATACTTGGTTGTAACTGGTTTTGACAGACATGTCGCGCGTTCGCCACACATAGTGATACACATAATTGCTAATAGACCAGATACAATGATTAAAAACGAAAAAATTCTCTCTCATAGATAGGACACTATCGTCAGATAAAAATGTACCTGTTAAAGAAGACAAAATAAGTAAACAAAAATATTTTGAAAATGAAAAAAAATGTGACAGTTATTATACCTATAATACTTATAATTTAAGATCTGAGTACAAAAAAAATATATATATATATAAAATGGTGCAGGTAAGTTAATTAAGAAATCCCTGTTAGATCCTCCCAGTCCGTTTACGATTTTACTGTGTGCAACTGCTCATCCTAGATCAAAATGGCCCAACATGCTCTAACTGACTGAGCCACCAAGAACTTAGCTGATCAGGCAAGGCTGAATAGTGCCTTCAAGCGAAATTACTCTCAACTTAGACTTCACGAAAGTTTTCACAACTGCTCAGTTTTGTATCCAAGCATAAACAAAACAGTATCTGTCTATATTTCTGAGATGAGGTATTATGTACACTATTACATTATTCGGACTATTGTCCTCATCTTTGTCACCATATTTATTTCAACGTTGTTGAGACGTTAGGTTTATAATACCCAGAAATTCATACGCAGATGTCCTCAAGGACACATGGCACATTGGATAAAGGCGTTGATTAGATCCAGTGACAGGACCCAAAGACTGTGAGTTCAATACGCGGTTAAGGCAGTCGAGAACTTGGAGAGGAGAATTAAGAGGAGAATTAACAGGAGAAAACTGATAACTGACATCCATTAAACATGGCACGTGGAAGTAGAACAGTCTTCTCCAGTGAGCGACATAAAGGGTCCAGTTCGACAAGAAGGCTGGAGCGTACAACGGCCGAAACGTTGTAATAAATATGGCAAAAAGATGAGGACAATAGTCGGAATAATGTAAATGATATATTAATGGATTAATTTAGAAAATCCCACAGATTTTATCACTTTAAACGTTATTCTTAGTAGATAATCGTATTTGATTATAGGCTCTGTTTGTTTATTAAACAGTATATTTTGCCTGAATATTTGAGAAATCTTATTAAAGAACAATATGCTGGCGAGCGTAGTCAGTTGAGTGTAAAGAAAATATAAACACGATGTTAATATCATTTAACATCGGAATTTGTTCAAACGGAATGCATATATTTACTACTTTACCTTTTTATTGAACAGAAAACAAAAGATAAGAACGACAACGAAACAGCAGAATAAGTTGAATAGTTTTGTTCTCAAATAAGTCATTAACCTCCTGAAACCAAGAAAGACAATCTTTAATTATTATTAGCGTTAATATTCAAAACTAGGCGTGAATAATCGTATTTTAATCGGTAGATTTATGAATATATTTATTATATAATTGTTGCTATTCAATAACTGGAATTTATTGCTTGGAATATATTTTGTTTGACTCTTTAGAAGTGCTGAAAATTTCTCACCTCCAGCTATCAACTTCCAAAAGTCGTCGTAATCTTTAGAACCTAACGGTGGAGTAATGGATAGCGGCTCCGACTGAGGATCGGATAGCCGAGTTCGAATTCCAGTCTAATCCATTTCTTTCACTTATGTGCTAATAGGGTAATGAATATGAATCCTTTTCTTCTCCCCACCCCCCGCAATCGGACTGGCAGGACAGACAGTCTACCGCAGAAAGAAATGGCAACCTACTGCGGGAAAGATACATGATCGCCTGTGAGTGTCTCCCGCATGGCACATAACTGACTGACTCATTCAACCCTAGTACGGATATCCATTTTCGTTCGTATATATAATACGTATTTATATTTGTATGCGTATGTTTGTGTGTTTTTTTGATTTTGTTCGTCCTTTGAATGTAAATGTGTTAGGACCATATTTTGTATGCGTGATAAGTTTTCATGTGTAAAAAAATATGCGTATATGGGGGTCTGTGAGAAGCAGATTTTTTTTTATAGGGCAATGATAATGTGACAAGTTCTAAAAAGAGAATGTAATATACATATCAGTGACTCCGTTTTTCTTGTCGTTTTTTTTTTTTTTACCTAAGAATATTTTCCGGAAAATCGAGCTTCCTGTGCATTCTGTACGGTCGAAAATAATAGTTTAATGTATCGCAAACAAAGTTATCTTGAAATTCTACATGTATCTATTGCTCAGTGGTAGAGGGTCGGTATCAATGTTAAAAAACTTTAAATCTTATCATTAGTGCCAAGCAGCAAGAAATCATAATCCCAGATATAGACTAGCATAATCAACCACATTTAAATAGGTTTCCTCTCGTGAAAATATAACATCTGGAAGGAAAAGAAAAAAACAACAAAAACGAACAATACAAATGAAAAACGGAAGGGGTAAAACACGAATACCTATTTGAACTGATAGGAAAGCTTTCTTTGTATGTGAAATATATTAGTATAATTCGAAAATTCTAATGGCAACAAACAGCCTGCGGTTAGAGAACTTCGTCAGTGAATACTGAAAAACAGTAAGACAAGTTAGTATAGGGAAGGAAAAAATGAAAATGTTAAATGTAAGAAGACAATATGCATGGCTGTCGACAAAAGTGGCAACCCAACGTGTGTCAGCTTCATATTGTAGACGTCAAAAGCAAGCAGATACCAAATTCAACTATACCTGGATGGTATAGTGAACTAGCAGTCTAAAGGTGCATAGGAATATGTCTTTCAAAATCTAAGGAAAGAATTAAGAGATAAGAAAATTTCATAAGCAACAAAGAGATTGATGAACTCTTATGCAATATCGAATCTACTATATGGCCTTTAATACTGAGAAGTCTCTTCACACAGACAAAACTGAGCAATAAGTTTTAACCCATTAATGTACACCGTAAAATCCGGTATTATAAAAATCAAAATCTGATATTATCTTCTTTGTGTGTGTCCTCCCCAGGACTTAAGCGATCATGGCTCTCCACAATTTTTTATCATTTGTAGCTCTTATTAAATCTGGTCTTTTTGTTATTTCTCATAAGCCTTGTTCCGCCATCCATTTACTCAAGCTCATTATATTATGCGTTGTTTTCCTCTGTCCTGTGTGTATCAGATTTCCAAAGACCTTCTTCCTTATTATGTGCTCCAGAAATTTCAAGTCTTTTCCTGGTGTTAAGTATCAGTCAGTTATGTGCCATGCGTGATACACGCTTAGGCGATCATGTACCTTTCGATACGTGACTGGCGAGGCAGATTTTTTCCCTGCCATTTCTTTCTGCGGTAGACCAGTTGCCATCCAAGGCAATAGAACCAGGTCTATTTATTCATAGTTGGGGTGGGGGAAGAAGAGGATTCATACCTTTCCCAAGGGTATTAGCATGTAAATGAATGTAATGGATTCAACTGGAATTCGAACTCGGCTCTTCGATTCCTCAATCCGAGCCGGTATCCATTACTCCACGGTGTTAAGTATAAGCTTCCTTTTTGTTTCCATTTTCTCTAAAACCTCGTCGTTGCTCACATGTTCGATCCTTCTGTAGAACCACATTTCCTTTGCTGAAAGTCTCCTAATCTTTGAACATATTGTCCAGCATTCACTGCCACGTAGGAAGACAGATATTACGTAACAGTTAAGTACTTATTTCTTTGTTTCTGTCTTTTAATACTTTTAGCTTTTGGAATGCATCTTTGGCTACCACAACGCGTCTTTGAATTTTAGTATCTCACTTTGTTAGAAGACTATCCATTAAACTCTTGTTTTTATTTTGCTGATTTGGCATCTGGGTCCCATAATGCTTTGTTTTGTTTTCCTTTCTTATTTTCCTTCACTATCTTCAGTAGGAAAATCCGTGTCGTTGCTATCACATGTTCTGATCCTTATGTAGAACCACATATTGTGACCGCCAATAATGGTAGGGCATCTAATTCTCTCGGAATTGCCTCACTGTATAGGTTGAATACGATTGTGAAAACACATACACCACTTTCACTTTTGTATATCTGGAACTCATTTCTCTTTTAAAAAAAATAGTATTATTTGTTTCTACTTTTACCCCGTTAATCCTTTGAAGAAAATATTATCTAAAAGTACACTTACAATTAGAAAGAGACAGGTGAAATTTCTGAAACACGTAATGAGGAATGAATTTAACGGTGTATTTTGTGTGGTAAAATGGAACCCGAACGTGGTTGGAAGACACGCGAAACAAAAATGGACGATGTTTCATGATCAGCAATAAAGCCTTAAAGTGAGATTTGAATTTTAGTATCTCATTTGTCTTTGTTCGATTCGTCCGTGGGCGAAGACATACCTATGGTAGAAATGTAGAGATTAAATGTTTTTTAAAACACTTGTTAGCCATTTTGGTCTGTTAGTCTGACGCGAGGGAAGACAGAGATAACAGTGAAGATCTGGGTAACCTACCTTCCCTCCCAGACAATGACAAGGGAATCCGTGAATAAATAACCAAATATCTTTCAAACAAGTTTCGTTTTTACATTTCTTGTCTTTGCGGTATTTCCACCTTCCGTTCCAATGTAAACGTACATCGGCCATTTTTTTTTAAGCATTTCACCTCTAGCAAGGCGGGAAGCCACTAGCACGCAAGGAGTTATAGAGGATTTGGAGCCAGAGCAGGTAGGAATGATAGAGGAAAGGATGAGGTGAAGGATTGTTGATAGATCAAGGTAACTGGAGATGTCGATTGACATTACATTTGAATAGTTTGAGATTATAGCTATCAGGGAGACAGGAATAGGGAAGGGAGTTCCACAGGCGAGAGGTGCGAGATGAAGCTACTGGAGTAGAAGAGGCGGCTACATTTAACAGTTTCAACAATGAAAGGTTATCCTAGTTTTTCTTCACAGCGATGCAAACTGCAGTAGAAAAATACGGGGAAGATTAATCCAGTCGCTGAAAAACTGAAGGAGGATAGGTTTTATATGTTTACATACAAACAAATATTAAATATAAAAACAAAATGGATCGCTATTATGTAAAAACGTAATAGAGCCTTGAATACCTACCTTGACCCATATACATACGCATGTGTATGTCAACCCCTCCTCCAATGTAAAAACAACATTGAAGCACACCCTGGTTTAGTAGGGAGGCCGAGTAAATATACCTGTACTCTGTTGATTACATTTATATATTACGAGACTAGACACCTTGATGTAGTGTAATGGTTAGCCAACTTGTCTCGCTACAGTTGTGTAGTGAGTTCGATTCTCACTTGGTACTCTTACATTTGGCCTTGTGCAACATTTACGCTACGCTTACAAAATCAATCTCGATATAAGGTATCCACTGTGTCCAACTTTGAAAGTGTTTTTCTTAATTTTGTTGCCATATTTTTCATCGCCAACAGAAAAGGCATATTGGAGCATTAAAAATGTCCTCATTCACTGTCGTTTTGCTACCTGATTTATTTCACAAGATATTCAAACACTGAAGTTCATAAGAAGGAAATTTACAAAGAAAAATAAGGGATATAAGAGAAGTGACAATGAAGCCTTTATTTAAGCACTCATATCAAAGTAGTGAATTGGTGAAAAGAAAGCGTTTAAAAAAAAATAAAAAGCTGCAATCTTCACTTACATTTTTTAGAACCGCTTTAAAAAAAAAAAAAGTTTTATTTCGTATCAAGCATGTTTTACCGAATGGTAAATTACTCGTGTGAAGTCAAGTGTAAAAAAAAATCTTTTATTAACTATGAATATCGTTGTAAGTTTCTTCCCTATGAAAGGTGAATGGTTCATTTACATAAGAACATTTTTCGGTTTATCTAAAAACGAATGGAAATGTTAGGAAGTCATTAAAATTTCTTTTTTATTTCTTCTGTTAACCGAGTTTTCATGTTTCCAGGTTAGATACACAGGCTTAATATTCTATAGGGGATTCAAAACTCAAGCCTATCATTTGGCAAAATTCATCAATGTCGATTTAGATCAAACTTGTGAAGATATGCTAAAGTAAATATTTTCCAGCATTCGTTATTGTAGTTGCATGAATTCAATACCAAATTAGTTATAACCAGTTTCCGTTGGATTGTAATCGTTAGAAATGAAAGTGATTACTTACATGTTTTATAAACAAAATTTTAAATAATTTAATCCATATTTGTTTTATATATGTTTATTTTATCTTTACATTGGAGTAATGTTTTTTTTTTACACACTTTGTTGTTTCTGACATACTTTTTTTTAGCAATCTATTTTTTTTACATTTCATTTAATTGTTTTTGTTTTACATTCTACTTTTTTTTTTACTTATTTTTCTTTTTTTTACATATTACTTTTTATACATTTATTTTAATTTTGTTTTACATTCTTTTTTTGAACTTTGTTTCTTTTACTTTGTTTTTTTACTTTGTCTTTTTTATAGTTTTTTACATATTTTTTGCATTGTTTTTGACATTCTGTGTTATCTTTTTTACATTTCTTGATATCGTAATATTTTACATTTCTTTTAATTTTCTTTTACATTCTTTATTTTTTTACATAGTTTGTTTTTGAACACAAATTTTTATATTTATTTTAATTATTATTATTTTTTTTTTGCATACTATGGTCTTCTTTTTTTTACATCTTTTGCATACTACGCTTTTATTACATACTACATGTTTTTTACATTTTTTGTTTTACATACTATTTTTTAATGTCTTTTGATATACTACTTCTTAAATACAGACTACTTTTTCTGACATACATACTTGTTTACATACATACCAGTAATTATTTACCAAACGCCCTAATATTTTCATTTTCTAATTAACCTGAAAAAATGTAATGTCCTCCATGTGATATTTTTGGATTTTACTTGATGCTCTATTTAAAATAGGTTAATCTTTTATTAATAAAAAGAAAGGACTATTAACTGTAAGACAGAATGCATGGCTGTCGGCCAAAAAAGACAGTCCAAATACGTGATCTCTCTATCTATCTATCTATATATATATATATATATATATATATAGGGAACGTAAAAATTAAGCAGGCACAGAAATTGAACTATCTAGGAAATGTAGTAACAGATGACAGATAGAGTGATACAGACATCCGAAGGTACACAGAAATAGGGAAAGATACCTTCTGGAAGCTAAGAATTAGAGAATTTTATTAGGAAAGAATGCTACGGTGCGATCAAATATCGAATTTCCTATATTGGAGTGACTACTGGATAATCTTTTCACAGATGAAGATACTTTAGTAACAGACGTGGTTTTTACTGACGAATGCTGAGAATACCATGGAGAGAACATGTAATCAACGAGAGTTTTAAGGAAAGAGGCAACAAAAAAGAAATTGATTCTTACAGTTTGAAAGAGAATAAGTTTCTGGAACACATAATGAGGAAAAATGGTCTGAAGACTTTAGAACTTATAAAATATACTAATGGCAAGTGAAGCAGGGGAAAACAGCGAGTAAACTACTTGAGGAATTTAGCTGAATGAATGGCAAAACAAGAAAAAAGAGAAGTAGTAATGGGCGAAAAGTTACTTAGAGTAACAGAAGACGGGACATTGTGAAGCGCCATGATACTTTACATACTGAAAGGATATGGCACAGAAAAAAAATGAAATATACATATATTAAACCAACAGTATACGAAACAATGTTTTGTAAATGACTAAATCTCTCAGTATCCCAGTTTGTCGAAATCACCATACCGAGAAACATCCGATATGGTTTAAAGAAAGAAAATGATGGGGTTTGATGCATATCACTTTTGTTGATTGGATAAAGGTGTTCAACATATGAACATGAGCAGATCGGTATTCTGGATAATCTTTATTAATTTGGGTTGCCCAACAAATCTTTTGATATCATGACTTCTTTCCCAATCGAAAACGGCACCAAACAAGATTGTGTGACCTTGAAAAGCTTTCAGTATTCTTTAACGTTAAAATAGGATAAAGATGATCTACATCTACAGATTTTGCAGCCAATAACTTTCTGTTTTGAGATTGTCCTGTCGTCTTCTGTCTGCAAATCAAACTGAAGGCGGCGATCATCGTTCATCAATCTGCAACATAAAAAAAAAACAAAAAAAACAAAACAAAAAAAACAGCAAACAATCCGATGTATTAAACCTTTTTCAGATGCCTGTACTATTCGGTAAAGTTCTTAGAATTTCGAACCAAGGAGTTTATTCAAAGGTAGTCTGTTTTCATACGGTTGTTTGTTCTAACTTTTATTAATTATGTTATTTTCTTTTCCTTTTGTGTATTCTACATTATGATGCGATGATTCTGTTCGTTCTGCTGAGGGAAACAATATGGATTCCACTGCTCAATCCAGGGACTGAATCGAGCAGTGGCATCTATATCCAGTAATAGTCAGGACTATCAGAGAAAATGTTGTTGGTTGATTTTATTTCATGGTATATCAACCTCTATGGGTTACTTAATGCCGAAATCTAAATATTTTGTATACATTTTTTGGAGGGAAGATAATAATGGTTTCGTGAAAGAAGTCTTACTAATCAACCCATAGCTGAAGATAGATTGTCCATTACACCACACGCACATCCAAGCTTACAGCACCTGTTATTCGCAAGCTGTCACCCATCTAGATACTGACCAGGCTCAACGTTGCTTATTTTCATTGATCGTACAGTAACCGGTGTTTCAACGTGATGTGGCCGTAAGTCAGATAAATTGTACCGCTTAACAAACGCTTATATCACAGAACAGAAAATTTACCTTAAACGTGGTTATACCCGAGCATAGACAGCAGAAAGAGAATGGCTTAGAGTTCTAATTCTAAGAAGGCTACAAATTATGACAAGGCATACGGCCATTTAACTTCCCCGTACGATCACGGAATTTAAGCAACGGGAAGCCTGGGCAGTAACTAGATAGGTGACCGCTTGGAAATAACAGGTGCTATCAGTTTGGCTGTGCAGATGGTGTAATAGAAACAAGTTCCAATTTCATTTGAGTTCTTTATATTCTCTTACGTGCAATTACCCTTGGGAAAGGTATGAGTCCATCTTTTCTCCCTCCAACTATGGGTTAATTAGTACGATTTATATCACTAAATGGTTATTGTCTCTAAAAAATTCTTACAATCTAAAAAAAAAAATCTGGCTTTAAATAACATGCAATCAATTACGACAGGTCATGAAGAACACCAAAGACTGCAAGAGCCGAAATGTTATAACACTGAATATGAGGAAAACCGTTCGAATAAATCAGTGTACCGGGTGTAACAGTAAAATTGTCCAAATCCTGTAACAGCAAAATTGTCCAATTCTTAGATCAAACTCTGAGCCGCTGTAATTTACAAATGATTAAAGATATCTTACTGGAATTCTCCGAGATTTTTATACCACAATCTGACTCTATTTTGAGCAATAAGAATGTATAATTACTCTCCAAGCTTAACAGAAGTATCGTGATGAAATAAATCATAAACGAAAATAATATGTTCATCATTAATTAATCATAGCTAATGATCGGAAGCTTATGAAGTATTGAAATCAAGTATATATATATATATATATATATATATATATATATATATATATATATTATTTCAGGGTCATTTGCTAACTCATTCAAAATAATCTTCGCCTTCTCTAACCGTCTAACTTTCTATCCTGGAGTAACAAGTTGCCTCACATGTTTCACATACGATTTCATTTTCAAATATTTTTTCACTGCTCTTTGGATTATCATGGTTGAAACTCCTATCATATGCCAAACGTCTTATGAATTGAGTTGGATCTATTATAATTGATCGCATTAGTGCTGAGTTGAATTAATAATCCCTCTTCCTGTTGTGACCTCCTGAACCAGTTTTCCTCTCTAGTGTTCACTCTTTTTAAAACTTATTCATCGTTCTCGTGATGGTTCTTGAATGGACTTTGAAGATGGAAACCAGAGTATGAATGTTGATACCATTACTGAAGGCCTGAATGATCATTTTCCTCTCACCATTGATCAGCTGGAAGACAGTGGGTCTGACACAAAACGATTTTAACCTGCCGTTTTTTCGTTAGTTGAATAAATCAAAGTGTTTTTCAGTGATTCTTAGGAACAATGGTGTCATGTTGGCTAAACGTCTTATGTAAAAACCTGGAAAAAAGGTTTCTTTTGTGGGATAGATAATTATGCTGTTATACGATTTGAATAGTTTTGTTGCTACGCCCGGTATAATAATAATAATAATAATAATAATAATAATAATAATAATAATAATTCATCTTCATAGAAATTCACAGATATCGTTGGCGTGTATAAAAAGTATTAGGTTGTTCGGAAAGTAATAATGTATTTCACCGCTAAGAATTAGGAGTCAACCAACCAAAGCAGAACCAAAGTTGAATGGTACAAAGAATGGTACTAGAATTAATTTATCTCTTCTATTCAAGTGTGTCGTTTACAGAATATCAGGGTTTAATTCAATGGAAGATTATAACATGTAAAAGCAACAAATTATCCATTGCTTACTATATGGATCCGAAAATGTTAGACTGCTGCAGTGGCATTTAAAAACATTTGTGCGGTGTATACAGATGCAGTGAATGTTCGTACATGACAGATGTGGTATAAAAGGTTTTAAAATGGCGATTGTGACATATCCGACAATCTTCGCTCTGGAAGGCGACCCACTTTGAAATAAGAACTTTCGAAAGAGAATATTGAATTGGATCCATGCCAAAGCTCCAGAGATTTGGTAAAAAATACTTAATGTGGCACGTCTAACTCTCCACGAAAATCTCAATTTTCGAAAACTTACAAAGAGGGAATTTGGATTCCTCGCGAAGTTTCGTTTGAGAACAGACTGAACACAAAGTTTCCCTGCTTCAGTTTTTTTTTTTTAACCAGGAAATCCAATCTTTCAGTCTTGCATCGCATTTTTACAGGTGATCAAAAATGGTTTTTGGATGTCAAAAGTAAACGAAAATCACAATGGTTAACATAAAATGAGAAACCCATGCAGACACCTAAATCAGTACGGGCTCGATGGATATCTTTGCTTTGTATCTGGTGCCATGAGGTTGCGTCCATTACGATCTACTGGAACATGGAAAAACTATCAAAGCAGACGTTTGTCAGCAACTTCATTGAGAAAGCGAAACTAGTCTTGTTTTGATAGAAAAAAGGGGGTTATTCTTCAGCATGACAATCCAACGGCACACAACTCTGCAAAACAAATCCTATAAAAATAAGATTATTATGATAGGAATTTCTTTTATATCTTCCGTACTCACCAGATTTAGCACCTACAGATTTTCATTTGTTTAGAACATTTCATAAGTGGAGAGAATATCCAGAAACAAAAGTTTATAAACCCCAAAATTATCATATCAAAAAGAAACCCCATATAGAAAACTTATGGAGCATTATAAAGTACAGGCTCCCGAGAAAGCAGTTGAGCAACATGCTCCATAAGTTTTCTAAGTGGTTGAGGTCAGGAGATTGGGGCGCCCATGTCATAACACTCACCTGCTTCTAATCAAAGTATTCCTTCTGTGACAGGGAGCATTATCCTGCATAAAAATGAGCTTGGTGGGTCGATTTGCACCCTTTCAGCAGAAGGGAGCAGACAAGACTCTAAAATTCTCTTGTACTGCTCACTCCTAAGGGTCTTTTCAGTAGATTTTAAGAAACCCGTTCCATGAAAAGAAAAGCATCCCCAGAACATTATACTGAACGGATGCTTGACAGTACTTACTGCTAAATGCAAAGAGCTTTCAAAGCTTCTTCTTCAGATTTTAGATCGCTTATCCTTTAAATTTAGCTCAACTTTCGTTTCATCGGAGAAGAGAACATTTAGTAAAAAAAATCAGGTGAGTCACTTTTATCGAATAGCACTGTATAACTGTTCCCGCTACCGTGATGTTAATTAATTCTATCTTCTGATCTTATTAAAATTATAACTTGCCTTCTTTTTGCGATCAAATGATCTTTGTGTACATCGAATTTCATAATATTATGTTTTTTTCTTTCCATTCTTAGTTTTTACTTGCTGTTTATACCGCTTTTGTATTGCTGATTTTAGAATATTTTGTTTACGTTCTTTTAGGGACAATATCTCTGTACAAACGGCATATTCTGTTCATTTTGATTTGAGCGTAATTTGAATGTGTTAATTTTGTATTCCTGCAATTAATGATTCCACTTATTTTTTAAGATTCCTGTTTTTCAGCCGATCCTATGATATCTAGCTTGCATTGAGGAAGTCAGGCTACTTAATGTTGACATATTTTTTACAAACTTTTACTTCGTGTAGGAATGTCTTTCATTTCCTATTTTAATTACCATTTTGGGGGATATGTGTGTGTGTTTGTGTGTGTGTATCTTAATATTAGCTGGAGTCATAAATAATTTCGGTTTTTGTAAACTAATTCTAATGAGGAATGTATCATCTTAACTAACTGCTCCTTAAATATAGAAAACAGAAAATGAAAAATGGGATATACGACAATGCTCAAAGCAAAAGGCAAAGAGTTGACATGAATAAATCTTCAAAAATATTGTGGTTTTCGCAGGATCAGTGGGCATTATTAATTTCTTCTAGGTGCTGTATCCCTTTAGGACGTTGGCGATCACGGCTCTCTGCAATTTCCTGTCCTATGTAACTCTTAATAAATTTTCATTTTGCTATCTTTCTTAAACCATTTACACAAGCTCATTAGGTAATTCATGCGATGATTTCATCTGTCCAGCTTGCCACCAGTATACTCTGAGTGTCAAGTTTTCCACGCCCTCTATCCTCATTATTTGCTCTAGAAATTTCAACTCTTTGATGTTATGTATTGGTTTCCTTTTTGTTCCCATTTTCTCTAAAGCTTCGTCGTTACTCATATATCTTGTCCATGGTATTCTCAGCATCTTTCTGTAGAACTACATTTCTGTTGCTAGAAGTTTCTTTATTTGTGAGGAAAAAAGGAAGATCCATCTATATATTATGCATGCAGTGAACGATATATAGTGGAACACCTACTTATAAAATGTATAGATTTAAGTCTGGTCCATGAAAGGTATTATCAGGCAAACTTAGGCAAATTTTATCCAAATAAAATATATTTCTTAATGAAACCTAGATATATGCAAAAATTTAAGCAATACTTAATCTTATACTCATAAGCAAATAAACAAAATAAAATAATCTCTAAATGAACTTCATACCAAAATCATTAACTTTAAATGAACACCTTTACTAAGGCTGTCGCTTTCAACTAAAATATTATTGACAAATTAAATTTAAAACACAAACCATGATACCCAATCAAATCTTATTTGGCATAAAATGACTTAACAAAGGTTGATATACTTTTAAACCCAACGATCAAAACAAATCATCTGTGAGAAGATTGTCCAGCATTCACTGCCATATAAGAGCAGTTAATTATTAAAAATCACTGAAATGCTAAATGCACATTTAAACGTCAAGCAGCTGCAATGGGTTCATGAAAACTTTGTCGAAGAGGATTCTGCGCTCGTCGATAATAAAAATGTTCTCTTCCACGGCAATGCAAGACCGTATCGAGCAAGAATAACACAAGAAAAAAATGCCATCCGTTCTATCCCAACCGCCATATTCACCTGATCTTGCACCAACAGATTACCTTTTTTCGATCGCTGCAAAACGCTTTGATGAGGCGGTGGGGGGGATATCTCTAATTAAAACCAGATTAACCTTGCATTATTCACGTGGGGTGTTTTGTTACTCCCCAAATGTTTTAAGTACTCGTAATTCCTAGTTGGCAATTGTTTTTTGCTCCCTCCCATTACTCTCCTTAATCAGTAGAGGGTGTGACTCAGTTGTAGCCGAAAATCTCCTCACAAACGAAGAAAAACTTCAAGCAACAGCAATATAGTTCTACAGAAGGATTCTGAGAATACCGTGGAAGATACATTGTGAGGAACGACAAAGTTTTACAGAAAATGAAAACAAAAAGGAAACCTATAAATAACAGGGGACTATCCCTTTTCGAAATCCGAGGTGACTAATGCAGGGTAAGTTGAAAAGAATATAAAGGGTTCTAATATATCGTTAAAGTGAGTGGGCGAGGATTAAGGAGGCGAAAGCTCGCCCACGTGTCCAAATCCTCTAGAATACATTCGCAATGATTGCTTCATTTAGGCTCTTCGGGCAGTATTTACTGTACAGCGTTATATATTTAATCCTTAAAATGAATGAATAAATGTGTTGCTACTTGCGCCTATGGCAGATTAAGAACTCACGTGACTTATCTATTTTCTAGAGGTTTTCAGTCATTGTGTATTTTTTCAGGCCAACACATCCCAGCAAGGGGCTAGGCTAAGCCAAGCTAGGTTAGGCTAGGGTACTGGGGTATTGATGTTTTTTTTTTTTTTTTTTGTTTTTTGTTTTTGTTTGTTTGTTAGTTTGTTTGTTGAGACAATCTCTAGATTTTCAACCAAGACTTACGTGCTTCTGTCTGCCGCTTCGGTGAAGAATTTTGACTATATGCTTTCACAAACATTGACGACTTCGAAACAGATATTAATGGTAATATCAGCCGTTTCAGGAAACATTTGGCATCCACTAGCCGAACAATTTTTATTACTATCGGTTGAAAAATTAAAGTGTAAATTAATTGATTTTTGTTCATCATTAAGCTTCAGGTTTATTGATTTGTCTGCATTTGTATTTATATATTGATGTTAAAGCAGATTCGAAGTTGGAAAACCCTCCCGCCATTATACATATATATGGAATATAATATGATTGCCACTAGAAAGAATCGTTGGCGTTCATTTGCACAGATACATATAGTCAGTGTATAAAAAGATAAAGGAAACGATAGCCAATGATAAGAAATAGCTTAGTATCATGAGCAAGTGCCCCCCACCTCCCCGGCATGGCTAGAAGATGACGTCACAAGATGAAGACGATCAGATTCCTCGGTTGCAGTCTGATGTCGTCTAAAATAGCTGCATTTTAAGCTTGTGATAAAGCTGACATGACACCCATTGAATGAACGGAAGGCTTACTAGCGGAAGAGTTCCTACAGATTACATTGTTTGCATAGCGGGCGACATGAAAGCGTCTAACGCTATCTTAGTCGCGTCTGTAGCAGAGTGCGGACGGCAAGGCGAGGAAGCATTCCTTTAAACTAATTTGATCCAGTAAGGAAAGATTTTAAAAATAAAAAATTAAAAATAAAATTTTTTTAAAAAATAGTCCACAAATAAGTAAAAAACGAAACAAAACAAAAATACTACCTTCTTCATATGTGGCGTGCTTATATACTTATCAGCAGAAATTATCAGGTTTTTTACTTCTTCCGCCTTTGAAGTCCATATTTACTTTTCCGATTTCTTTCTTATAATACGCATCTTATACACATGCGCTTGTATTGTAAAGTTGGCATAAATACTGGATTGGTAACAATCCTGATATGCTTAACATTTGGAGTATTTTAATTTTGTCAAATGCTGCTGTGTGACTTATACCGGAAGAGACCGGCCTTTTCCGTTATGTACTTTTAATTTCTACATTCTTGGAACGCATCACTGCGCTGACGATTATTATTATTATTATTATTATTAAAACAGTAAAAATAATTCGAAAAATAATTTTAAAAATTTGAATGCGAAAAATTTGAAGAAGCATTTGAGAATGAAGAATTTAAAGAAAAAATTGAAGATGAATTTGAAAAATTAGAAGAATAATTTGGAAAAAGAATATGAAGAGGATATGTAATCTTGCAAAGAAATTAATTTCAACTATGCATGCAGATGCTAGTAACAGGTTATCCCAAATAAAAGCCTCGTCTGCCATGAATCTATTTATTCTTATACTGGGAAGAAACCACTTGCATGCGGATAGAAAATGAATTCAGTAAATGCACAAAACTAGAAAGGCGCATAAAAAAGGATATGTTTTTACACTGAACTTATTCAATGTTTTTTTTTTATTATTTTATTATTTTATTTAAGCGCACACATTTTTTTTTTTACTGTTTATAATATTTGTGTGTTAGCATCTGTAGATATGACAATTGTTTACTGATTCAATGAACGTCTTCTTATGATGGTATTATAATATCTATTGATCCGTTCAAGTTTGCGCTTTTCTCATCATTTTCTTTTGTTTTTCTTCATATGTGTTGAAGCTTGGATAAGCATGGAATAATAATAATACAACACAAAATGTACGTAAACAAAATGTATTGAAACAAGGAAAAGGTACAAAATATTTACAGTTAGTTTTGGTATATTCTTGTGAAGACTGTTCCTGTAGAATGGGTTGACGTAATCGCAGTTGGGCAGAGTCTCTGGATTGGATCTCTTGTTACTTCCTTCAACGTCTTCCCGGTACCAACCCATATTTATATGGTCGGTACTCCACTATGTAAATTAGGTGGATCGTACCACAACAATATGATTATAAGCTGGCCCTAGAGAAAATATTTTCTATCTTTTCTGATGAGTTTGACGAATTTCCATTTCTGGAAGACGGTATATCTTGTTGGCAAAGAGTCATTATTGGTGCCCTACAAAGCAACATTTTGCGGCCATTTCTGTTCTTCATCTATGTAGACATCCTTGATCTGATCAAATCCAATGCTAAATTATTTGCTGGTTACACTAAACTATATCGTTGCATCTTTCAGGAATTCTCAAAACTTTTGATGATAAAAATATGATTTTAAAAAATCATGAAAGAAAACTTTTGAATTTTATAAAAATTGTTTCTCTAAGTTATATTATTCGTCTTTTCTGTTTTTTCTAAAACTTTTTTACGCTTCATTAATTAGCAATCATCTTTTTGGTATCAAATGACAATTGGAAAAAAATCATACATTTTGCCGACGAGTTTATTTTTATTTTTTTTATAATAATAATAATAATCCCTTACTATAAAGGTAATTTACATTAACCAGAAAAAAAAGGCTTAGACACAAGCGTCTATCTTTTTAATTTTTAATTTTAATGTAACTATAACAACAAAAACATTTCCATTTCATTTTTGCCTTGAAAAAGTCGGAAGACGAAACGCGTCGGCAAAATGTAAGATTTTTTTCCAATTGTCATTTGATACCAATCTGTCTTGTCCACAGAATTCATCTGGGAATTTAACTAATCATCTTTTTCTAATTGACTTATACAGGCACATTTTCTCTGCTTTCTGATCAACGTGAAATAATAATCGATTCTTAGCATATCTGTTAATTATCTAATTATTGGATATCCCTAATACCAAAAAAAGTTTCCGTGTGAATTTCCGAGATGAGGCGCTATCATTATTTACATTTGGACTATTATTTTCATCTTTGTTGTTGTTATCACAACGTTTTGACCATTGTGCTCCACTTCGGAGTATATCGATCTGGGTAACCTAAAGGGAATTCTGACCTGAGCCTTTTATTTAATTGACGGGGGTAGACTGTTCTCATCCCATTTGATCTTATTTTTTATTTAGTACTGCTTTAGTTATTGCTCGCCCGTTTCCACCGAGTGCAAGTACAGACTGAACAACCCAGGGATTGAACTCATGACCACTGTGTCATCAAAAAATGCCATGCCTTTTCAGGAAAAAAGGTAATCATGGCTGCTCTCAATTTTTTCATATTCTTTGTAGCTCCCAGGAAGATTTATCTTATCACTATGCCTCTAGCTTCATCTTCTGCTATGCATTTACACAAGCATGTTAGGTAGGTTATTCGCTGTCTCTCTGTCATTCATTTGAGTGTCATATTCTCCAAGCCCTCTTTCCTCGTTATGGGTCTTATAAGTTTCAGCGGTTTCTTTCTCATTTTAAGTATCAGCGCTCATTTTGTTTTGTTTTTCTTAAAACACCTTCATTACTCACATGTTCAGTTTATAGTATTCTCAACATTCTTCTGTAGATCCACATCCCTGTTGCCTCAAGTCTTCGCATTATCAGTGAGGATATTGTTCAGCACTCACTACCGTAGAGGATGATTAATATCACATAACAGTTCAGCATTTTTCTTTGTTTCTAACTTTATTTTCCTGTATATCTTTTTCTATTCCAATACACTTTCAGGTTTGGTATCTGTTGCATGTTCTACAAACCCTGCCATTTCGCATTATTATTACACTTCCGGATATTATTTTGAGTATAAATTCCGTATTACTTGTTCCAGTGTTTTTCACGATAATGCATCATTCTTGACCTATTTCCGGTCTAATTCTTCTGCACACTCTATTCATCAAAATTCGAATAAATGTTTATAGGGATCATTAGGCTGGTTGTCTGATGAAATTCGCATTCGTAAACACCTGGCTTCTTTGGCAGTGCTATGAAAATAGATCTACTTTTGTCTTCCGGTATATCACTATCATCGTATATTTCGTTTATTAAATCGGTAATTTTGTCAATGCCGAAATGATCTAAATCTGTTAGCATCACTATTAAAATTCTACCTGCTCCCACTATTTTGTTCTTTTGCTCAATTTGCCCATTGCTGATGTTACTTTCAAATTTAATGTCTTCGATATTTCTGTGTATTGCGGATTGTCGTTTATGTCTTGTTCTTTCAGATGTCATCTTGAGAATTAATATCGAATTCCAGTGTCTTTTACAAGTAAAAGTTACACTAATATTTTTTTAATCCCAAATTGTTTACAAACCTATTCAAAATTAAGCCCTACCCTATTTCATTCTTGTGAGGGATGCCAAGTTTGTAACTAAGTTGTTACTTACCGAGGACGCCGCAACTTACACGTGTCAAACTGTACAAATGCATAACAACATGTATTCGTATAATACAGGCATTTTCAAATAGCAGAAATTTCCATTATTTACATTATTCGGACTATTGTCCTCATCTTTGTCGCCATATTTATCACAACGTTTCGGCTGTTGTACGCTCCGGCCTTCTTCAGGTGGTTGGAATGTCGAAACGTTGTGATAAATATGGCGACAAAAATGAGGACAATAGTCCGAATAATGTACATAATACCTCATCTCAGAAATATAGACAGAGCAAATCTCGTTCAACATTGCTATTAGATTTTGGACATTACTTATAGGATGAACTAAAATACCCCAGAAGTGTATGCTAAACGAGAATGAACTGATTAAGTTTGTGAAAGAGAATAAGTAACCTATTCTTAGTCTATTGTTATTTTTTTAATCATTTTACTCCAATCAAGGCAATAATGTCACTAGGACGCAGAGGTGAGAGAGTCTACAGGGAGTGAAAGAGAACGAGAAGAGTTTTTTTTATTATTATTATATGCCATGTCCTTTCAGGGCGTAGGCGACCAAGGCTCTCCACCTCTCTCTATCCCTTGGAGCTCTCAACAAGTTCCTTCCCTCTGCTTCCTCCCTCAGACCACGTTCTGTTATCCGCCAGGTATGTCACGCCTTGTTTTCTCTTGTCTCTCTCTTATTCGACCCGTGAGTATCAAATTCTCCAGGTCCTCCTTCCTCATTATGTGTCCCAGAAAATTCAGCTGCCTCTTCCTGATATTAAGTATAAGCCTCCTTCTTGTTTGCAACCTCTCTAAGACCTCATCGTTGCTCACATGCTCATTCCATGATATACTTAGCATCCTTCTGTCGCCTCGAGTCTTTTCTTCCAGTCGTCCAGCATTCGCTACCGTAAAGGAGGACAGATGTAACGTAACAGTTCAGTATTCTTGTCTTTGTTACCAAAGATAACCCTCTGTGTCGCAGTGCTCTGCCCAGCTTATTGAATGCGTCCTTGGCCATCCCAATACGTCTACGGATCTCAGTGACGCACTGAACGTCCTCTGTCAAGACGCTTCCCAGATATTTAAACTTCTGCGTCTGCTTGATTCTAGTGTTCCCGACAAATCGCATTTCGGATTCATCCTCTTACTGACAACCATACAATCTGTCTTCTTGTAGTTTATGCTTAGTCCTTTCTTCTCACTCTTCGTCGCTAGCTACTGTAAGAGATTTTGTAATTTTTTCCGTGTCTGCTATCAGTACTGTGTCATCTGCGTATCTTATGTTGTTAAGATTGTGGCCGCCAATGCTAAATCCTGGTAGGGATTAGTGGGGAGAAATGAGGGAAAGAACAAAGGAACAGATTTCAGGGAGATATAGTGATTTTACAAGTGTAGATTAGATGTGACAAAAGTATGGGTACACAGTGAGGATCGAACTCACTACTCAGTCGTAACTGTTCTAGCGACACAAGCTTGCTAGCCATTACACCGGCGTGAGGTACCCAGGTTTCAGGAAGTCAGAAGATGGTGATTGACGTTACATTTAAATTGTGTAGGTGGCAAGGAAGTAAGAAATTGGGAAGGATTTCCACAAGCGAGAAGTACAAGAAAAGAAACTATTAGAACAGAACTGACGGTTACATCTAGCGAGATCCACATTAAAACGGTGAGACCTAGTTTCCAAACTAGGAGCGAGCTTTAATTCATACAGTCGGGCCCTAAGGAGAAGAACAGCTCAGCAGAACTCTTACTAGGAAAATATTTGTAGAAAAGACCGAGGGAAGCCAGGTTAGGCGGTGAGAAAAATCAGATGCCGGGTGAGGATCGATTGCATTACAACCATTTCTTGGAATTTTCTCAAGAATCTCGAGATATATAGTAGGAGCACAAGACCAGATATAGCAGCAGTATTCAATGCACAAATTTTCCATGTTCAGATGTGTTCCACTCTTTAGTACTACCAGTGCCAACTTTTACAGCTAGGATTCGCCATGCTACGTCCACAGAGTTGAATCGTCGACATTTCATCCATATTCCATTTTTAAGGAGGCAGTTCCATTCAGACAGCTTTTTCCCCCGAGAACGATTACTTTATGGAACAAACTCCCGCGTGGGTGCTTTCCGGGACACGATTTTAACCACTTTATCTCAGGGGTTAATCGTTATCTATCGTCGCAGTCTTCAGTCTATTCTATCTCCTCTTACGTTCATAACACACACTTCATTCAATAAACGTCTATCATGAGGGGCTCATGAGCATTTTATTGGGTGAACTTTACATTTAAACTCATTACATTAAACACGAAAGGTATTTGGCACAAGCTTGCTAACAATCGAATAATGGCATTGTAAACGTCCTATTTACACAATTTTACTCAATATTTACTCAACTCGAGGCCAAGTGGGCAGAAACGACGGTAAGAAGATCGTGTTACTCTTTTTTAAGCGGAGAGAATGCTGGCCTTGAAAATATACAGTCGAAAGCCTGGTTTTGATATGGAATGATTTTTTGATTAATTCATTTTCTACGGTTTATCAACCCTTTACAGACTAGATTAGATTGTCAGAATTGTTCTATTTTGTTTGGTGATAATAAGGACTTTATGATACAAGTCTCACTAATTAACCCATAGCTAAGGAGAAAAGTGGTGGATTCATACCTTTCCCAAGGTGAATATAACGAACCCAACCAGTATTCGAGCTCCGCTCTCCGATGAACAATTCCGAGCCATTGTCCATTACACCACCCGCAACATCAATGCTTGCAGCACCTGGTATTCTCAAGCGGTCAGCCATCTAGGTTCTGACCAGACTCGATGTTGCTTAACTTTGCTACTCGTGCGGGAACCAGTATTTCAACGTGATATGGACGTATACCTATATGGATTCGAACGTTGATAAAATGAGACGGCGATAAAAATAATGCCTTCAGTCACCGAAAGAGATCCTCTGTGTAGTTAAATGTGTCCTTTGTATGTTTCTTTCCTACCGTCGTAAGGCTGCCTCTCTTTGCCTTTTCTATAAATACTTTCATGGTAATTATTAGTATGAGCTCTACGCTATTTTATCTAGACTCTTTGAATTTAAGCGTAGTACTAGACTAACCACGAGCTCTCATACATTAAACAGTTGATTTGGATAGATATAACCGTAAATTATATGCTGTTTCTCTTCTCGCACTTCTCGCTTGTGGAACTCCCTTCCGGCTCCATGCTTTCCAGCTAGCTTTAATCTTCCAAAAATTAAATGCAATCTACTGTCCCCCTGATTACTCTTTTATTGTTCTCGCTCCTTAGCAATGTTTCTAATTCTTCTACACCCAGTAACTCTTTGTGTCTCAGTAACTTTACAGCCTTGAATGGAGTGAACTCGATTAAAAAAAAATATATTGTATGTTGAAATCTAAGTTTCCTTTTTTTTTTTTCTGAATTCTGACTAATGAAAGGAAATGAAGGATTATCCCCATTTCTAATATTTTGTAGTAGCAATAATAACAAACGGGTTTCTGTGTTAGTCTGTTTAGGTAAATTTAGGTAAATTTACGCTTAAAGACGACTTGTTGTATGTGTGTGAATAATTACGTATTCATTTAATGAATATGGGAAAGACGGGAGATGTAAAGGCTGACAGCTGGGCTAAAATGTAAAATAGAGGGAAAATAAATTGTGAACTGGCAGAAAATAGACAAAAACTTTGGAAGGAAATTCGAAATATCTGCTGTTGCTGTATGTAATACAGAGGTCATTTAGTGCGTCTTGAGTTTAAAGGGGTTAAAGATCATTCTGTTAATAAGGACGGATCTGTAATCTATTTGGGGCGATATTCTTAAGATTAGGTCCTTAACGATTTAACCCAAGATTAAGAGAAATTTAGTTTTGGGAGTTTAGGTTAGAGAAACTGGATTAATAGCAACTTTTGACATAATTTGAATTATGTGTCAACCCACAAAAAAGAAGGAATTAATTACGCTTTAACATAGAATAGATTCAAGACCGTGAAGTCTTTTGCCAGATCCAAGATAATTCTTAAAGCTGTCTGATTTGAATAATTATCTAATTGCAAAATCTGTTCGTCTCTCTCCCTCTCTTTCTACATCAAATTCTCTCTTTCTCTACTTCGGAATGTCTCTCTCTCTC
>CAHIKZ030005452.1:225000-252500 GCA_903632075.3 Acanthosepion pharaonis
TCGAGTAGAACTTATTTCTTGCCAATGGAATACGGAGGGGATGTGGATGGATTGCTACAATGTAAGTGGCATACCGTGAAGGTTAAACATGGCAGAACCAAGAAATATAATTCGTCCGAGTAATTCACATGGAAGTAACGATAGAGTAATGAGAGGCTCGCCATATCCCGTCTGTGAAAGAGAGGTTAGAGGGTGGAAAATAATTATTCTCCGACAAGGACTCGAAGACGCTTTTGAAGTTTATCAAGGCTGGAAAGTGAGAACTGGGCAGCTCCCGACTAAATATGGTGACAGTTCTCCATTTTGGGCCTGATCCTGGTAGAGGACATATCTTGCCCGTTCATGAAGTAAGCGATTATTTCTCGACCCAACATTGTTTTCTTTTCGTATGCATGAATTATTCCGACATCTTGAGTAAAGTCTATGGAATTCTTTCCTTTGGTATCTTCACAGTTTTAGATTATATGCTATCTTTCTCCTAGATTAGCTACCTTTCAAGACTGGTGATCCCAGTCTGTCCTGTTATTTAACCCATAACGGTGGCGGAGAAAAATAAATTTATTCATGCCTTTCCCAAAGCGAAGTGAACACAAAATTAGGTCAGAATTATAACTTGGTGCATCTATTCCACTTCCCGCGCTAACAACCGTTACGTTACCCACATATTTTTTTTATCTTTATAAAAATTCACTAAAATATAAAATAATAGAAATAAATGTTTAAAAATGAAATGAATAATAAGTTTACGTACGTACGGAACGACATACATAAAAAAATTGTTACATGCAGATTTTAGTATTTTTTAGAATCTAAAATCATGACCGCGGTAAATTACACGCTACAATAAAATATGGACTAATATAACCCTATAACTTTTAGAAAGAATGCCCATTATGTTATCGGAAGCGAACCATAATTCATGAATACATAAGCAAACACACATTCATCTTTCCTCTACAGGTCTTACCAGAACTGGTCATCAAAAATATATTAACTACTGAGATTTCATTCTTTGTTCTTTTCTAAAAAGTAAAAAATAAATATCTGTCTATATTTATGTAGTGAGGTATTGTAAATATTTACACTATTTACATTGTTCGGACTATTGTCCTCATTTCTATTGTCATCTTCACGACGTTTCGGTTGTTGTATGCTCCGGCCTTCTTCAGGTGATATACGCTGGAATTTAGAACCGAACCCATTATTTCATCCACCGGGAAGATTGTTCTAGTTACACGGTCCAGTGGATAAAACGTTGGTTGAAGTAATCCAGCGACTTGACCCAAAGATTTGTGAGTTCAGTACCTCGCCACAGCAGAGGTGAACAAAAATTTGGAGAGTTGAAAGGGAAATAACAGAAATTGAGATATCCAGAAAAGGCACGGTAGGTGAAACTATAACAATTTCCCCCGGTGTACGAAATAAACGGTTAGACTCAAAATTTCAACGTATATCACTTCAAGGCCGGAACATACAATGGCTAAAACGTCGTTAACATGACAATAAAGTTGAGGTCAATAATCCGAACAATGTAAATAGTGTAAATAAATAAAATAATGTCAAAATTAATTTAAATACGTAAAATTTAAATTTTTAGAAATTATTCAGGAAATTCTAAAAACCTTTAATTCGCTTAAATCAAACCTTAGACAAAACCAAGTTTTAAATTTCTAGGTTTAAAAAAATTGTATCCTACATCTTGGAACATATATACATGATGGATCAACTCGATTTCGAATAATGATAGCGCTTGAATTATTCTCAAATATGGGTAGCGCGGATATGCCTTTTTAGTCCTATTAGGGTCTTACATTCGTTTGCATAGATATAGCTACATTGGGTGACTGTTGCAGTAGTTGTTACAATAATTTTTTAGAAAACATTAAGTGTTTGGAGTCTTAATTTTTTCTAGGCTTGTCCTACTTAAACAGACGCGACCACTTTCGTTTTTATATATCAAATTCTGTGTCAAAATTCTCAGTATTAAGAATGCTACAGACGTCTCTTGAGTTTTTCATGCTCAACAGGATTCTATCAAGTCTTTTAACATTGTGAACCCACTTTCTTTCAGGATCTAGAGCTAGGTCTTCCCAGGTTTATCTTAGCCTGGAGGCGACTGGGGATTTTCACCAAGTGCGTCGCCAGTAAGATTGAGATGTATGACATTCAAAGCAAATACTTACTGTTCATAAGTAGCATACAAAGAAATAAAATGTGTAAAAAATAAAAAAATCGGGATCAAGAGAGACACGGCTGGAAGGTGGGGAATTCCATATTTGGGCTAATATAGTCAAGGGCCAGTTAGTCAATGCCACGGTTAGAGTAACGAGATGATGTCAAGTGACGTTTAGAAAATGTGGCCATACGGAGGCAATGTTCTCGCTGTCCGACGGTCCGTTAGTGTGTTGTAACAGAAGACAAAAGTAGCAGCGAAGTTGTCCCAAGTGTCACTGAGATATCGCCAGATAGTAACAGGTGAACTGATTCATTAATGAAGAACCCTGTATGTGGTACTTAACAGGCATCTTGTTTTTCTGACCAAGGTGATATTTCGCGACAGCTGTATCAGAGACTTTTCTCTCCATGCGATATTTCGTCTTTTTCTTTGCTGAAATTTTACCGGATCTTTCCCAGCTTTGTTCACATCGACAAGCGAACCAGGGCGTTGGGTAAAAGCTGAACTTTCGGTGAGAGACTCGACTGTATGTCCACGAGACATAGATTGGCAAGATAAAATGGTAGTCGTCCAGTATGTACTTCTTTACAGTTCATTTCTGAAATTTCTATTGTTATTTTATTCTTGCAAATTGTGAAGTAATTAAATATTTCCCTTTATCCGTCAAACCAGCCTTCAACTTGACAGTGAAGCTAATAATTTAAGAATCCGATATATCAGGGACCTTTACGCAAATGGCTGACGCTTGTTTATAAAACATTCACCTTAAATGCATAGAACGAACTGGTTTTCATCCTAACTGCGCAGATAAATATTGTGATCGTTCGGTAAATAAACCTTTGCGTCCCAATAAGTATTTCTTGTATATATCGATAAAATACAACGTGGCTAATGATGAGAGACGTAGTGTATATAAAAACAAACAAATGTGTGTTTCTAAACCATTTTGACCCACTGACATAGAGAGCCATAAAATGTCAGACAGCGAATGATCGTAGCCTTGAAAAGATGTGCCTCGATGACAATTTTCAGGTTTCTTAGTACAAAACTGTGGTCTACATTACGCACACACGCACATTATATATATATATATATACACAAAAATATAATTGAAGATCTAAAATAAATTTTTAGTTCCCTCAGTGCAAAACGGAGGACTTATCTATAAAGCAACGCGTTGAAGATCTTTCTATATATTTATTTTAAGTCTTCAACGCGTTCCTTTATAGATAAGTCCAATAATTACTCGAATAACTTAGTCTTAAGGGGCGATTCGGCTTAAATCCTTTTCCTGATACAGTCTGCCCAAGTAATGGTTTTACTGGAGATGCTCGAGTTTTGTTTGCCCAAGTGTTCATTAAGTAAATGTTTTCCAATTTAGAAATTGTAACATGCCAGTAACGAGACATTTTTATAACGAGATGTTTGGTAACGTGGAAGCATTCATTGAAATGTATATCGTATGGACATTATGCCAATGTGAACATAAATAGGCTCAGACGAAATATGAACTCAGGCCGGTAGTTGACTATTCCATATTGATTACTCTACCTTTTGCCTGCATCTGTGTATACGTATATATGTAAAATTCCAGATATAACTAAAAACATATATGTAAAAGAATGAATATGAATAGACAAAGGGAAAACTTATCTTAGTCAATCTAAAGAATGCAGACTTATTAAAAGAGAAAGTAACTTACCTAGAGGAAAACTCCCCAGAGTACCGCTATCGAAAATATAAATCTGTACCCCGGATTTTTTTTCAAATATTTCCGTTTTTGAAAGAATTGCTCTTTTCCCAAGCCAACATACATGGCTATAAAAATGTTAAAAATTTGAAAGAAAACGGTTAAATTTTGAACCTTTTATTATTTAAAATATATAATATATAAATTAAGTCCTAACTCAAATAATATAAATATTAATTACATTATTAAAAAATACATTTACCCACATTTGTTTATTAGACAATAATTTCCGTCAATTAGCACCCTCTATAACTTAACTAGTTTATTCAGTTAGTCTGTCTATTTATGAGTGTTCTTAAATTTAAAAAATTTGAAAAACTAACATTTGTGGTCTAGTTCATAAATACTTGGTACAAAATAAAATCCTTACCTTTGCCATGATAAAGTCCATCAGAGGACGAAACACGTCGGTTAAGCTGAGTTTTCCTTCTGTCTTTATATTTATATATATATATATATATATATATATATTTATATATATATATATATATATATATATATATATATATATATATATATATGTGATAAAAAGACGGAGATTAAATATCCATTTCGTTTATAATTTTTTATTTTGTGAACACCAAGGTGTTCAGTTCATCAAAACGAAATCTCCTCCTTTTCGTTCTGATGAGTTGAACATCTCGGAAATAAAAATTATAAACGAAATGGATAATTAAAGTCTCCTCCTTATTATTATCCGTATAATGCTTTGTCCCTTATCTCTGTACTTCCTTGCAAATTCCAATCTGGCTTTCCAATTCTTGCTGATGTATGATATATATCTATATTTCTGCTCCTGAAGTCTCCCTGTAACATTTGATCGTGAAACCTTCATCCTTGAAATTTTGGTGATGTCACTTACTGTTTTATTTGGGGGGGGATGTATTCACAGCACTCACAATGTTTCTGTCATCAACTGCTGTTGTTTTCCTTGGTAGTACACAAGTAGTTTCTTTCTTTTTCAAGACATTGAAAACTCTTTTGTTGGTTATGCTCAATGTTTATTCAATGGCTCTGGTCGATTTTCCTTCTTTTCTCAGCTTCAAAATGGCTTAGTTTTCTCCTATAGACAACTCACATCTACATGTTGGCTTATCCTTTTTAACCATAAATGCAGTTTTACAGTTGAAACCCAAGGCTAAAACCAAGAGTAGTCATTCAGAGCTCTTTAATATTTAAACAATCAATCTAAAAGGCAACACCTCGGCAACAAGAAGTAACTGTCATTCAAGTGTCTCAATGGTTTTGCTCACTTGAAAAGTGGGTGGGTTCAAACAAAAGGTGGTATTTCATAATTTGTTTAACGCACCTAAATATAAATATGAGGAAATAAAAGCTAAAATTCTGAACTCTTGTCTCGTGTTCATCTCTAAAATTTTAATCCCAAATGTCTTCAGTGAACAACAGAAACAAAGGAATTAACCTTGTCATTCCAATGCTTTTTGAGGGGACTATATATCTACATCTATCTATCTATCTATCTCTCTCTCTCTCTCTCTATATATATATATATATATATATATATATATATATATATACTACTAGTAGAGCCTCGGCGTTGCCGGGAATGTAACAGTAAGAGATAGATCAAGTATCGACCATCATAAAGACTGAAAAATAAAATTGACAAAGATTATTGTTTAAGGTTGACGGACATGCATGCCTTAATTAGATTTTTTTTTTTTTTTTTTTTTACGAATTGGTCAAACCCAAATTCAAACAAAAACATTGTTTACAATCGTTATGAGTCTATCGATTGGTGAATAGAATTTTATTATAAACAATTGTCTTGTAAATGTAATTTTTAAAGCATTCTGAATGTAAATGAAAAAAAGTGTGCAAGACAATAAGAAATACTACCTGCCGAAAAAAAAGTGGATGTTTGTTTTATCGGCTGAAAATGTAAGAAATCTGATCCCATATATAAAGGAAACACACACACACACACACACACACACACACACACACACACACACACACAACCTGGGTTTTTAACCTAAGTCACTCCACGGAATCGCTAAAACATAGAGCATAGTCTGTTGAAAAAGACGCCAAAGTTTATGAAAACAAAATTTTATCGTCAAAATGCTTATTTTTTTATGAAGAGGATAGACTAAATTTTTTTTTAATTATTTTTAAAAAATTTTTCCATAACATAGATAATTTTTAGCGCATTTTTTTGTATTTACACACATTAATTTGGAAAATCTTGCAAAATAAAAATAATTGTCCGATGTTAATGAAACTTTCAGAAACTATTCACAGATGATCGAAATTATTATAAATATGTTTTTTTTTATTAAAATCATGGCAGAAATATTTTTTTTATATTTATTAACACCCCCATAACTAATTTTATGAAAAACTCTAGAAATTCGAGACCATCGGTTTTAGTGATTACAATAGTTAAAAGCACAAGGCTTTGAAGAATGCAAATCATGTTTTTTTTTTTTTTTTTTTTTTTTTTTGGCCAACGTACCTGAAAATCAGCTGTGAATTGTAACATACAAAACTCAATAAAACAAATATATTATTTAGTTTCAAATGCTTTTATTTGTTTTAATTTGTTTTTATGAATATGGACAATATTTTCTGAAAGCAAAAATTTTTTTCAATTTGAATTTTAATAAAATTTCTTATTTTTTTAAAAAAATTTTTAAAAAATGTTTAAATTGAATTTTAAAAATATTTTAACATTAGTTAAAAAGCAACATCAACCTTTCAAAATGTCCGTGTGAGATTGTCATTGTCTAGCGCTTTGAAAATTGTATAATTTGGACCAATCAGATTAGCCATGGTAATTAAGAAATGTAATTTTTGTGTTTATAGTCGGACAGTAATTATCAAGTACGGAAGACCAACCAGAATACAATTTAGTTGCATTATTTGAATTCAGCATTGTTCTCCGCTGTTAAGCCCTTTACTTTTGCGAAACACGTATGGAGAAGTTAATTTGAGTTTTCAATTTCAACTGAGAAGGGTACCTACAAGTAACAGTATCATCTTATGAAATTTAACTACTGCTAAACTTTAATTTATATGATCTTATTTTTATATTAATCTCAGTTATGACATTTTTCCATAAATGAAATATCAAAATTAATAATAAAATGAATGGAAATACAAATAACACAGTAAAATGTAATAAATGTACATAAAATTATAGTATTTTATGTACACTTCTGATAAAATTTCATAAGAAAGGTACCTAAATTAATTAGATAATTTTTTCTTATGAAATTTAATCTCACTATTAACAGTCTTATTTTTTAATTTCTTTATATTTTCCATAAAGCATCGTAAACGTAAAAATGAAAGCTAAGTACAAAAAAAAAAAATAAATAAAAAATAAAAAATTAGAGCGCTGAAAGTTTTCCTTAAAAGTAACAAGGTAAATAATTTGTTCACTTAAATAATTTCACTTCCTTCCATCCGTAGAAAGAATTCTCCTCCCGTAAGTTATCTAAATGTCATGAATGTGCCTTTCGTCAATCGTCAAGCGACGCGAAAGGTTATGACCTGCTTTGTTTTATTTTCAAATTACATTTTTTCGGCGCAGAAGCTAAGTTAAGCTTGGTTCAAAATATTTTAAATAAACAGTATAATATCTGTTTTTATTAAAATCAGTTTTGAAAAAATGATAATTGACTTTTAAAAGAATATCAAAGTAAGATTTTAATCTTTTTTATCAAATCGAAAAAAATGATTGAAAATGATTATCTGCCCTTTTTTTTACCAAAAAAAACCAATATTTTTAACGAAAATTTCAGACGTGCTAGCAACGATTAAAAAATGTAAAAAAATACCCCCAAAATACTTTGATCTTTCCTCTTTAATAATAATATGAACATTAGACGATAAAATTTTGTTTTCGTCAAGTTCGGCGTCTTTTTCATCATGCTATGCTCTTTTGTTTACATTTTCGTGGGTGAGTTCTCCCCTTTCATTTCCGATGATGTGTCAATCGTGTTTCAAATTGATTTTATTAAAAACAACTGTATTTTTCCCATTTTCGTCCCGTTAGAACCACCACAAGGTAATTTTATGTAGTCCTGTGAAGTTTTGTTGAAATCGGCTAAAAAATGTAGGAAATTCGATCCAACATATAAACGTTACAGACACACGCACACACACACACACACAACCTGCGTTTTATAATAAGTAATATATATATATATATATATATATATATATATATATATATATATATATTAAAATGATAGGAAAGAACAATGAGATTTATAATTCAGAGTTCTTAGCATTTTATTTTATTATTTTTAAAAACAGTGCTCGGTACAACAGTAGAGAATAATATTATAATTTTTTTTAAACTATATATTATCATCACAACAATAAAAAAAAGATTGAATTTTCCTTCACCCAACATCTAAAAATATCAAGTTTGTTTGGACTTATAAATTAAGAAAATCATTTTCTAAAAAGTTATTCTTAGCATCGCTTGATAATGGAACGGAACTTTGCATTTTAAGATTAATTTTTATGATTGAAATTAAGTTGTAGTTTCAGTTTTGAATCATGTGAATTTCGGTGTTGCGATGATAATATATTTCATAAAAAACAATTTTATATATATATATATATATAAAATATATTTATATATATATATATATATATATATATATATATATATATAAGCTGGTCTTGAAAAAGAGATTCAAAACCTTTCGCCAAACTGTGGTTCGTATATACCCTGGTACCTCTATTTTGGAAAAGTTTATGTAAGAGAAAGTAATAATTTCAATTGATGATTCATTCATATTTATTCTTTTTTGTTGTTTTTTTTTATATTTTAACATTATTTTGAATTATAATCACAATATAATCATTTATCGGTGTAAAGATGGAGGATAATTTTGGGAGATGTTTAGGAATAAAAACAAAAGTATGCCTTATATGAATAAAAATACGTTAAATCGATTACATTATAAATGTGTAACTACTAGAAAATATAAGTCTGTATTTGCACTTTAAAAAGTGTCACTCACAGTTACAATTGAATGAGTAATCTGTATCAAAATATTATTTTCCTGTGGCTATTAACAGTTATGTTATTGCTCACACCAAAAGTCAGTTTGTGTAATTTCTTTATTTTTAATATTTGGAATTTATTTGTTTTCATTAATCTAGAATTAACCAAATGGATTTAATTCATAATTTTTCTTGGAATTTAGTTATTTACACTATTTACATTGTTCGGACAAATGTCTTCATCTTGTTATATTCACGACGTTTCAGCCGTGGTACGCACTGGCCTTCTTCGGGTGATATATGTTGGAAGTTCGAATCGAACCCTTTATTTCGTCCACCGGGGTAGATTCTTCTAGTTCCACGTGCCATTCCTTTTCTGAATATAAACTGTGGATAAAAGCGTTGGCTGAAGTAATCCAGTGACTTAGTTCAAAATGTTGTGAGTTCAATACCTAGCCACGGCAGAGGTGAACAAAAACATGGAGATTTGAGTTTAAAGAGAGATAACTGAAACGGAGATATCCAGAAAAGACATGGTCTGTGAAACTAGAACAATCTACCCTAGTGGACGAAATAAAGGGTTCGATTCGAACTTCCAACGTATGTTACCTAAAGAAGGCCGGAGCATACAACGGCCAAAACTTCGTGAATATGACAATAAAGATGAGAACAATAGTCCGAACAGTGTAAATTGTTACAATACCTCATCTCATAAATATCAAAAGATAGAAGTTACTTAGTTAAGTATTTTTTCTTTTTGTCTTTTACTCGGAAAGCCAATTCGAAAACTTAATTTATAATCCCAAATAACAAGATACAGCTAACCGAGTTTTATTTGTGGATTTTAAACTATAATCATGGAATTTGATCTTCTAGTTATTTAATGTTGTTTGTTATGAAACCCTTGCATTTACGTACAAAAACATTAGCACAGACGTTGCCAATCCTGGAAGTTTTGAAGTCAAATCTTTTCAAATGAACATTATATGACTTAGCAACTGAAAAAGACATTAAAGTTGTAAAAGAAGACAATCAATTATAACTGCATTTATAAATCAATATTTAGTAATTTTTTAATTCGTTAAACTTTTATAGATAGAAAGTAAATTCCCCATTGGATTTAAGTTACTGTTTCCAAATATTTCTCTTTATTGTTAAACTGATTTGAGTTATGTGCTCTGCTATATTCAGCAATATTTTACACATAGTGGGATGAATGCATAGCAGGGAATCAGGTCCTAAGATATCTATCTATAGTTTAGATGAGTATCCAACTGAATAGTAAGTATATAAGATAATTTAGAAAAATTCTATTTAGACATATTTTGTCGATGAAAGTGGTGAAAAAAAATATAAGAATTTTATTTTAATAAAATCTGTTACAGAGATAAACTTTATGTAATGAAAGTAAAAGTCAAACGTACTAATGCATATTTCCTTTTTGACGAGACTAATTCAATGGCAAAAGATATCAACACACACACACACATATATATATATATATCCCAAGATTCACTAAAAAATAAGCATACATGATAAAAAACAAAATGACCAGAACGAAATAAAACTAAAGTTTTATTGTCGAAATCTTTGTTATTATTAAGATTTTTTTATTATTGTATTATATTTTTATCCTTTTCAAAGATTTTGGTTAAATTTACTTTTCTTAAGTTAGCGGGTGACCATATATTTGTATAGTAAATTTTAGCGTCGTTTTGCGGCGAAAAACACATTAAAAAATGATTGGCAAAATCAAATAATTGTTGGATTTTAATGAGACGTACCGGATTTATTCACAAATGATTGAATTTTTTTTTTTTTTTTAGAAAATCTTGGTAAAATGGGATTTTTTTTACGTCTCTTCTTCTCTCCCCACCCCCGCCCCCACACACCGCAAAAATATTTGATCTTATGAATTTTTGAGTAATTCATTTTTGTAGAACTTAATGCTTATATTAGTTATAAACACACATCTTTGGGAAATTTAAATCATCTTTTTTTTTTCATTTTTTTTTTTTAAACAGGGAAACCAGTTATTGAAAATCTGTTCTGTTTCGTAAAATAAGAAAGGTAATAAAACCCACATTTATTAAAAAATGCTATTAAAAATGTTTTTATGCATGAGATGTATTATGAACACTATTATTGTCTTAATAAAAATTGTTTCGATGAATAATGAATTTTTAAAAGAATTGTTTTCATTTTTTTTTTTTAATTCGAATAATTTTTAAAATTTTGAGTCTTAAAATTCTGTATTAATTTGTAGTATTTATGTAATATTGTTATTAAGTAAAAACTATATCTACTAATCATAAATGGAAAATTCACAGTATTTTAAAAAGAATTTTGAATTTTTCTTGTGTATATAAACGTGCTGATTTTTGTAAATACAGGCGTCCATACTGTACTAATCCGTGACTGTAATAATCCGTGACTGATAAATTTTGCTCTGAACTATTAAGAATAAAACATCTTAAGTTGTTTTAATTCACTATTTTCAAAGAATATTACTATGTTTTATCTTCATAACCTTAAATGTTGACTTATGAACAAAAGTTGATCAGTCAAAATTCAATTCAGCTCAGTGAAAATGACTATTATTCAGCTTTAGTCGGGTTAACACATTTCTACTTCAACTATTAAGCATAATCTTAAAACTGTTCAGTGATTTTATTATTTTTCTCGGTATATAGTTCTGTTGCAACTTCATAATTTAAATTCTTAGGTATCTCCGAGAGATTTAAAAAAAAAAAAAAAGAGAATAACATCAATAAAAAGGGCCTTAAACTTGATGAAAATAATTTTTTATTGTCTAAATGATTATGTTAGTATTAAGAGGAAAGATGAAAGTATTTTGGGGGTATTTTTTTTACCATTTTTAAACATTTTCGTATATAATTAAAGCGAAAATATGCATAAAAGTTACTCTTTAAAAAATGAATTTTCTTGCTTTTTCGCTGTTCGTGCATTTTCCCCCACATTTAAGACTTCAATCACGTTGCCGTCGGCACCATTGTCTTAACTTTGCCATTGCTATTTTAATCGTTAACTCGTCAGCTGACATCATTTTGTTTTCTTTCATTTAGAAGCCACTGTCCTCTCTTTGCTGCAGCCGTTCATAATAATAGATGATAAAAGTTTTGATCTTCATGAAGAGGTTAAGGAAGAGGAAGGCAGGTCATAGTTAAGGTTCAAATCCATTTAAAGAAAAAAGGCTTTCGGATTTAAGAGACAAACAGGACTAAGGGATGGATGCGAAATTGATGAACTCAAAAGCGGAAAGGTCAGACCATATGTATACAGGGCTTCCCAATTAAAACGAAACGTTAAACAATTCCCGAAACTAAAGAAGCCATAAACGGTTCAGAAACAAAGATGTCAGAAATAAAAAAAAAACAAAAAAAAAACTGTCCTATTTTCGTATGTCAGTTCATGGGAACAGATATCAAGACTAAGACAGACATAATTAGCACTTGAATAAAATGATTTCCTTCTCGTATATATATATGATGACGAAGATGTTTGATTTTAAAACTAATGAAGAATGTTCAAATTGTATATTTGTCACTAGGAAAGACATGTTCTACGAAGAAATATATATATATATATATATATTTGGAGAACTTGGAGAGGGTAATTAACAGGAGATAACTGATAACTGACATCCATTAGACATGGCACATGGAACTAAAACGGTCTGCCCCAGTGAGCGAAAAGGGTTCAGTTCGACATTCCAACCACCTGAAGAAGGCCGGAGCGTACAACGGCCAAAACGTTGTAATAAATATGGCGACAAAGATTCGGACAATAGTCCGAATAATATAAATAGTGTACATATAGTGGATTCTCCCGTCGTATTCGGCGTATGAGGGTCAAACTGCTCAGTTCCTAGGAACCGACAGCACAGACACTTGATTATAGCGGTGCAGAACCAACGACACTTTTTGAAGGGCCGATTTCAGAGACCTGGTGCACTATGTGCCACAAGGTCCCCAAACGACCCTCTGCAGGTTTTGAATTCAGAGTTGTCCTTCCCCTAGACCAGTTACCATCCAAGACTATAGAAACCAGTCTGTCCTGCTGTTTACCCATAGCTGGAGGGAGAAGACGACGATTAATACCTTTCCCAAGGGTTTTTATATATATATATATATATATATATATATATATATATATATATATATATATCGTTGTGTTCATCCGTCCAGTATTCATCAGTAAAAATGTTTACATTAGATAGTTTCAGATATCAAGGTTTTAATTAACATTTCGAAATATTTTTCTTTAAAAAGATTTCAATAACTTAGTTACCTCCCTTGATGTTTGCACGTGTATCTACATGATAAAATTTAAAATTGTACATAAATAACCTTAGCGTTTTTCACTTCTCACGTGAAACATTTTCAGATGAACACAACAATTTTGTCTTGGAAAAACGATGAACATAAGGATTTTTTTTGTCTTAGAAAAAACAAGATCCTGATGACGACATTGTGCTAATGTCGAAAGTAATAAAATGAATATGCGTCAACAATTTTCTTTACCTAATTTTCTTTCTTCCTTTAATAAGGATACTAAAAAATTTGTAATTATGAAAGGATCGTATTAAAAATAAGTAAACAAAACTAGTCTAAATTATTTAATGAGACATGACTTAATGAAAAGATGCTGCCAAAATATACGCAATTTAAATTATATATATATATATGTGTGTGTTTGTCTGTGTGTGTGTGTTTGTCTGTGTGTGTGTGTTTGTCTCTCTCTGTGTGTGTGTGTGTGTGTGTGTGTGATGAACTCTCCTGTCGATTTCTAAGTATTTCTAAGTATGAGGATCCGACAAGCTAATTCAGTTTTTATGTTTGTGTCGCGTATGTGATATTACAGTCCCGCTAGTGACCTGCATACAAGTTCACATATTATCTCGGGACATAGTAACAGGAATATAAAGTCGTGGACAGAATTATTGTCGTAAACTCCCAGTAACCTCTTGCGTCTTAGTGGCGTTATCACCTTGTTTGGAGTGAGATGATTAAATAGTCTTTTTTAAATAAATAATCACACTAATAAGACACATCTCATTACTTATAGTTGGCGTCATCTGACCAAAGCAAGAGACAAAAACAAATAAGATCTGCAGAGACTATAAAATTCTTTATCAGATACTGTGACAAATGGATTGATGATGCTCACAATGAAACCGAATAACGTACAGTGGATTTGAAATTTAGCCTAGTTTTTTTAAAAAATCATTAAAACACCGAGGATGGATTTGGAGAAAAAATTGTAATTTTCAAAAACTTTCCTACGAAATGAATATCCTAAAATATATACAAAGGATTTCTTAGTCATCTAAGTGTCGCCTCTAAGTGTTGACTTCTATGTTCACTTTTTATATATATATATATATATATATATATATATATATATATATATATATATATATATTATATATATTAAAATAATTAAAATACCTGAAAAGTGTTGACTTTTATTTTTTGACATTGGAATTTTAAATTTTACTCTTTTCTGTTATTAGACTTGAATTTTGATTAATTAGTATTCTGCTGTAATTGACACAACACCTGTGAAAATTTGTGAAGATATCCGTCGAGATTGCCAAAGGAACCTCAACTGATATCAACCATAAGAAATGTAATTCAAACCATTGGGGATTAAATCCTAAGCTGTCGGCAAAATAACAATAACAAGAGAACAGACAAATCACAGAAATAATAAGAGAAGCTTTAAAAAAAGGCCTAACAAGAAATTCCTTTTCTAATAAAAAGAAACTATTGACATCAAAAAGTGAAAATGGAAATACAGTTCTTTTATCAGTAGTAAGAAAAAGAAAATTAATATATATCTATATCAATATACCTTAATGCATTTGTTCATATATTAGCTATATAAGAGTTCCAATCCGTTTTTATAGACAAGTGATTTCCATCCTTTTTTTTATACCACGGACCGGCTTCATGCCGGACAATTTTTCCGCTGGCCGCTAGTGGCACATCTATGTAATTTAAGCGCATTTAGGTAAAGAGAGCAATAATAAACAGAACAATTTATTAAAGTGAAGAAAATAATCTTTTGACTTTCATATCCGGACTCCAGCTCGACCACACCCTTGCATGCTTAATTTCCCTGAATCAATCCATATTACACTATTATCACATCAATATCGAACCACCATAATGTAGAATCAATGTAGAATCTGAAAATTTATTGGGATTAGAAAATTAGTTGAAAATTATTACAAATAAATAAAAATATATATTAATTGTAAAATGTACTTACAATTATGATAGATAGTATTGAGTAGATGAATATTTGAAACAAACCTTTTTAAATTAAAATCCAATATTCAATTTATCTGTTATATAATTTTAAACGATTTAATTATTTCTTTGCGAGTCATGTAGATACCGGTCCGTGGCCCCGTGGTTAGGGACCTCTGATACAGACCGTGCGAACTACAGCTCAGAACCTCACAATTTTATGGTGCCTTAGTTTCCTGCTCTCAAAATAAAAATTAAAAGGAATCAACATTAATTGTATTCCATTTGTAATTATAAAAATCAGGGCCTTGCCAAAGTAACGTGCAACCCAGAGAACAAAATTGCGGCCATTTTGTCTCAGCTTCGGTTGAATGCTAATTTTCCCTTAAAAACATTAGAAAGTAACTATTTTGATTTTTTTATCGATTAAAAATAAAGTTTCATATAGTTATGGAAGTTGTGTAGAAGATTTCAATAATTCCACTTTTTTTTCATTTGTTGTTTGTATTTGTATACTTTTTGTAAACAATCATTTTATCAATGTTACACTTACGAAAATGTTTTGTGTAGAGGAGAAAAAAATGAGGTTTTGTTTCTCATCATAAATCTCTATTAAGTTTGGGTCATACCAAGTCTTCTTATTCATGACCCATACTTGATTTAATTCAACACTGCCTACTTAACTTCATAAAACATATATCCAAACACTTACACAAACCACACGAAATTGACTGTTGCAATTATCTTTTTAAAGCCATGACTGCATGAAAATATCCACATGCTAATTTAGAAAGATTCAGGCTATTCAGTGGCAGTAAATAATAAATCTCCATTTTATATTATATATATATATATATATATATATATATATATATATATAGAGAGAGAGAGAGAGAGAGAGAGAGTAACAGCAAAATTGTTCAAATCCTGTAACAGCATAATTATCCATCCCACAAAATGTTTAATATCCCCCCCCCAAAAAAAATAAATTAATTGAGTTTCTGATATAATAGAATATGCAAACATCTGTGTTCCCCCTCACTGGAATATGATTAACTGGTGTCCGTCATAAATACAAACGGACGTGTAGGTGCGACAGAGTTTTTAAGTCTATGACGACGCCCATTGGACTACGCCATTGGCTATCCTATTGATCTTTACCTATTACCTGCGACTACGACGCGTACCAGTCGATTACTGCTACCGTATTCTACTTGGTTATAGTAGCCAAAACCATTTAGCTATTTCGATCAAATATATCCCTCTCCGGGACATATCAGTTTCTTTTTTCCAGGTTTTCAAATAAAACATTTAGTCAATTTGATACCATTTGTCGTAAGAATTACTGAAAAACCCTTTGACATATTCAGCTAGAAAGAAACAGGTTAAAATCGTTTTGTGTCAGTCCCACTCTCTTCCCAAATAAGCAATGGTGAGTGGAAAAAGATCATTCAGGCATTCAGTAATGGTGCCAAAATTCGTACTCTGGCTTTTATCATCAAAGTCACTTCAAGAAGCATCAAGAGAACGGTGAATAAGTTTTAAAAATAGGGAACAATAGATAGGATCACTGGATTAGGAGGTCACAACAGCAAGAGGGATCATCATTTAAACTTAAAACTAAAGAGATCAATTAGAAAAGAGCCAACTCAATCTATAAGACGTCTGGCACGTGAGAGAGGTGTTTCACATATAACAGTCCAAGAGCAATGAAAAAGACTTGAAAATGAAATCGTATGTTAAACTTGTGAAGCATCTTGTTACTCCAGATCAAAAGATTAGAATGTTAGAGGGCGAAGATTATCTTGAATAAGTTTGAAAATGATCCTAGAATATATATATATATATATATATATATATATATATATATATATATATATATATATATATTTGAAATTTATATCAATCCTTCATGAGCTTCCGATCCTTAGCTATGACTAATTAATGATGAACATATCATTTTCTTTTATGGTCGATTTCATCACGATTCTTCTGTTAAGCTTGGAGAGTGGTTATACAGTTTTACTGCTCAAAGTAGAATCAATAATATTCGAAAAACCTCGGAGAATTCCAGTAAGATATCTTTAATCATTTCTAAGACACAATCTAACAATTGGGCACTCTTGCTGTTACACGATTTGAACAATTTTGCTGTTACACCCAATATATGTGTGTATTGACCTCAGTAACTATATATATATATATATATATATATATATATATATATATATTGTTGAATAATAATGACATATTGTGTTTTATTTTATACTGATCCTTTCCTTTATATGGGAACGCTTGTTTTCTGCCGATTCCATAATTATAACGGATAAAAATGTAACACTTCTAAAATAATAGCAATTATAAAATAACAGAGCGCGTTTACGCGTGTTTCTAAAAAAATACTATGGCAACGGAATGCAAATTTTATCGGAGTTACAATAACATGTTTGTCTTTGTAATTCACTCCTGAAGATTATCTCAGAAAAAGGCCGAAAGTACTTGAGTTAACAAAAACCACTAAGAAACTAATTCAACAACTTGAAAGGATCAGTATAAAAATAAGTAGACACAATATATCTATATTATTCAACAAAAAGGTTTAAATGAAAATATACTATATATATATATATATATATATATATATATATATATATATATATATATATATATATATATATATATATTTTCATTTAAATTTATATCTAAATATATATATTAAGGAAAAACAGACCACTTTATGGTTCCATTATAATAATTTACTTCACCAGAGCCCTTTTAAAGGACACCGAATCATCAGATAGCACTTCCAAAAGGGCTCTGCTGAAATAAATTATTATAATGGAATCTTAAAGTGGTCTGTTTTTTTTTAAAATATTAGCTCTTGATTTACATTTCAGGATTTCGTCATTCTTGGGACGACCCATACGGATTACTGAGTTTTTCATAACTTTAACTATATATATATATATATATATATATATATATATATATATATATATATATATATATATATATATATATAATTGGAAACTGTCAGTTTGATGTTTATAAATTATTGCCACGGCAATTTATTAAGACTAGCTTCGTTGTGGTCCATCGAACTCCCTACTCAGTCTTAATTGATCTAGCGAGACTCGCTTGCTAACCATTACATCATATTGAAGTGCCCAAATTATGTTATGTAGGATGGAATATATGAAACTAGTTGCATGCTTAAAATTATTTTTTATTATTTTTGCCAAATTCGTCCTTCACTAAGAACATTATCTCTACAACTCAAAAGACTTAAAGAAAAATGGTTACCAAGGAAACCTTGCCATAAAAAACACTGGGCAATTTGCAAACTTTTATAAAAAATGTAACAGTCCATAAAAATTAAAAATTAATATCTGTGCATAATCAATGAGATTTGTACATAGGAAAAATGTTTTTAGATAAATGTAAAATAATATAATTGGGAAGAATCTTTTTGTTAGCTATATGCAACCAAACGGAAAGCACCCAAATGTGGTAAGTATTCTTAATGGACACAGGGGAGATTTTTGACATAAGCCATTTATTTCTCCCATCTAGCTAAAATTGTAGGGCGGATCTAACTGATTTCTTATTCGGATACTGTTTCTAACTATTTGATTGCAAACTACAATTTCTTTTTTTTATTATTAATGTCCTGTTAAAAAAATGTGTTGGCTTTAAAAAGGCTATTTTACCGAACATTATATTGTTGACATGGTATTTCTTCATAGTATTTCTTGATTAGAAAAATTACATTCTTCTAATACTACTAATTGCTTTATACTGTTGTTGTACATGACCGGTATCACTGAAAACGAATGTTGATGTATATGAATAAAGAATTAGTTAAATTTATACTGACAGTAGGTATTTCGGTAAAATAGTCTTTTTAAACCCAACACGTTTTTTTAACATTTTTTTTAAGTTTTCGTTTGCTTGCTTTTGATATAAGTTATTGTGGGCGAATTTAAAACATACCAAATTATGCTTTGCTCCTACTAATAATTATTTTCGCATAAACTAACGGAAACATCACAAACTATCATCAGTACTAAGGAATTTTAGGAAATCAATCAGCCTAAGTAATTAGTAACAATTCTATCATTAAATCATTATCTAAAAAAATTATTACAATCTAAAAATATTTCTGGCTTTAAATAACCTTTATAAGCTCTTTGAAGTGTTACGTAATATCATTCTTCCCATATGGTAGTGAATACTGGACAATCTCCTCATAAATGTAGAAGAGATTTGAAGCAACAGAAATGTGGTTCTACAGAAGGATGCTGAAGATGCCAGGGACAAATCTTGCGCAGAATGAGAAAGGTTTGAGGAAGATAGAAAATACAAGGAAACTTATTTACAACCAGTAAAAGATAGCTGAAATTTCTGAGACACATGGTGAGGAAAGAAAGCCTTGAGAATTTAATACTCACAGGACATAACGAAAGTCAAAGAACGGGCGAGTAATCTTATTTAACGTTTGTACATCTGGGTGTCTTTGTGGGAATGGATGACAGAACAATGAGCGATCATACAGATTGATTGATTCGGTTTTTTAAAGCCAGAAATATTTTTAGATTGTAAGATTTTTTTTAGATAATAATAAATTAAGTTATAGAAGTTTTTCTAATTACTAAGGTGGATTTGCGTCTTTCCGAAGAGCATTTGCGTGGAAGCGAACACAATGAACGCAATTGAAATTGAAACTTGTCCCTGTGATTAACAATTCCGAAGCATTATTCATTACACCTCTCGCACATCCAAGCTTACAGCACCTGGTACTCCCAAACGCTCATCCATCAAGGTACTGACTAATCTCGGCGTTGCTTAACTTCGGTGACCTTGCGGGAACCGGTGTTTCAACGAGATGTGGCCGTATGCCTGGATCGTAAAGTGTCAAATGTAAAGTAACAAAAAAGGGGAAGCTGTAGAGTGCCATAACCGGCCACGTCCTGGAGTGGTTTACGATATGAAAGATATGTTTTCTCGGCACTACTTCTTTTGACTGATTTGCAAATCCAGAGATTTATTCCATTTTCAGCACAACTAACAATTTACATTCTATATCTTATCTGCGATAATTGACTGTTAAACTTCAAAATATATTGGTTATATAATTATATACCAGTGGTAAAAAAATCAGATTTTAACGGAAGTTATGTCCGATTTTTCGAGTGAATATTTTAAACAAGGTTTAACGTAGTTCAATCTTTAACTGGTATTTGCCAGTTTCTAGATGACTTCTCTTTCATTTTTCTTTCAGATCCTGTGAAAATTATTTAACGAAAAGCTTTCCAATCCGCCCATTCTAGTAAAGAACACATTCATCATGGCATTCTCTATGCATTTCACAGAGGGAATAATGCAAATACAGCAGTAAAATCCATCAAATGCACATACGGTGATAGCGTAATGTGTGAAAGAACACGGCATAGATTGTTTTCCGTTTCAGAAAGTGGGACTTGCGTCTAAAATGAGCCAAGACAAAATAGTTCATGAGGCCTTGATTCTAACTTACTGGAAGCAGTTGTTGATGCTAAACGAGCCATTAGACTTGGTAACTCAGCGGACTCTTCAATGATAGCCATATGAAATTAGTTTAGGATAGTGTCGATTAAAAAGCTTGGGAATATGTAAATTGTTGGAAAGTGGGTTCCACATGACCTGTCAGAAGAAAATCGAAAACAACGTCTTGGTTACTGTGCGTCATTTCACTCATATCAGTTTCAAGTAACTTTTTAGGACAGTCATTACTGGAGATGAGAAGTGAATCATTTGCCAAAATGGCTTGACCATCGTGGAAAGCATGCTCAGCTGCCAAGAGCGGGATTCCATCCAGTAAGATTTGAATTTTGCAGGCGATATGCAGGAAATCGTTTATTAAGACCTATTTTATCGATAATCAGACATATCACAGACAAAGGTTAAGTCGTTTAAATGCAACTTTGGACAATATTTAGCAAACGTCACCACGATAACGCACAATCTTATACTGAAAGAATTACCAATTATCTTATGGAAGGACGGAAAAATGCTTCATCCGCTATATTCCCCAGATATTACTCCTCTGGATTAGCATCTATTTAAAAGTTTACAAAGTCATTTGAATGAACTTAGATTAACTTCAAGAGACAATAAAAAAAGACTTAGGCTCTTAAAACTTAAATCTTATACACGTAATGTTAAAATGCTCATTGAAAGATGCAATAAGGTTATTGAAAATAAGTTTCGCTATATTGATGATTAAATAGATCCTTATTAAATACTATTTTCTTTTATTTGTCATAGAAGAAATCAGTCATAGATTTTGTAATAAACAAATAGAAAGTACAGTTTCTTAGATAATAAATGCATACACACTGGACTCGACAGACCACTGAAATCAAAATAAGATACCGAATCTAAGTTTTAAAAAAAAAAAAAAAAAAAAACTCTCAGAAAATGGATGTCACCATTCAATCTATTCATCGATACCAAAAGTAATTTTTTCTATTTTTGAAAAGAGGAGACATTTAGGAAATCTTGGCTCATCATAGATTCTCGCTAGAACAATTACGACTGAGTAGTGAGTTCGGTTCTCACAGGGTTCCCCATACTTTCGGCCTAGTGTCACTTAGAAAAGCCCTATATATTCTTTTTCATTATTATACTTGAATTGCAATGCCTTTGCGGGAAAAATAATGGTTTTCCGATTTTTTACCCAATTTCCAATTCAGAGGAATTGTCCTCTTAGACTGGCTACCACACAAGGCTAGAGAACTCAATCTACCCTGCTATTTAACCCATGTCGAGCATAGGAAATAATTAGTAAAAAAAAATTGAAAAATCAAGAAATTGCAGAATATGAATATGGCAATACCCATCATTCTTGGAGCATATTAAATAGTCTTGAAGGAGACTTACATAAAGAGAAAAAGAATTGCAGACCCCAGGAAGAAATAGAATTAGCCAGAAAACAGTATTAATAAAATACTGAAGGTTGAATTTAGCTGATTTGCCATTATATTATTAGTTTATCATATATCATACACACACACACAAACACACACACACACACACACACACACACACACACACACACACACACATATATATATATATATATATATATATAGAGAGAGAGAGAGAGACACACGCATATATATAAATATATATATATATATACTGATATATTTATAAGAGGATAAAAAATTATAAAATCTTTTAAAATCTAAAAGTTTTATTAAAAGTTTTATAAAAAGCTTATATTGTACTTATATAAATATATATATATATATATATATGTGTGTGTGTGTGTGTGATACATATACATATGTCATAAGAAAATCTTTCTTCAAGTAACTTTTGAAAAGTACGTATTCAAAGATTTTTTTAAAAAGCCCCAAAATGGCTGTAGCAGAATCATAAAACCAACAACAGAATGTCAAGCAAAACTGTATTTTTAATAACTTGTAAAACTCAACAACCTTAAAAATGATTTCTAGCAAGGTTTCGATAATTCTACAGCATTGATCATTATTTATTGAAACCCATGCATCCTGTATAGATCTTTTTCGTTATTGGGTTGAATGGTATTGAAGGACACATTACGAGCAAGGATATTCGACAAATTCTCAATTAGATTGACGTCAAGAGAACCTCCTGGCCAACTCATAACGTCAGACATAAAGTTTTGAAACCGTTGTAGTTTGCTTTGTGCCTGGTGGTTTGTCTTGTTGGAACTTCCAATTGGCATCAGTAATTTCTTTTGCATACGGAAGCAAAACAGCCGATAAATGATTTTGATATCTGGCAACAGTAAGCCGAGTACGAATGAATGATATTGGTGGTTTTACAAGTGGTGCAAACTATGACAGGTTCACCACATGTAAACAAAAGGTGCAGCAAGCATATTTACCTTGTATCTAAGGGCACGGAGAAGTATTGTATTGAATACTGTTTAAAGATATTTAACGAACTCTAGAATTGAACAATATGTTCTTATCGCTTTACCAAGATGGTTAAATTAATAGTTTAATCCGCTAATCATTTTTTTTTACTAGTTATTTATTTTTATTGCTTGATTATTATAACTCTCAGAGACCAGCATATTATTGATGAGGAAAACCATGAGAAGGTATCCATAGTTGAAATAATTCAAAAGGCTTACAAATATGTAATATATATATGACATATATATAATAAATATCATCAATGTATTGCCAATATTGCAATATTTTTTATCAATTTGTTGTCTTTTTATTCCTCAATTTTCATTAACATTAACAGGCGAGTTCAAGATGGCGAACTAACTTTTTTACCAGCAACTTTTGAGCAGATTCTTTTTAGACTTGCTTATCTTTTTCTAAAATTATATATATATATATATATATATATATATATATATATGTGTGTGTGTGTGTGTGTGTGTGTGTGTATGTATGTGTGTGTGTATTTTAGTCGCCTGAAGATCGAAAGAGCTTTAACCTTGAGTAGCTGTCCTTCACTGAGTGTTGACTCCGTGAGTCTTTTTTGGGGGTGGCTTTTTTTTTTTTTTTGCCCTGCCCAATTAGTCTAGGCGTTGAGGTCTTCAATTTACTGTGTAGGGGGGTGTTTGCCCATTTGTCGACTTTTTTCTTTCTTTGTTCGAGATTTTTTTCTTATCTAAGGTTTTCTGGCATCTTATCTGTTGGTCTATATTCGTTCTCCATAGATATTTGTGCGCGCGCGCGTATGTGTGTGTGTGTGTGTGTGTGTGTGTGTGTGTGTGTGTGTGTGTGTGTGTGTGTGTGTGTGTGTGTGTATATGTGTTTTAAGGCAAATATTATTAAAAAAAAACAGACGTTTTGTGTTGACTAATTTTATTGATCGACTTTTCAAAAATAACGAAAAAGCCTTTTCAGACAAGGGAGAAATTTCTTCAAAAATTCTCCGAATTTCAGAAGGAAATTGCTCCAAGCTTTCGACTTTCTCAAGTCATCATCAGGGTAGGTAAAGAAAATGATTAGTTTCGTGCAACTACTGAGTGTTGTGACGTAGGGAAAGTGCAGTGACATAAACGATGTGTGACGTATCTTTTCATTTAATTTGCTTTATTTATATACATTTTTGGATGCTGGCTCTAAAGTTATAGCAACAAAAGTATAGTCCACCCAGTTAGGAACGAACTCACTACTCAGTCGTAATTGATCTAGTATGACAAGCTAGCTAGCCATTACACTACGTGGTAGTACCCCAGGATTATGTAACAACCTAATAAATATATATATATATATATATATATATATATATATATATATATATATATATATATATATATATATATATATATTGGGTCGAATAGTGACAGAATGCAGATATATTTTTACATTTCTGAAGCATAATATAAACGTGTACCGTTTTCTTAGTTTCACCAGTTCAAGCCTTTACTGCTTGGACCCTCCATGCGATATACACAGGATCGAATCCTGACCATTCCCTTGATATTCCATTAGTAAGAAAGAAGTTCCATTTGGACAGCTTCTTCCCGAGAATCGTTACATTGTAGAACAGACTCCTGAGATGATCACTTTTTCAACTCTCGAATCAACCCTTATCTATTTTCAACAACCTCATTTAATAACCTTCTACCTTAAGTGGCTCTTGGGTCTTGTTTAGGGTTAAAAACAGTAACAAAAATGTCTTCTCATTTATGTCTGAGTCTGCGTTACCATTTTTACATGCATGTGTTCACACATCTGTTAGAATGTAGAGGGCGGCGTGTGCATGAGGATTTTGTGTGTACTTATGTGTAGCGGTGTTATGCGTGTGTGTGTATCTGCATGTGAGGGTTTCTATGTTTCTGCGTGTGGTCGTGGTTGTATGTGTGCATGTGTACGCTTGTAATATTTTTACATAACTGTGTATATATATCTGTTAGTATATGGATGCGGTGTGTGCGTTGGTATGTTTACATGTGCGTTCTGGTCGTATATTTATGCGTGTTTGTGTGTGTCTGTGCCACTGTATATGAGGGTTCTTATATTCCAGAGAGTGTGTGAGAGGTCGTGTGTGTGTTTGTGTGCATGTATGTGTGTGCAGCATTGGTAAGCATTAGCGAGTGTACATGACCTCGAGAGTCTTCAGCCAATATTGGCTTCCATTTTACAAACTAATGGATTTCTAGTTAAACGGTCCCCCGGCGCCGGATGTGACTAACTATGTAGGCAATGTTTAGAGTGTGAAGTCGAGTGGAGGAAAGAATTGGGTGGGGGACTGGTTGTGCATAACTCCCACGCTTTTCCCCACCCATCAGCACCCATAGACAGGCATAAAGTGACTGCATCCGTTCAAACACATTCATACTAACTGTGCATACTGACTCGTAAAAATCTGCATTTAACGTATTTCTGTTCCAAATATAAAAAAGAAGACATTAAAGCAAGACGGCAACATCGAAATTCCACTTCTTAAGCTGATGTGCGCCGACAAATTGTCTTACAACGCTGACTTCACCGGCCTGTCTGTCTTACTCCCTTTTCCATTTGCCTCTTTCTGTATCTTTGTTATCCCTTCTCTCTGACTCCTCTCAATTGACCATCACTCCAATTGTCTGTATGTCTTTATCAATCTGTTACTCTCTTCAGTTCATCCACTCTTTGCCCGTTGGTCTGCCTCTATCATTCCGCTCAACTCTCCCTTTCGCTATCGGTATATCTATCTTTATCGGTCTGTCTCTTTCACGCCCTTCAATTCACTCTCTCTTTTCTGTCTGTCTTTTTCATTCTCCTTCAACTCTACCTCTCTCCATCTATCAGCCTGTCTTTATTATTCTGTCTCTCTCTCTCCTCTCAATTTATCCCCTCTTCATCTGTTTGTCTTTATAGATCTGTCTGTGTCTCTTCATCTGTGCTGATTGGGCTTATAGGTCACTTTCTTCAATTCACCCTCTCTACATCTGTCGGTCTCAATCATCCAAACCAGATCCCAACCTTACCCTTTACAAAGAAACACCCCAATACTTCAAGTATATTTGTATATGTGCATTAACACATTTTCTTTACCCAACCTGACTTGCTTAAATAAAAGTGAAAATTCCTCTACACACCGACGAACATTGAAATGGGTATTTTATATTCGTTTTATTTATTCATCAATAGAAATTTGCAGTAGATCAGGTTAATGTCAATGCAATTAATCTTTGAACCAATCCCGTGGATTTGTTGATTATTTAATTCATAGTACAATATCAATGTATATTATGATGAATACAAGATTATTAGTTTTAAGTTATAAATTAAATTTTCTCTATGTGTATAAAAAATTAAAGTTATAAGTGAGATAAATCTGAAAATGCAGAATTTAAAAAAAATGAATCATGAAAGATAAACTCGGAAAGAATAGAAAAACTATCGAGACACTCGATTCTCGAGTCATACAGACAAATGGCGAGTATTATACAAAGTTGTACGCTTTGAAAAATACTCCCAAAAGATAGTAGCGATTTTCTTTTAGGTAACATCAGATACACATCAATATGTAAAAATCGGAAATGCAACACAGTAAGGTGGCATAGTAACAGACCTTTTGAAAGATGCAGACGAATTCTACAAAGAGTTAAACATGGGTAATTACCCAGTACATCGCAAGCGTAAAAGTAATCCAACATTATAAAATGTTCTCAAAAGTAATGACAAAGAGATTAACAAATACTCTAGATGAGAACCAGTCATGTGAACAAGCAGGTAGGTGTGACTACACAATAATACATCATCTACAACCAATATATCAAATGATCGAAAAAATAAACAGAATGCAATAAATTTGAGTTCTGCTTATCCAAAGGAGTTTGGCTTTTTAGAAGAAGCAACAGTTTTAACACACAACGAGAAAGAGGGGCTAAAGAAAGCTATATATAAATTATAACGACAAATTAAATAAAAATTGGAAAAAGAACGAAAGTATCTTTCGGAAAATGAACTGGGAAGATATAGGAGTAAACGTAAGCGAAGGCTAAGCCATCTATGACTTCCTGATATGTTCTAATATTAGAATAATCAAATGTAATCCAAGAAAATGGCTTATAACTTGACCCCAAACCGCTTAGGACAATAACTATTACGTACAGTTTCTAAGTGTAAAACATTAGAAAAAAGATTTTCCATGTCTGTCACATTAAATTAAATTATATAGGCAGCATATCTTCACTCAAACATGTTTCACTGAATAATATAGACATTATGTCTATTTATTTTTATAATGATCCTTTCCAGTTCTTTAATCATTTTCTGGATGTTAAGATGAAATTCAAACAGGAAGGCGCCGTAGTTTT
>CAHIKZ030005452.1:255000-280000 GCA_903632075.3 Acanthosepion pharaonis
AGTAGAGTCTTTGGAGATGGTAAATCACCAACATTTTTTTTTCAAAAATCTGCTCTGAATTGAAAAATAATTAATCCAATAAAACTATGACATTAGTTAATTAGAAAAGCTTTTAATTGCTTTTGTAAATAACTAATATTAAGGACATTATTGTTTGAAGAAATAAGATTTTTCTGATGAATAATGAATTTTTAATTATAATGATTTATAATAGCTTAAAATCGTGTAAAATTCTGTATTGGCCTATTTCCTGGATGTGATATAGTCATTTAGGGGAAACGAAATTTACGAATCCAAAAATTGCAAAGATTAATGAACGTAGTTGCGCTATTCTATTTTCAAAATAATTTTGTATTTTGTATTTTTTACTTAATACGTTCCTTATTTCCATGTATGGTAGACTGAAATTGCCATTATTATGAAAAGGTCACGTGATCTAAGAGTTTTGTCCCTTTAGTCTAATAAATAAACATAACAGGAAAACTAAAAAAAAAAAAAAGCTTTCACTCAGAATTCTAAAAATTGTCATTTATGGTCATCCGTAGTAGCTGTCATCGCTTCGTCAATCTACAGTCCATCAAACGTTTGATCAGATGAAACAGGACCAATCGTTAATAATTGGTTGTATATTACTTTTTTATGCTATAAGTAAGTAATATTTCTTTCAAATCAGATTAATTTAACTTTAAATTTCCTATTTTTACTAAAATATCGTGTCAGAAATTTTTTTAAATATTTTTAAAATCGCTAAATTTTTGTTTCTTTACAAATTTCTTAAAATTAAGAAAATGGCCGTTTTTAAGAAAATTTAAGAAATCGAAATTAAATTTGACATTCCAATGTATATAGTTTCTATCTGAAATACACACAAATTGTTTACTTAATGGAAATAATAAATTTAATTATTAAACTTTCAATTAAAACTAAAATGAATTTTTTTTTCGTTTTAAAAAATTCATTTTAAACTTAGTTATCGAAAATTTATGCCGAAAATGTGGAGGTCCCTATATATATATATATATATATATGATTAAATGATTAATACAAATAAAATTTGGCACTTAATTGATTGATGTTATGTTCAGTACCTCAACTAGACTTTCATAAAGGAACATTTTGTAATAGTCGAATCCACTCTTCAGTATTCAGCAATTAACTGCCGTTTTTCTCATTTTGTTTTTTTTTAGTCATTTTGTATATGCTTATATACATATATATATATATATATATATATATATATATGTGTGTGTGTATGTGTGTGTGTGTGTGTGTGTGTGTGTGTGTGTGTGTGTGTTCTCTTCATTTTCTTAGAATAAGACGCTTCATTTACAAATTGTAGTCCGCTGGAATTTTCTGAAGATATTTAATGAGCTTAGCATAGTGTAGCACTAGTTCAGATGTTCATATAGAAAAATAGCAGTGAAAAGAGTATGTTGCGCCAATGTTTTCAAGTAGCCAATACATAGTTTTCTTGAAGATCAGAAAATAAAAAAATAAAATTCTATTTTTATCTATTTATTGCTTTGTTTTTTTTATCCGCTTGAAAATCGACCAGTAGTCCCAGTGTGAAATAAGCAACAATCAGAAGGAAGAAGCAAGTCACCGATCGAGGAAATTACCTTAACATCTAAAATTAAGACCAGTGCCTTCTTGTTGAATTAGTATTTTATCAGTCTGCTCCATTTTGAAGAAATTCGTATGATTTTTCTATTTAAAATGCCCTCTTCAACGAAAGATATTTTAGAACATTTACTTTCACTCGGAACAACTTTATTTTTTTTTTTTTGTCTTTATTTTTTTTGCGAACAACTAAATAAACGGACCAAGATCAATTTTCCTTTCTTCGCAATTGTTTTGACCAAGTAAATGGTTAAGAAATAACAAAACAAGAGGATGCAGATAAATAGTATATTGAACAGTAAATACAACAGAAGTATGTTACACGACTTGGGAGTGTGTGTCGGTTGACCAACGTTCAGTCTATATCACTGTTATATTTAGCAGCCCCCTCTTACAACCAGGGTACATGTGGCACAAGGCCGAGTTTAACGCGGGTCATCCGAGCCCGTAGTCTCGACCAAAAATTCCCCGTAGAACCCGCATAAACTGGTTCGATCTGAGGAACCCGGACGAGAGTCTGCCCTTCGGCACAGCCTCATCCGGGTTCCTCTCTGCCCAAAGCAGAGAGTTCAACAGGATCTGTGAACAATCACAGCCTCAGTAGAACAGTCTATTCCACAGTTCCCCACCGAGGCTTAATTTCCTACTACTTTATAGTAAGTGAAAGAGTTCACAATATCCTTATTAGAGGGAAGACACCACAACAGCAATAATAGTGACAAAAAATATTATCGTCATGAACAAGCGAACTGGGTTTCTCTATTAGTGTGTTTTTATGGTTGTACTTTAGTATTTTGTTGTTAGCTTGATTCTCAGATTTGTTGGCATCTTTTCTAAGCAACATCTTCACGCTTTTTTATGTTTTTGATATCGATTGGTAATTTTCGATTTGTCAGGTGCATTTCAGATTATTAAATAAAAATAATTTTTTTCTTTTAAATTTTTGATATTAACTTCATTGATTAATATATTTACCTTTTTGTTCCATTATTTTCTAACATTTTTCATACGGTTTTCCGATACAAATAAGAACAAATGAATTGGGAAATTCTTTTTGAGCTTCTACGGTAAGAAGTCTTCAACATCTCAACCCAGTGACAAAAAGAAAAACAATGACAAGAATAGACGAGACCAACCAAAAATGACATTAACTCCATTCTGACTTTTTCACTTGCGAAGAACAGGATGGCAGACTCATTAAGAAAACTGAAAAAAATAAAAACTATTAGACAACGTATAAAGAAAAGCAAAAAGAAAGAACTGTATATATTAACTCAGAAACAACAAAAGGGGCAATCTAATGTTCAGTTATGAATTTGGGGATGTGAAAATCAAACAGACACAGAATTATTTAGGTAGCGTAGTTACAGACGACGGAATATAACACTGAAATCTGTAAGCACAAAGAAATAGCGAAAAATACCTTTTAGAAACTAAAGAAGGTATTAAGAGATCTGAAAAGAACTGCGAAGCTTTATTAAAATATCAAATATTGCATGGATATTGGACATGTTCATCACGAATCCTGAAGAAATTTGAAACAACAGATGTCGTTCTACCGACAGATGCTGAAGATAGAAGATGTGAATAAGGAAGAAATTTTAAGAAAAATGGGAACTACAAGTTGACTGATGTTAACAGTCAGAAAGAGGCAGCTGAAAATTATAGGACACGTAATGAGAAAAGAAGGCTTATTAAATACACAAGGGAAGTATTAAATGAAAGAGAAGCAGAGGGGAAGAGAGTAGCTTAATTGATGACTATAAATGAATGGATGACAGAACAAAAACAAAGAGGTGTAGTTAAGGGTATTTTTCAATGTGCCAACATTGCTACCGAATGTGGCACAAGTTTGAAGTGGGTTTAAGGGCAATACCATAGAAAAATTACCCAAGCCCCCAACTTGCCTGTTTGAGGACGCCTCAGACGCCGGGCAATAAACCCAGCCCGCTCCCGAAGAAATGTAGTTAAGGATTAAGAGCAAGAAAATGTTATAGACAGCCATAATCGCCCACATCCTGAAAGGACATAGCACATGAAAAAAGAACAGCAACAAATAAGAACTGCTAACTTTGCAGTTAGACAAACACAAAGTAAAGATGGACGCTTCATTATTGGACCATATTCAAAGTTCCATACGAAAGGAATTGTTGATTTAAAAGAAAATGAACAAAGATTTTGACAGTCTCCGGTGAAAAGAAAAAAAAAACAGTACTAAATGAAATATATAGGCACCTTCGAATTTTACTTGGATCACGGCCTGTAGGATCAACTTACATTTCGTTGCTTATAACTAAATAAACAATATCAAGGGTACCGTGTTCTTCAGGTCAAAGCGGCGATGGATATAACAGAACGTTGATTCATTTGAGGTAGATTTTGCTTACTTTGTTGCAATATTTTCCTTCGAAGTGTGTGACTCCTTTGTATTATTATTATTATAGTTTTCGTTTTATGGTAAAGTGGGTAAATTTTCATTGACCATCAAGGGCCACCATCCACGTCAGGAGATTTGGAAAGTGGGAGACCAAACAGAGAAAAGGTTTGTTAATAGTTTTCGTCGATTATTTCGAAATTCTAAAGAAATGGTTTAAGTTTGGAAGTCACTGAGCAGATGTCGGAAGTATATTCAACATCTGGCGTCCCTTAAGTGATACACCATATGCCCAAATACAAACACACACGGATATGCATATATATATATATATATATATATATATATATATATATATATATATATATATATATATATATATGTGTGTGTGTGTGTGTGTATGTGTGTGTGTGTGTAAATTTTTATATATATATATATATATATATATATATATATCAATTTAAGCGTAGCGTACTGATTATCGACGCAGAAAGTGAAATTGACGTACCAAGTTGAAATTCCAACCGAGGGCGTTGTGTTCACTTTCACACAAATAACCTTGGAAAGAGTATTCTTTTATCCCTCCCACTACACCAGCCAGAGGTTAAGATTATGGTAGTGTTCACTAACCCTAGTTGCGACCAGTCTTCTCTGTACTTAAAACCTGTTGTACGTGGGGCTTGAATAATATATTTACCCTCTTGTTTCATTATTTTCTGCAAACATTCGGACAAATTCATGATTCTGAGTACGCAAAACCTTTCTCTTCAAATCTCTGTTTTGGGGGCCTTGTGCAATAACAGTATATATATATATATATATATATATATATATATATATATATATATATATATATATAAATGAATCATTCATACAAAATTAAATTAGTAAAGTTAACGATATAAAATGGCGAAATCCTTCACTAATTAATTTTTAAAAAGTATTAAAACACTAATCACTCGATGAATGTTATGATCCTTGTTTTTAAAATTATAAACTGTATTAGGTCTTCCTTAAATATGTAAATATTTTCGACGAGTCCTCCAAATATCCTCAGGCATGTAAACTATTTTGTTTTTGGTAAAATTCGGGTAGCATCCGAGACGAAAAAATATAATGTAAATCGAAATATGTTTTTTTGAAATGTGTTATTGATAACAGATACAGACTTGTGGAGCGTACATTTGTACACACACATATATATATGTATGTGTGTGTGTGCGCGCGCGATGTTGTGTGTTTCTTTTAGAAAACCTTTACAGATTAAATATTACGAATGTGTAATAACTAGCGAGCGACTGCAGTGAAATCCTTTCAGGTTTAAGAATTTTTACCTGATCCCGAAAGAAAGTTGCTTTCGAACATTATCCTTATTCTTTACTAATTCCGTCCATGTTTTTACCGGTTGCTGCCTTGAGTTAATTTAACTGGGAACCATACTCGTTTGAATTAAATATTTAGATCTCTGGAATGAGTTCCAAGTAAAGTACTGCCCTTCAATACATAAAACAATATAAACAATATAATCATCTTTTGACATCAGTCGAGATCATTGTGTTAGAAACCTCTCGCCATCAGACCTTCACCTATTAGGTTAATTTATTACTTCCCCCTCCATTAATTTTCCTGTTCTCTGACAGTGACCCCGCAAACTGGACTTTAGTAGGTTTCACAATAGCGGTGATAGGACATAAATTGCCATATATATATATATATATATATATATATATAGTTGAACTCTCCGAGGAAGAAGTGCGAGTTTGTAAAATTACTGCTAGTAATGCAAGACTCTTCCATAAAACAAATCGTTCTCTCAGTCACTGGCATATTTATCTAAGAATAAATACGTTTAAATTCACCTTCATCCCAACGGATTAGGGATAGATTCTCCGGCTGACGCCAATTCAGCCGGGTTTCGATACTAGCTAGAGGCAACTGAACGTCTAGCCACACTGATGAGCTGTGATATAGCGAAACAATTTGTCTGTGGATGAGAATATATATATATATATATATATATATATATATATATATATATATATATATATAAGTGAACATTAAAGATAATACTCAGAGTCGACAGACTGTTTCATTCTAAACGCAATCATCTTGATGATTTCGATTAGCAAAAAATGGCTCTGAGTGTTGACTTCAATGTTTACTTTTATATTTACATACGCTCTATCTCTGAATTTAACCCATGAATATGGCATACCTTAGAACTATATTTCTTCATATATATATATATATATATATATATATATATATATATATATATATAGAGAGAGAGAGAGAGAGAGAGAGAGAGAGAGAGAGAGAGAGAGAAGAATCTGTAATTCTTAGAATATTGCTGTCAGATATGGTGTTCCTGCTATATATTTAGAGATCCTTGATAAAATCTCAATAATCAACAAGATTATTGGTCCTGATCTGGCATCTCGGTTCCACCGGCGCAACGTATATTCCCTCCGCCTTTCTATAAATACATTCATGGTCATTGTTCGGATGAACTTTTCTCTACGGTACCTAGAATTTATGAATTTAAGCGCAATTTAATCTATATTGGCGGCAAGTTCTCATCATTTTACAATGCAAATGGCTATATATAACCGTAAATTCTTCTTTTATCGCACTTCTCGCTTGCAGAACTCTCTACCGGATTTTGCGTTCTCAGTCAATTTTGATCTTCCAAATTGTAGATGCAATGTCAATCGTTATCATCTGTCTTTTTAATTCCTGTAATTTTATTCTTCTGTTTACTTAATAACATTTTTCTCACATTCTCTAACACTCAGTAACCCTTTGCGTCTTATTTGCTTTATTGTCTTGTTTGGAATCAAATCATTAAAAAATATATATCGCATTTCTCTGGTAAGGCTTCGCCAAAAAATATTTTAAACTCGCCATATTGTGTAGATACTATCTGTTCTTTCCTAAGTTTGTCTAATAACTATTTTCCAGAGTCCTGAATGAATATTAACTGTGGCTCTAAGTATGTGTACGCCACATCATCACCTTTGCATAAATAACACACTTTGGCATGGTTAATAGTTGTTCATTTTACAGTGGTTTATTGAATTTGTTGTAAAATATCTACTTTTCATCGATTGTCGCAATTTGTTTGGAAAGAGGAATATTTAAATACAGTCAAATTGTTTTTCGCCTAAGTTACGTAAAAATTACGAATCAGAATGACTAATATATCCAGCTAGTACAAAGTATTTTTATAGTTTCATATGAGTATATACATTATATGGAATTGATAAGTCTCTGGATTGCTTTCAATCTGATCTATTCCACCGCTGAGCATCATTCAGCCGAAAATCTATATGCCTTCGATCAATCACTTTTCTTTGTACAGCACAAAGTTTGTTTTTTCTTTGCCAGTTTAGAAATATCCACGTTTAAACTTAGAAAATGGTTGGATTGAAAATAAATCTATTAGTTCTATAGAAATTGCTTTATTTAACCCACGTTGCGGCTACGAAACTAAGCAGATATGTGAATTCAAGAAAAATCTGAACGAATAAATTTGCTTTTTATCTTTTTTTTTATTAAAAAAAAATTGGATAAATAGAACTACGCTAAGTTGTTCATTTTCTGTGGCCGGACGTTCTAAAACACGCTTGATTCAACAATGGTTTCTCCTAAAAAGTAGGGCGCACGTTAGAACACTCCCGGGGAGCACATTTTCTTAAGATTTCACGAATGTGCATACTCTTTAAAATAAAAACGCAGCAGCAAGTTGAAATACTGGTATCCACTAAAATAACGTTTGAAGTAATATATATATATATATATATATATATATATATATATATATATATATATATATGATAGAATAAAAACAAGTAGGAAACAGATCTTAATCTTAATCTAACATGTTTCACTTTACTAAAGCTTCATCAGCGATCAAGATAGATATAATCAAAAATGATAAAAAGCAAAGAGACGCAGATTAATGGCATGTTGTGTTTGCTTATCTCTTATTGGTTAGATACGTGTCACGTGTAATGAAGTAACAGATAATATTCAAATATGTGTGAGAAACATTTTGGATTCTAAAGTGTTTAAAAGTTCGTAAGACCTAGCAGGATGTTTTGGAAAATTTTCTTTTTGTTTGATTTTTCATTAAAGAATATATTGTGCGCATTTTGTATATATCTTTTTATGTATTGGAAAGAGAAAAGATCCTCCTGCGTCTCACAAACCTTTACACACTTTAGCATTTAGAATGTTTCTCACACATATTTGAATATTATCTACTACTTCATTACACGTGACACTTATCTATTCAATAAGAAATAACCAAACACAACTTACCATTAATCTGTGTCTCTATGCCTTTTATCATTTTTGATCATTTCTATTTTGATCTCTGACGAAGCTTTAATAAAGAGAAACATGTTAGATTAAGATCCAACTTGTACTTCATCTTATCATTTTGTTGGATTCCTATAATCTATCTATGTATCTCTCTCTCTCTCTCTCTCTCTCTATATATATATATATATATTAAGAAATGGACAAAGTCCGACAATTTATTTATTAAAGACATTTTATGTTTAACGTTCTTTTTTATAGATACAAGTATTTAAGTAAATGCTCTGTTTATAATAAACAGTATTAAATAACATTTACCGGCCTTTAAATATTATGCTTTATTTTCCATAATTTTGCTACATGGGATTCTGGTCTCGCGACCCTCATCAGGCAAAGGGTGTAGATTTTCACATATTATTAAGAATAATTAATTTTTTTCTTTATGTTTTTTGATGTTAAATATTCTCGATATGAGACATTCTCTTTTTCTGTGTTAGTGATCCAAACGTCTTTCTTCAAGATACACACTTTTCTCTTGCTGAAACTACTATAACCTCTTTATATATATATATATAGAACAACATTTCTGCTTAGAAAAACATGATTTTAAAAGCTATGCCAAATTCACTGTAACTGAAAAATTAGAAGAATACAGAAACGATAACATTAGAAAAATTTTAGAGGACCATGAAGACAAATGGATTTTGCGCCTCAAAACTCTCCACCCTGACGGGCTTAATCACAAATTTAACAACATATATAGAATTAATATATAACCCCATAAATCAAGTCCTACACACATTTCTCACCCACACAAGACATACATGCTTGCGAAGGTGTTGAGGTCTCACACTTTTACACACACCCATACTAATATATATATACTTACATCATGCACTCTCCCGAAGTACTAAATGATAACACACACTTAACAGACACATCCCCTTCCCAGGAACCAATGAAACTGTCAAAATAAAAGGGAATTCTGGGTAGCCTCTATCTCCAAAAAGCAACTGAAAAAGACCATTTGACCAACACAAGGACTAACCAAAATTAACGATAAAAAACAAATGAAAATTAAAGATAAAGTTCATTTTCTTCAGAAAGTCATTCATTCCTGTAGTTTATTTCTACTAACAAGCAGAATTTTTTTCTCCTGATGATGGCCATGCTGGTTGAAACGAGTCGAGGAATCTAATTGAAATAATAAAACAAAAAATATTAATATGCAACCCAGTGAGTCTGAAATTTTTAAATTTTTAATATTTTTTATCTTTCAAAAAAGCTTATAATAGTCAATTGGTTGTGCTAAATAAATAGCATCGCATGTATTCATGTTCAGTGTGCAATCTATCAGGTACTAAAGTGATCACAGGTCAAATTAAGAATGGCGGGCTTGACTTACCTCTTATTACAACATGCGCCCCTGACAGAAACGAATTTTAACGGGCCATCCGTGAGAGTGAACAGAGTTTTATTTGCGTTAATTTTCTTTCTCCTTTGAGGGATGGCGGTTCAGGAGCACATGAGATCTTTATTGCTTCGGTCTTTCATCTTGTACAAGACCCAAAACCTCCACACACACGCAGACATGCACACACACATACACACACTCACACACGCACACACTCACACACACACACACAGACATATAGATACACACACATTCACACGCACACACACATTTACACGCCCACACGCCCACACACACGCAGTCAAACACCACACACACACACACACAGACATACACGCACATTCACACGAACACACACATTCACACGCCCCCCCACACACAAACCCCCCCCACACAGACATACACACACAGACATACACACACAGGCATACACACACACACATTCACACACACACACACACACACACACACACATTCACACACACACACACACAAACACCACCCACACACAGACATACACAAACAAACATTCACACGACACACACACACACACACGCACACACACACACACACACATACATATATATATATATATATATATATATATATATATAATGAAATATATTAAGTCCAACAATTATTTAATATATTTTCTGTTTATATTTCTGTTTATATATTATTATTATTTTTATGCATACAACTTAAGTAAATGCTCTGTTTTTTCATCATACAGTATTAATGTTCGAGAAATCTCGTAGGAATCGAATATAAACCGAAAATATATTAGATAATTATCGGACTTAATCCATTTCATTATATGTTGTCATTGTATAAAACACGTTTCGTGAGCAGATATGATCGATCCAAAAAATCTTCGAAGATTGTCTTGTTAATAAACAGTAATTAGGATTTTGTTTCTCTGTAGCTAATTGGTATAGCACGTCAGATTAAACAACGGTTTCCGTATAGGAATACAGGTTAGATTCCTGTCGGAAAACGCATATTTTCTACGAAATTTCTCGAACATTGTATCCATAAAAATAATGTTCGAGAAATTTCTTAGAAAATATGCGTTTTCCGACAGGAATCTAACCTGTATTCCTATACGGAAACCGTTGTTTAATCTGACGTGCTATACCAATTAGCTACAGAGAAAAAAGTCCTGGAAGACTGAAATTCGAACTCGGCTCTCCGATTCCTCAACCCGAGCCGCTACTCCATTACTCCACTGTGCCTCCTGAATATGTATATTTTTTAATATGTTTATGGGATGGGAATGTTTTTCATTTCCGTGCTGACCGTGTTTGGAAATTTACAACATTTCTATCCTCTCTCTCTCTCTCTCTCTCTATATATATATATATATATATATATATATATATATATATATATATAAGATAATCCAAAAATAACCATGATCACGTGAAAAAAAGTATATTTATATATACTTTTTTTTCACGTGATCATGGTTATTTTTATTAATTAATTAAATTACTTTTATTAATAAAAAGAAGCCAAACAACGTTGTTTGGCTTCTTTTATATATATATATATATATATATATATATATATATATATATATATATATATATATATATTTGTCACGTGGTCATGGTTATTCTTGGGTTTTAGCAATAAATACTCTTTCATAAATTTCCTTTTCAGTCAGCATTTCCCTGAAGATCCGTTTAAGTGAAAGCTAGGTAGGTTTGCCTGGCTCCTAAGATTATCTTAGGTTATCGCTCTACTTAGTATATTAATCACTTTACGTAGTTGTTTTACTCGTTTTGGCTATTTATTTCTTTTTTTGGGGGACTTTGAACTTTGAACTTTCGCCTTGGTTTAATGTTCTTGGTTCTTTCTTTTTTGATTCCCCATTTCTCCTCAGGTACCGATTTGTTCTACTGCAAGTTGAGCTACCCGAGGTTTTCCCAAACGTGTACCACCATTTATATATATATATATATAATCTACTTATTCAGTTAAACAAAAAATCCTTGATACTGCCTAATAGATCAGATCTACAGATCATTTAGATAGTTTTTACACACTCTATGTTCACAAAAGAAATAACTTGTACGAAGGCAGAAAACTTAATAAAACGCTTAATTGCAGTACCTTATGGGTTGTCTTCAATGAAACTTGTATAAAAGAGTGTTTGTTGCCTATCATATCTTCGAATACATCTGCAGTGTGCCTAAGAGAACTTGTCTTTTTCTTTGAAACCTTAAATAGCTACTTGTCGAGACACATGTATCCCCAGATTATACTCACACTTATATAAATAAAGTTTCCAGCATGCACATGCGCACACACGTGCGCTTGTGTGCGCATGTGCATCCAGGCAGGCATATATACGTATCTATTTACGTACATAAGTATATAGACAGGTCCGGTGTCTACAAAAATCGGCGACCATTTCAAAGGTTATTTAATGATGATGAACCAATTACAAGAGAAACATCAAAAGGCGCAAACATCTGTTAAGTTGTTTAGTGACGTTGGTAAATACGGGGGGGGGAGCCAGTCTAGCTGCTGCTAGATTCACCCATTGAGAAATTGTGGGCTATTATCGTCCCTACAAACCTTTCATTACACCCGGAAGTAAACAGATGACCAATAAATACTACCATTCTCTCCCTCATTCAACTAAAACTGTATTTATATTTTTATTTAACGATACAGATGCTAATAGAGTTGCATTTTATTCTTATACAGTGTGTGTGTGTGTATATATATTAAGAAAAGGGACATTTTCAGGAGAAAAAAAAAGAAAAGAGTGCTGAACTTCCATGTAATATCAATCGTCTTATATAGCAGTCGATGCTGGACGATTTCCTCAAAGATGAAGGGACTTGAGTCAACAGAGATCGAATTCTACAGAAGGAGACTGAGAATAGCATAGACAATACATATAAGCAATGGGAAGGTTTTACGAAAATGGAAACAAAAAGGACACTTATACATAGATTCAGAACGATACAGTTGGAGTTTCTTGGACATATAACGAGGAAATAAGGCCTGAAAAATTTAACACTTACAAGACTTATTAAAAGCAAAAGTGACAGAGGAAAACAATGGGTAAACTACCTTACGAGCGTGTGTAATATATAACAGAAGATATAATGGGAGAGATACTAAAAAGGCAAACATTACTAACAGCAATAAATATTGGAAGTTGTGTACAGCCATTATCACCCACGCCCTGTAGAGACACGGCATACAGAAGAATAGATGTATATGTTAAGATCATTGAATCGAATCACTTGCAGATATTAACTAAGCTTGGTGAAGTACAGTACAGAATTACAACTGTAGGATGCCTAGTTTGATAACCACTACTCTCAGAGTGAAGATTATATCTAGATTGTCTACAGGGCCTAAAGCAGAGGGTTACACAGTGAGAAATGGATTTATTTCAATAGCATTGATGCCCGCGACAGGCTTGCTAAATACGACTCAACAGCCATCTTCCCGCTTTCATTACTCATACATTTTTTTAATCAAGTATTCTTAGCTTAGCTTGGTCATGTTTGGCAAATAATTCACACTTAAACTTTATTTTAAGTTTATTTCATATTTACAATTTAATCCTAATGAAAATTACAAATGTAAATTATTAATGCTTAATAAAATTGCGTTAAAAAATCTGAGATTATCTTCATGTTTGGACTAATCTTTGTCGTGCTTATATGATTCATGCTAAAAATCACAACGGTGCATATAATCATCACATCAATCACACAAAGATCAATAACAATGTAGCCTACTAGTAAAAAAAAAAAAGAAAGCGTTTTTTATATATTTCCAAATCTTGAACTTTGTCGATACATTTAATCCAACACTTCTCCATTAATGATAGACTGAAGAGTCACTGAAATTTTTCGATAAAAATTCAGATTATGGCAGTATCATGCTAGAAACTTATATTTAAATACTATAGATGATGGGGGAGTGGAAGCCTTTCAGTTCGACTCAAGAAGAGATACCAAAATAAAATATATAATACATTGCTTTTTTCTTCTTTTATTTTGTATTAGCATCAGGTCATTTTAGATGAACCTGATCAGGTTTAGAAAATTCTCAAGTTTGAAACTTATTCCATGCGTATTTCACGTTTAAAACGTAACAGTAAAGAGATAAATTTTACTTATTAATGCTAAATTGTGTGGTAACAGGACTGTGCACCATGCCACACAAACATCTGGCTACATAACTCACCAGACTGCAACCCCATTTTGGAACGCAGTTGAGCAAGAGATCAACAAAATACTTTGTAACACCAAAGATTATGGCAGCATTCAACAGCTTAAGCAAGGAGATCGTCCAGAAAAGATGCAAGAGATTCCGAAGTTGTCTGGAGGCCGTGGTTGAATTTAATGGCGATGTCATTGAATAATTGCATAATTTATACGACAATTTATCCATCGCATCCGGTAAAATGTGAGATTTATTTTTCTTTTTTTTGCAAAAATTATCCGTGGAACATGTCATGAAGTCATTTCTGACCTTAATTCTCTGGCTGGAACACAGAAGAAAATGTGTCTACAACCCAAATCAAAGGAAATAATAATAATAATAATAATAATAATAATAATAATAATAATAATAATAATAAAGAGCATATTTCACAAACGTAGTTCAGCACAAACTTAAATTCTAGGACATCCAGTAAGATTCAAACTTATTTCAGTCTTAATAGATTGCGAGACGAGTTTGCTAACCGTTACGCTAAGGCAAGTCATCTGATTTCATTACTCATAGCTTGAAACATTCTCGGTGTCTTCGCTGCTGCCAACTAACCAGAATGTTGTCTTTCCTTTGTGATCAAACGGATATGTACGTTTTAATGTGGTTGTATGTGCGAATTACAGTCGCTATTTGATAGATGGCGTGCGCAGGCTGAAAGCAGCTCTGTGCATTACAACTATCATAAGTAAGCTTTTCTTTTGGTTGATGTCTGCGAGTTTTAAGCGGGAAAGAGAATGAACAGATTTCAAAGTTATCTTGATGGGAAACAGAAAACGTTGATAGGTCGAATCATTTCGTTGCAAGTTGATTTTCAACAAACCACATACACAACAGTGGATAGACAAGAGGTGAGCCGAACATAGTTGATAATATGACCGTAGTTTTCGGCATTTCACTCCAGAAATCTTCAAACATAAAAGATAAAAATGAACTAAAATGCTTACTAAATGCTAAAAAAATAAATAAAAAATAAACACATTTTATATAAAATTTCTTCATGTATAAATTAACTGTGGATAAAATCCTCTGATGATTTAAGGGGCTAAACCGCAGTATCTTGCTAAGTTTGTTATATCCTTTTAAGATAATATTTATATAGAGATACAGATATAGATAGATAGATAGATAGATAGATAGATAGATAGATAGATTGTTATACAGATAAATATAGTTATATAGATATAGACAGATATAAAATATATATCAGACTAATGGCGTGTAGATGTATGAGAAAATAAAAAAAAATTCTATGTTATGCGTTTCGTCCATTGAAATGATTTCTTCAGACTAAATATTTTTTTCACTGATGGAGCCATATATATATATATATATATATATATATATATATATATATATATAGATAGATAGATAGATAGATAACTAGACTCGTTTCGAAAAACCCTCGAATTTTTGATTTGCTAATAATCAAATCAATCTCGAGGTTTTAAAAAAAGAAAGAACTACAAACATGAACTTCTGCCGAAAAAAAATCGCACAGATCCAGGTCTGAAGCCCAAAGAAAAAACCCCCGATACGAATAAACAACTAACTAACAAAAGCGCTCAGTACAACCGTAGAGCAGACCTAGATACACCGAGTGAGCCAGACAAACCTACCTAGGTTTCACCTAAACGGATCGTCAGGGAAAGTAAGGCATACTCCTTACTTTCTCTGACGATCCGTTTAGGTGAAACCTAGGTAGGTTTGTCTGAACTAGGTGTATATATATATATATATATATATATATATATATATATATATATATATATATATATATATATATATGGGACCGAAAAGAAATCCAACAAACGTAGTTTGTAATTTTACATCGTGAAAAACACTGAATAAGGCGAGACGCTAATCTTTAAATTAAATATGTATATTTCTGGCGTCTACTATATCTAGACCTCGAACGCGTGGATTCATAACCCTACCGCTGTTATCTTTATCGCTATATTTTAAATAATTCACATCTTAATTTGCCTACAATATGCCCCATGAGTGTCAACATTTTCAAGCCAGCTTTCCACATTATGTGCCCACATTATTTAAATTGTCTCATTCTGATTCTATGCATCAGTGTCCATTTTGTTTCTTTTTACTTCAAAACGTCGTAGTTGTTCACATGTTCAGTCCATGGAATTCTCAGTACCCTTCTGTAGAATCACATTTTTGTTTCCTCAAGTTTCTTCTTCATCTATGAAGAGATTGTCCAGTATTTATTACCATATAGCAGGATTAATATTACATAGCAGTCTCGTACTCTTTGTTTCTAAAAACAATTCCCGTTTTTTAATAATTTGCTTAGCTTTTGAAAGGCATCTTTCGCTATCTTAATGCACCTTTGGATTTAGGTGTTGCATTTTCCATCCCGTGTTAAAATGTTTTCCAGAGATGTAAATTGTTGTACTCGCTTGATTTCGTAATACGAAATTTTGTGTTGTTCCTTTTACTGACAGCCATTCATATTGTCTTTTTAGGATTAATAGTGTGTCCTTTCTTTTCACTTTCCTTCACTACCTTCTGTGGGAATGCCTACTGTTTATTTTCCGTGTTTATTATCCACACTGTTTCATCGGTATATCTTATATTATTAATATTGTGGTAGGACTTTTAATTCTCTCAAAATCGCCTTACTATATCACTCAGTTAAATTTCAGTACTTGCTTCATTTTTAAATCACTAGCACGTTTTGTTATCAAAACTCTCCCACGAAATTATAATGGTTTCGTTCGCCATTTAACTCCGTCGATCTTTACCTTTTTATATCAGTTGACCTTTTCGCTACTCTTTCTTCTCACAATTCTGATTAGACATTAACCCTTTGCTTCTGTTTCACAAGCTTCCCTTTCCAATTCTCTTCCGTTTCGACTCATTTAGTCTGTTTTCCCTAATACCTAAAACAACTTTAAGCCTTTCTCACGACTGAACTTAAAAAAAAAAAAAATTAAACGCATTTTTCTTAGTTAAACAAGTATTGATAATAAAAGATTACGAAGGCCCGTTAAAAACTCTAAAGTATATTTACGAAGTGGGTGCTGAAAATATTATCAGTCCAATCTACTTTCTACAATCTAAACAAATTAATAAAACTAAGATGTCTGAAGGGTTCTTCGTGGGGGCGAGAAATATTCGGTGATCACACCTTTTAACTGAATTTCGATCAGGGATTTTCACTGACCTATGTAATTAATGTTCCCAACTGGATTAAGTGCATTGACAAAGAAAGAGGTTATGCGGGAAAATAAATATTTAGGATATATGTAAAAATAAGTGTTATCAACTTAAGTATATATATATATATATATATATATATTAATCAATTCACCTCTTATATTTTTTAATCACTGATAATTCCTCTAAGACGCAAAGGGCTACAGGCAATGAAAAGACTTTGTAAGGAGCCAGAAAACTGATCCTAAACAGATAACAAGGGACAAACTTCTACTCCCGTTCAAAAGACTCGGGAGGAGTCTGAATAGGGCGGTGCAAAACGTTGGTGCAACCAACATATTACCTCAGTCAGTCAGTTAAGTGCCATAAATGATACATGCTTGTGCGGTCATGTATCTTTCGATACATTACTGACGAGGCAGATTTTTTCCCGCAGTAGGTTGCTATTTCTTTTTGCGGTAGACTGGTTGCCAACTAAGGCTAAAGAACACAATCTGTCCTGCTATTCAACCCATAGTTGGGGGGGGGGAGAAGAAATGGATTCATATCTTTCCTAATCGTATTTGTGCGTAAGTGAATCTAACCAACTCGAGTGAAATTTGAACGCGGCTCTCCAAATTCTCATTCCGAGCCGATATCCATTACACCACAACAATCTTCTATAAGAAAACATTCCAAACTAAGAAAGAAGAATATACCAAAAGTCAAACACCTAACTAAGCAAGAAATAACAGTGCGCAACGCCTAGGCTATCCAAACGGAGCAACCAAAAAAAAAAAAAAACACTTCATAGTGTCAATCCCCAATGAGGCACAGCTCGATTTACTACTTAAATATCACGCTCACACGATCTTCAGGCAACTTGAACACAAATGAAAGAAGGATTTATACTGCAGTACCGTAATACGAGCTAACCTATTGCATCACTAGAAAAATTGTTTAAAAAAAAAAATTTATATCCATCACACTTACCGGAGAAAAAGAAAATAAGGAAAGAAAAAGTGCATAGTTGTAACTGGGCTTGTGCGACTATACCAATCAAAAACAGGATGGTGAAATATTCGTCAGGTGGTGGCTGGTGCAATAAATATTTTATACTATTCCAAAAACTACTGACTTTTAGTTTAACACTCTAATATCGCTACTCAAACTTAAAGCCTGCACCTATCACAAGTATTTTTACAAGCTCCGTTTTTCTAAAGAATTTTCTAAGTAATTTGGTGGGAGGACCTTCTCTTTTCATTTTCCAAAAATGACAGCGCCATCGCATTTTCATATTTACTATGCTTGAAACTCATTCTCTGGTTATAATACCTCTTCTTCCATTCATTTTCAGTGGCTCCAATTTCTAGCCTTTCCTGGTTAACACAATTTCAATTTTCTAGCACCGTTTTCGCTAGTTAAACTATATTTTCATTCATACAGTTACCGTTTATGCAAAAGGTGCTTTAGATTCTAAATTGCACCTAGGTTTATTTTGTTCACTCTTAATTTTATTGAGCAGCTTTTAATTTTGTTTTTTGTCATCTTCATTCAAACGCTCCTGAAATTTATTTTTAAATTCTCTAAATTCTAACCTATTGACTATATTAAAAAGCTCTTCCTCAAATGTCTCTAGTTCTTATTGGAGGGGGGATTTTTCCCGTTTTAAAGACCAAACTATTAATTACCATAGTCGTATTTTTTTTTATTTGCAAAGAAAACATTCCACCTCTTCTTTTTTTTTATGGCATCCTCAATTTTTTCCAACTGACTTTATTTAAAATTCGTACCGATTAGGTACGATTATACACTTCAATGAGTAGCTAAAATTAACATCCTCCATATTACTAGTTTGAAATATTACTACAAAATAAAAAAAAATTTAAAAAAATAAATAAATAAAAACCGTAGACATGAAAAAATTTCCAAACTAAGAAAGAACAGGCAAAAACCTTCCTAAACAGTAAATAACAGTGATCAACGTCTGGGCTATCCGTACAGAAAAAAAAAGAAACTCATTTCACAGCGTCAACTTTTAATGAGACACAGCTAAAATGGCGACTTAATTTCACGATCAGACGTTCTTCAGGTGACTAGAACGCAAATGAAAGAAGCGGGGATCTTGCATTTATACTCCAGTACCGTATTACGAACTAACCTACTGCATCACGGGGGGGGGGAATGAAATATATATATATATATATATATATATATATAATCCTTAAGCAATTTTTAAAAAATTCCGAGCTGGATCTGGTCTCACAATCCTTAAATTTTTGATTCCTAAGTTTTCATTACTGCGATTGTTTTCGGTAATTTTTTACGTGATTTTTTGTACAATAACAATTTTATTAACTTGGAAATAAATCCGGGAATAATCGAAAATTATTTGCGAAATCCAGCGAAAATCACCCATGAAATAAAAATAATTGTTTGTACGGAAAGTAAGGACCTACGTTGAATTACCGTTAAACTTTTAAAAGGTAAACTTGAATATTAATGCAATACTTAGCGATCAATTTTGAGTTCTTCTGTAATTTATTGATACCTGTTGCCTCTACTCCTCCTTACCTATTGTGATAAAGGCCTAATCAAGAGCTCTCCGCAAGAGCTAGTTTAAATGCCAACCTATAGAAGGCTTTTAAGCTAGTTTTAATATAATTCCAATATGCTTAATCGGTATTATTGGGCAATAATACTTGCTAAATTGATATACCATTACAATACACGTCATAGGTATTATTAAATAATCATATTCGATTTTTATATATTCCAATGTGATTCTTCAGTATTATTCAATAATAACTGATTCCTAAATAAATGATTGCTATATACATCAGCATTATTATTACAAAATAATACTTGATTCTTTCAATATATCATTCCAATACGCGTCATCGGTTTTTATTAAAGAACCATTCATGATTTCTTGACAAATCATTGCCACAATATATTAGCGGAATTATTATAGATAATATTGTTTTTATATATGTACTTCATCGATAATATAAAAAAAAATTTTATGAATTTTTATGTAAATTATTTATTATTATTATTATTATTATTATTATTATTATTATTGCTATAAACATAATCATGGTTATATTTAAAGAATAGAATTTTAATAATAGAATAATAGTTTATATCATTCCAGTAGACTTCAGCGATTTTATTAAAGATTAATACTTCATTTGGGGGCAAGACACAGCTATATATGCCATCGATATTTTTATAGAATAATATTATATTTTATTTTATGTACCATTCTCAGATGCTTTATTGTTATTATTAAAGTATAATATATATATATATATATATATATATATATATATATATATATATATATATATATATATATATATATATATATATATCATTAAAATAAGCTTCATCAGTATTATTAAAAAATAGTGATTTTGAGTAAATTATTACTATATGCGCCATCGGTATTATTACGGAATAATACTTGATTTTTTTTATATCTATATATCATTGCAAATGGATTTCTGAGTATTATGAAAGAATAATACTTGATGTTTGAAGCAGTTACTGCGATATAGGTTATCGGAATTAATCACGAAAAATACACACACACACTCTGTGTGTGTGTGTGTGTGTGTGTGTGTGTGTGTGTGTGTGTGTGTGTGTGTGTCATTGCAACATGTATCCTGGGTATTACGAAAGTATCATACTTGATGTTTGAAAAAATTATTGCTATATATGTATTATTAAAGAATTTTCATCGCAATTCAGTTAAATGAAAAACTAATAAAATGAGATTGCTATACGAAATAAATACGTCGATGAATAAACATGAAACCGAAAAAATCCTACATAAACTTGTTTTTCTCGATAATTCTGTAGAGCAAAGTTTCAAAGAAAACAGATATTTAATAACATTTACTGTGTGTGCGTGTTTTATGTGTGCTTCTGCTGATATATATATATATATATATATATATATATATATATATATATATATATATATATATATATATATATATATACGTAATGCATGTATCTGTAATTGTATATGTGTATGTTATGGCACCTCTCAGCTTCCTAGGCCGTCGTATATTTCCCATCATTAGCGACAGGATTAATTATTTGAAGAAAAACAGACGACACTATCGGCTGTAAGTGTAATCACCTTGAATCTGTCGTGTCAAAGGTTATTAACCTTTATTGCGAAGGATGCGCCAGGGCATGACAACAATGGTGGAGGTTAATAAAGGGACATTAAAAACTCAAGAGAAAAAAAACAAGGTAAAGCCCAGGGCTAAGGGAAAAGATACGGCATGGAGAACTGAGAAAGAAACGGGTGGGAAATAGTCAAATTGAATAAAATGAAAACCATACAACTACCAAAACGCCAATGGCGGGGGTAGAGCAAAAGATAATAGAAAAGACATCGATGAATCATCATGACGGTTGATATCTGACCTTATGACACAGGACTTCTCATTAACAGACAACCTGAATAAACAGGAAACGGTAAAGATGGTCTGTGCTAGACTGAGCCATCTGGCGGCAGATCACTCAAAGAAATTGACCATAAAGAAGACAGATTAATATTTGAGACACACTGGCTAATTTCACCAGTATTTATAAAACAGTCTGGTTATAATGAGTAAATTAAGTGTCATTACAAAGTCATGATATGTAGAAACTTATATCTGCCCGCGAAACAGGATATGAACACTTTGTATGATGTATCACTTCGGAGGACATCTTGACGGTACAGAAGCAACTCAACGGTTTATGCATTTAGACAAACTGACGTCAAATAGCCGTTGACAAGAATACAAACGCTGCAGCCTCCTATCCAAGGAGTACATTTTCTTCCTTTTCAAAACAAAATAACTTCAGTATGAAGAAACAGGAAACTTTTGTTAGAAACAAAGAATATTAAACTCTTATGCAATATCAATCGTTCTATATGTCATGAAATGCTGAACAATTTCGTCGCAAATGAAAAAGAGACTTGAGGCAACACAGATTTTGTTCTACAGAAGCATGCCGAGAATAGCATGAAGGAAGAATTTTAGCAACGTGAAAGATTTAAGTAAAATGGAAAAACGAGCCCTTTTACTTAGAAAGCAACAATTGAAATTTCTGGGAAACATAGTGAAGGGATTTAGAGAATTTAACACTCACAGGGCACAATAAAGGCAAAAAGGACAGAGAGAATCAACAAGTAACTAACTTAACGTACTTGTGTAAATCGATGGTAGAAAGACAGGGAAGGATAGTCAGGTGATAAAAATGATTTCGACTCGAAATGATAAGAAGTTATGGAAAGTCATGTTTACCTAAGTCCTGAAGTGACACGTATATAGAAGGAGAAGTTTTGTATATAGACAGACACAAATACAAAATGGTTGTTGATTTCGCTTTGTCTCTCGAGAGCCGCGGCATACCATTCTGTCACGGCTGGGCCGTGACACGCTGGTATACCGCGGCAGGCTGATGCACCTCAGCACACTAGTGTGCCGCGAGAGGACCGTGGGTGAGCCGCAAAAAAGCTCATTAATTAAATTATTTTCGAAAGAAATTCAAAGCACAATACGTGTACATATCAAAATTAACTCCCGTTTAAATTTATTATACGAGTATGCCACTGTATGCGATTAGTGTAAGGGAGACAACTACTTAACACCCTTGCTTTGATGACATCAGGTGATAATGTCTTTGTTATAACAATGGCCGACTGTTCAAATGAATAATGCAAAGAAAGGATTACATCTGAAACTAGGAACAGTCCCAAAACAGCAAAAACGGATTAGAAGCACAAGTGGATAAAATGCAAAAATAAATAAGGAAATATATTTAAAGATTCGGATGTAAAAGGAGTTTAATAATAGTAAAATTTTAAAAAAATATGCCGTCATGATTAAACTAGTATCATGGCTTAATTGGCAGCCCCATCTGTTTTTTTTTTTTTTGTTTTTTTTTTTTAGACGAGGCATTGTCAACCTTTTTCGAACAGCGGGCTGGATGACCTATGGATCATCACAAGGTAATATTTTTCAGTAAGTAGCTCAGCTAATTTCACTACAGGAGACCACACGTTTTATTTTTTAGAAAAGAAACTGTTAGCATAGAATTTACGGGTACGTCTAGCCAAATCAATTGTAAATTAATGAGACCTCGACGCTAGTCTAGTACTACAATTAAATTCATAAAGTCTCTGTACCATAAGGAAAAGAACATACAAACAATTACCATGAAGATATTTATAGAAAAAGGCTCAGGGAGGTAACTGCCAGGGAGTAGGAAAGTGACTGAAGCTCAGATGTCAGATCAGGACTAATAATTTTACTGATTCATCCTTAGATGTTATTAATGATATCTAGATGATCAGGGTATGTAACAACAATATTCTAATCATGGACGAATGATAGAAATATATATGTAAGATTGATTCCGTAGAGAACAAGTGTCTAGCACGACACAGTGAACCAACATTCTTACCAGCTGATATAGCAATGGGTAAAATATAGTCAACTATGCCAAAAGAAAATGAATTAAATTTGGTCAATGGGAACGGTTATATTTTCTGCCAGGAACCATGGAAATTCAATAGAATACACATTTAGTAAAATGGAATATCAAGTAGAGTCTGGTTCATTTTCCTAGTTTGTGTATAAGTTGCTGTACATGAGGATTAGATTCATGGTTAATTGATTCAACATTTTAATAATATGTAGTTAATTATATATAATGTAGTTTATTATATATATATATATGTGTGTGTGTGTGTGTAGGTGTGTGCGTGTGTATGTATATATATATATATGAATATAGATATATATAATGTAGATTATTATATAAATGGATGTATATTGCAGTTTATCATATATATAATATACTTCAATATCAATATGTATGATGTAGTTTATTTTATGTATATAATGTAGTTTATATATATAATGTACTTTATTATATATGTAATGAAGTTTATTATAATATATATAATGCACTTTATTATATATATATATAAACCAGTAAATATATATATATATATATATATATATATATATAATTTATATATTTATATATATATATATTATCTAATTTATATATATAATGTAGTTTATTATATATATAATGTAATTTATTATATATATCATGTAGCTTATTATTACCATATATTTAATGTAGCTTATTATATGAAAAAATTAGTTCATTATGTATGTATACAATTTAGTTTATTAAAAGATATATAGAGTAGCTTATATACATACATATATATAATGTTGTTGATTATCTGTTACATTGCTAATTATATATGTAATGTAGTTTATTATATATATATAATATAGTTTATTATATGTATAATGTTGTTTATTATATATATAATGTAGTTTATCATTATATATGATGGATTTAATTATATATATATATGTAATGTAGCTTATTATAAATATTATATATATATAATGTAGTTTATTTTATATATAATACACATTATTGTATATATAATGTCGTTTCATATTATATATAATGAACTTTATTTATATATATATATATATCATGTAGTTTATTAAATATTAACATATAATGAAATTTTTATTATTAATTTATTATATTATAGAGCTTCTTTATATATATAATTTTGTTTATTATATATGTATAATGCAGTTTTATATATATATATATATATATATATATATATATATATATATATATATATATATATATATTATAGTTTATACATACTATTCTTTATTATACATATATAGTCAATGTAGTTCAGAGGGAGTTTGTCAACGTCCATTAGAGGCATGTTTGTGAGACAGACAAACCCAATGAGGGGCAGGCATACTTGTTCGCATTAATGCAGCTGAAAGTCCAGCGTG
>CAHIKZ030005452.1:282500-360000 GCA_903632075.3 Acanthosepion pharaonis
TTTTGGTTTGTACAGCTTTCCTCTTCATTCTGCGATTATTTAATTAATAATCTCTAGCTGACAACCATCGTAGAAGCAACAAAATTGATGCGAAGAATTCACTTTTAAATTTTGAAGACAACATTTTTCTGAACCTTGAATTATTCTTCCCTTCTCAACCAAAACGATTCTCTCATTCTACCAAACTGCTTAGTTGGAATATGTATATATATATATGTGTATGTGTGTGTGTGTGTGTGTGTGTGTGTGTGTGTGTGTGTGTGTGTGTGTGTGTGTGTGTGTGTGTGTGTGTGTGTGTTTATAATGCCTGGCCACTCGTTTTCGAATTCGCCTATTTGCTTGGACGGCTAGCAAATCCCTGTTACAGACACCTGCCCAGGCAGATTTGTGCTTGTTGAACACCTTGAAAGCCCACCTGTGTTTTATACTGCAGTTTCTTGGAGAGAGAGCATCATCTGGCGTGATCGACAAGCACGCTCAAATGCTCGGTCACGATGACTTGTGACTTCGTGCTAGCACAACCATCGACAAACACTTTTGTCTACCGTCATTTAAAAATATTGGTGTTTCATGATTTGTATTAAGCTTTTATGATTAGTAAATATAGTTTTCACTTAATAATGTTATCTAAAAGGCTGGAATTAATACAGAATTTTAAATTATTAAAAACTATAATTTTCTAATAAAAATTAAAACACTTTTAAAAATTCATTATTTATCGAAAAAAATGTTTTTCTTAAGACAATATTGTCTTTCATATATCTTATTTATAAAAGCAATTAAAAGCTTTTCTAATTAAATAATGTCATAGTTTTATTGCATTTTTTTATTCTATGGTTCAGAGCAGATTTCCGGTAAATTGTGTTTCAGTTTGGGCAAAACAAATTGATGATTTAAATTCTCCAAGGATTCCAGCTTTTAACGGATACAAATATGGAGAGCCTGTATTTAATTTCTCGAAACTTTATGATATTAAGTTGGGGTAACTGATATAAAGAAAATATTACTAAGATTTTCTGAAATAAAAATCTAAAAACAAAATCATTGATTTGTAAGTAATTCTTGAAAAGTTCATTAAAATCTGACAATTATTTGATTTTTGTGTTTTTAACGTCAAAAACTGCTATACTAATCTTCGGCCCACACGCTGACGCAAGAAAATCAAGACTTTTAACCATAATTTCGAACGTGCTCGAAAGGATCAAAAAATTGAATAAAATGATAAAAATATTTTGGTCTTTCCTGTTTATAATAAACATTTTGACAAAATTTATTTTTTTATCAAGTTTGAGGACTTTTTCCTCGTAGTATGCTCTTTTTAGAAAGAAATTGGAGGTAACTATATATATATATATATATATATATATATATATATATATATTATATACATATATATATACATATGTATATATATATATATATATATATATATATATATATATATATGTATATATATATATATTATTATTATTATTATATACATAATACCCCACGCCAACAGTACAATTCGGAGTTACATGTTGTATGCAATCATCTGGTACTGATTTGCGTTTACACCTTCGACTTAATATTTCTGATTATTGCTGATATTTTGTTGTTAGATTAATTATTATTGTTGCTAAATATTTAATTTCAATATAATCTAATCTTGAATTTGAATTTAGGCTCACAGTTACATTTAAGATTGAAAATAAAAATTTGAAATTTTAATTTTCGCTAAAAACGGACGTTATTATTAGAAATAGGTTTGGGTACCTAGGGAGGGATAACTCTTTTTTGGGCTTAGAAATAGTTAGTGATGAAATTCTTTACATAAATAACAATTAATATAAAAGATTTGCAGTGATAAAATTATAATAACAACTGTTTCTTTTATCAACTACGCAATCTTACAAAGCGTGTAATCTTTCCTTGCTTATGACTCCCGTTCTTGGGACTCATCAAATTCTTCTTGCATATATTAATTATTGATCATTTTACAATGGAAGCTGTGATAAAAATTGACCTTAGTATGGTGCATTAACTATAGAGAAGAAGCCAACTCAAATTGTACAGTTTAACCAAACATGAACCGAGAATTAGACTATAAATAGAATCAAAGAAAACAGTTCTTGTAGGTACTCGATTCCATCGATCAAAGAATGGTAATGAAGAAGTAAATGCTAATATATGTTTCAAAAAGACAGAAAGGTGCGGCATAGTAAATTACTAAAACAATAGAGAATAATATATATATATATATATATATATATATATATATATATATATATATATATTCGAGATTGTAGGGAGATAAGAGGAAGAAGCTTTTGTACTTTGTTTCGTTTCATTAGCGATGAAGAACAAACCCAAGAAAAGAAAAGCGCAACGAACAACATCCGTTTGTTTGTGTTTTGCTTAATTAAGCGTCGATATATGAATGAAGAAAAAAAGGAGATGAAGAAGAGGAAGATGCAATGCTCAAAGAAAAAGGAGAAAAGAAAGAGAACAAAATAAACAAAAGGAGAAAAGTGACAAGAAACGAAGAAAAATAAAAGAAAAAGAATGAAACAAATAAGAGAGAAATAGTAAAACAATAGTCAATAAAACAAATAGAATAGTTAGAAAAAGGGAAAGAATAAAGGAATAAAAAACGAATAAGAATGAGAGAATAAGAAAAGAGTCAGTGATTAAGAAAGGAGAACAGAATCGGATTTAACTCTGAAAGGAAATGAGAAAGCGGTAAGATCTGAATGGCAGTGTTGATCCAAAACAGATAAGGGCAACACTGCATAGTTAAGAACTAAAACGCACGTTGAAATACACACACACACACACACACACACATATATATATATATATATATATATATATATATATATATATAGAGAGAGAGAGAGAGAGAGAGAGAGAGTGAGTGATCTGAACATCATTATTATGTATATTATAACCAACATTTAGATTTTTATATTCCGCCTCCCTTTTCTGAGCATGTGTAGTTAATAAATCAACGGAAACATCACTTTGGTGCGATGAAGTCCTTAAGGACAAAATGCGTCACAAAAAATTTCTTCTCACTTTGTCATTCATTTTCAAACAGTTGTTCTGGTATATATATATATATATATATATATATATATAGCATCTATTCCTATATATTGTAGGGCTGTCTGAAAAGTAACGGGACTGATGTCACAAACAATTTATTTCAGTTCCGAACAACAAACAGCATGGTTTTCCCTTCAAAACAATCCTCTCTCGAGACTAATGAATTTTTCCATTCTTGAATGCCACGCTTTTATGCCCTGTTGGATTCTTTTAGGATGCCCGTCCGCTCCGTCGTTACGGCCCTCTTGATGGCCTCCACGCCTTCAAAACCGATGGCAAGGCTATTAATGGCCATAATTCTCCTCTGTGAATTCAATTCAGTTCTTAATATCAGTCGCGCCCTTCTATAATACCATTTTCGCACTATTTCTTTCAGTTTTTCATGGTGAATTCCCTCACCCTCATCTACACCGAGGTACTTATAAGCTTTTTCTTGCTCTACATCTTTGATTGTTACCCCAGGGTCTAAGCTAATAAAGGAGGTTTGTTGTAGTGATCCTCATAAAATTGTGGCTTTAGCACATTCATTTCAACCGATTTTCATTCCAATGTCATCACTGAAACGTTTTACTGTTTTCAGGAGACATTCCAGCTCACTGTCATTCCTAGCATACAACTTTAAATCATCCATGTAAAAATAAATGGCTTATTTTCTTTGCGAGATCTTGAAGCCATATTCCTTTCTGTTACGTTCGCTGGTAAATGCTATTAGAGATATACAAAATAGTAAGGGAGAAAAAGAATCACCCTGAAATATTCCTCTCTTGATGTTTATTTCCCCAGGCTTGTAGATTCCGTTTAGGTGATTCAGTTGAAGTGTTCATGAAATTGATGAAGATCGGTGATACCTTGCATATATTCAAAAAACTTTAAAAACCAGGAATGGGGCACACTATCGAATGCCTTACGGTATTCCAGGAAAAACTGAGATTTTTCATTGTATTGAAGCAGTTTTCTAAGATCATCTTATTAATAAGCAATTGGTCTTTGCATCCGTAAGAGCCACGTCTTCGTCCTTTTTGTTCAAGAGGTCATTTTTTACAACGAGATTTTTTTTTCAAAATAGATGTCAACAGTTTGTAATTTGTGAGAAGACATGTAATTGGTCTGTAGTTTTTTTGGGACATTTGTATCACCATTCTTGTGTAAATTCCTTTGGTTACCCATACCGGAATTTTAGTAGGATCATTGACTATTTCTTTAAGTTCTTTTGCTAATATTTTTGTGTGCTGTATTTAGATAATAGAGCCAAAACTTAGGAATATTTATTTATTCCTAGAGATTTCCAGTTGTGTGCTTATTTTCAGTGCACATTCAAATCCTCTTCTGCAATTGCTGCCCATGTTTGATCTGCTTTATTTTTCATCCGTTTTAACTCTTGCGTAAGCCACTCTGCTTCAGTGTTATGTTCTTTAGGGCAAGTCCATATTTTCCCCAGGACTGTATAATCTCTTTTATTGTTGGTGGGAGGGTGAATCTTCATGTCTGCGAGACTGACTTTTTTACTTTAGTGTTTAATATTTTAGTTGTTGCAATTGCTGATACATATATTGCTTCGTTGAGAAATATATGTGAGTCTACTTCATCCAGAACTAATTTGATTGCATTATTATTATTATTAATAGTAGTAGTAGGATTTGTGTATGTTGTGCTTCCTGCTTTGTCTCCAGTAGTGCCATGTCCAGATTATGGTCTGTATTCCCTATAGGAGAATTATCATTTAATTGATAGCACTTTTCTTAGTATATGGGGTGTTCCCAGTAAGACGATCTTCTGGGCAACTTGTATGTTGATGTTATCTTTACACTTAACAAAATTGTCCATTCCTTTACTCACGAGGTCTAGAGCTCCGATTACTATCAGTACAGTTTTCATTTTCCACATCCCCTTAATCTCGATTTCCAGGTCCTTGTATTTAGACAATTTCACGATAATTTTCATGGAGGTATTTCTCTCAGATGGTACTGTTATATCAATAAGCATACACTTCCTGAATTTCTTGTCTTTTATGATAATATCAGATCTGTTGGCTTTTATTTCCCTGTCAGTTTGAATTGGCATGTCCCAGAGAATAGTTACATCGTTATTTTGGGTAACTGTGTCTGGTTGGTGCTCATACCATTTCTCAGTGGTTTCGATTTTGTGCTTCTTGCATATCTTCCAGTGCACGTATGTCGCTACCTTGTTATGTTTGTGGGTATATTCATTTTTTGCTAGTTTTGGACATCCTGAGATAATATGGTCGGCAGTTTCATTATATTTTCTGCAGATCCTGCATTTCAGATTAGTTTCATCCTTGATTATGTGACAGTGATAGGATCTGGTTGCGAGGCTTTGCTCCTCAACAGCAATAATTACAGATTGTCTCAACTTTCAAACCGCTGTTGGTCTACATCTGCTTCTTTCCTTCTTTTTACGTACTTGCCATGCAACGCCTTGTCCTCCCAGTGTTTTTTTGTAATTTCATTTGGCCAAGTTATTTTGCTGTCTGTTTTACTCGTTTGGCGTAGATGGTATTCGCTTCGCTTTTTGTTGGCAGGGTTTCAGGTATATTACGCTGTTTCTTTGTTGATGGAGTGATTTTCGTATTATACTATTTGTCATACTTTTTTGAGAGGTATGCTTTCAATCCGACTGTTATAGGTTTTAAAGTTAGTTCAAGTTGGATTAGACCTCGGCCACCTAAAGCTCTTGGTATGTACAGCTTATTAACATGTGATTTCGGGTGGAGAATTCTCATTTTGGTAAGCATTTCTCTGATCTTAGCGTCCAATCTTTTAATGCCATTCAACTCTGAATTAATAATGTTGAAACTATATATTACTATGGGCGTAAATAAGCTGTAGATAGCCATCATTCTATTGGGCCCATTAAGTTTGCTTTCTAGTATCAAACACACTCTCCTATAATATTCTTTTCGGGTCTTTTTCTTCATAATTGAATGTTGTATTCGGTCTCCTTCAGAAATTCCTAATTTGTATGTGCCATCTTGGTCTAGTTCCTTAATCGTGTTGTTGATAGCAAGGTCTAAATCTGTACTTTTTGTTAGTTTATTTTACCGACTTTGAATGTGGCTTTGCCACATTTTGAATGTGGCTTTTGCCACATTTAGATTCCTAACTCCATGCTAATGTCATCGCTGAAGGCTTTGACAATGGGTAGGTTTTTCTGCTAGCTGCCATCCTTGACAAACGTTTTAAGATAATCAATATAGAATAGGTGATTCAATTTGCCATTCTCTTAGTTCTGTCTTTAGCCTACCGTTGTTCAGTAGGCAGCTGAGTGGCACTAATGCAAGGTAGAAGAGTAATGAAGATCTCACTTTTGATTTTGATTGGTCTCGATGTTAATGATCCATTTGTATGGTTTAGATTTAGCGTAGTCTTCCAGTTTTTCATGACCCCCCCCCCGTTATGAATTTGACTGTTGTTGTCTTTTCCTTGTTTTCACCTCTTCCAATATTGTTTTATTGATAACTAGCAGTAGAGCCCGGCGTTGCCCGGGTATGTAACAGTTGAGTAAGAGACAGATCAAGTATCGGCCATCATAAAGACTGAAAAATAAAATTGACAAGGATTATTGTTTAAGGTTGACGGACACGCATGTCTTAATTATTTTTTTTTTGTTTTTTTTTTTTTTACGAATTAGTCAAACCCAAACCCAAACAAAAACATTGTTTTCAATCGTTATGAGTCTATCGATTGAATAGAATTTTATTATAAACAATTGTCTTGCAAATGGAATTTTTAAAGCATTCTGAATGGAAAATAAAGAAAAAAGTGTGCAAGACAATAAGAAACAATACCTGCCAAAAAAAAGTGGAGTTTTGTTGAAATCGGTTGAAAAATGTAGGAAATCCGATCCCATATATAAATGAACACACACACACACACACAAACAACCTGGGTTTTATAATAAGTATAACTCGATAAGAGTTGTCCCACTTTCATTCTCGACAGCGATGCCTCTTAATCGTGTTTTCAAATTGATTTCGTGCAAAAAAAATTGTGTTTTTTTTTCAATTTTTGGCGCTGTCAGATCCACCACAAGGTAATTTTACGCAGTCCTGTGAAGTTTTGTTGAAATCGGTTGAAAAATGTAGGAAATCCGATCCAATGTATAAACGTACAGACACATACACACACACTCTGCGTTTTATAATAAGTAAGATTAGATGGCCCTTGCACCTGTAACTATCTCTTTTACATCCCTTCTTCTCAGCTGGGAGTAAACTGATTTTCTCTCGGTTATGGTAGAAGTGAAGATCTTGTACATTGTTGGCAGGCAGGTGATGGATCTATAGTTCTTCGGTTCCTGCATCTTTTCTGTTTTGGGGAGTAGGTATGTTACTCCCCACGTGAGCCATTCGGGGCATATTTCTGGGTTTATGATGATATCATTTTATGCCCGAGCGAGGTTTTGGTTGGTGCCAGATAAGTTTTTGATCCAAAGATTGGCTATCTGGTCTATTCTTGGTGCTTTCCAGTTTTTGGTTTTGCAGATGGCAGATATTTCAGTAATATTGATATCCGTTCATTTTTTGGCACTCTATATGTGTGTGTTGTTCTTGTTGTTGCCTTATCTATGTAGCTCTTTCATTGTGCATTTTGCAGTTTCCCCGCATCTTATACCAGAACTCCCCGTCTTCCTGGATATTACGTAGGTCATTTACCTCTATTTTTCCCCTGTCCTCCATATAGATTCTTGGCATCTTCTTTGATATTCTTGTTTTGCCAGAAGAATCTATTTCCTTTTCATAACGCCTGATTCTTTGTGCCTTCTTTTGAATTCGTTGTTTCAGCTTTTCTTTAACTTTTATTGTCAGTCTTATTCTTTGTGTCAAGGATTCCTTTCAGTTGTCTCCTTTTTCTTTCTTTCATTTTGGAGCCTTTGTCTACTTCACTTAGAAGTAATAATTGTCTTCGTAGTTTATTTATTTTGGTTTCTGTTTTTTCTTTCCAGACTGGCATTTTTCTTTTTCGTTTGTGTTGTGTTTTTTTACTTTTTCACCTATTATCTCTGCAATGGTTACCGAGGCCTCGTATATAAAATGATTAATTTCTGTCAGGTTCATTGGTCTTTCCATTTCTTCTATTATTTTTGTAATTTCTTGGTTAGCGAGGTTGTTGTTTTTTTTTTTTTTCACTTGACGGTTCTTTCTTACTTTTGGAATTGTTGACTTTTCCTCGAAAGACATTTCCTTTCCCTTCTCCCATTTATACCGGGTGATTTTTGTCATCTCTATTTCTCTATCATATTCGCCATTATCTTTCTCTTTTTGCTTGTATATCTCAGAGGGTTATTACAACTGGTTTCTATTTGTTTTGTGCATGTATCCCCTCTGGGTTGTTGGCATTTTGCTCCTCGATGTTAACGTTTCATCTATTTTTGATGTTTTCTCGGATGCTTTCGTGTTCTATGTCAGGTATTTTTTCCTGATGATGTTGTGCCTGACATTCACTAGTTTGTTGGCATCGGTGCCTGTTTGAGGGATGTTTATCTCACCAGATATTATACGCGGCTTTGGTCGTTGTTGTCGTTGTCGGGTTTATCGTAGCAGTGTAAAATGCTATCATTACTTCAATATACTCTTCTCTGGACCATTTATTTATTGTTCATTTTATGGGGTTTTCTTTTAATGAATATGGGTTTCTTTGAGGACTGTCCTCGGTGGGGTTTTTCTCTAGTTCTCATTGCTAGAGTTTGTCCCAGTTGCAGACTTTTCGATCCTAATCCTGGTTCTTCACTGGAAATCACGGTCCTTGTTGACCCGCGCGTTGAGCGATGCAGATGAGCAATATTTTTCGTTGTGTCATTATTATAGTTAGTTACATATACGTGGGGGCTGGTTCGTGGGCACCAGAGCATATGCATATCATGGTGGGCCATAACTTTCAAGGGGTCAGGCTTCCCCTTGATATTTTTTTCTACTATTTCTACTATTAACAACAGTAAAAATCTTCATTTATAATTGTTTGGATCCCAAACAGACACGACGTGTTTCACGAGACTCCACCATATCTTTAATTTTCAACGGAATTTTCTTTTACTTTTTCTCTATTTCTTTCTTATAATCAATAATATGAAACTTTATTCAAATCTCCCTAACCTTGTTATTACACGAATAGATTTTACCCATAAATACAATTAATATATAGATACTAATAATATTTAAAGAAAAGTTTATTTAAAGTGTTTGTATTGTATGGCTTATAAAATAAAAATTGTATATAAATTATTAATAACAAATAACAAAAGACCATTAAAAATAACCGATAAGTCATTGTCACAACAATCATCACCACTACAGTCATCACCACTACCACCAGTATTATTATTACTATTATTGCATTCCAGTATGTTTCTTTTTCTTCTTTGTATCATCAGTAATAAGAGTCTAATAATTGTTCAGTGTTCTGCTCAAATCAGGTAAAAGAAATTAAAATTTGCATAAAAAATTGATAAAACTGTCAGGTACCGATTACATATAAGGTATTTCAAGAAATAATATATTATCTACTAATATTTGTGTTATGAAAGTAACGTTAAAGTAGAAAAGTTAAAATCAATGTTTAAGAGACTGATGATGTTCATAAAATATCAAGAAACCTATGTTAGCATTTAAAGTAATATCTCAGTATATCTGATATTGCGTTAATCTAATCTGTGTCTTGATGCCCTATACATTTTTTGTTTTTAATATAAACAAAAATTTATTCTGCATTTAATCTGCATAATAAAAACGGGCATGGTCAAATCGAATTATTATAAGTTTGTTTATTTAATACTTTGCCTTTCTTCTTCAGGACGTTGGTGAGCATGACACACCATAATATTTTATTTATGCTTTGTAGTTCTTAGCAAAGTGCCACTTCTTACTTATCCCCCTCTTTTTCCTTATTTTACCATGCATCTGCACCTGCTCATTACTAGCTGTTTCACTCTGTCCCTCTTAACTTCAATATGGCCTCTTAGTGTCAATTCGTCTAACCCTGATATGTCCAACTCTCTCTTTCTGTTTCGAAATATAACCTTCCTTTTAATTTCTGTTATGCTAAAAAAATCCTCGTTGTTCACAATTTTATTTCGTTTTTTTTCTTTTTTCCTTTTATGTTTGAAAATGTGGGTCGAAAATCAACTTGCAACGAAATGATTCGACCTATCAACGTTTTCTGTTTCCCATCAAGATAACTTTGAAATCCGTTCGTTCTTTTTCCCGCTTAAAACTCGCAGACATCAACCAAAAGAAAAGCTTACTTATGATAGTTGTAATGCACAGAGCTGCTTTCAGCCTGCGCACGCCATCTATCAAATAGTGACTGTAATTCGCACATACAACCACATTAAAACGTACATATCCGTTTGATCACAAAGGAAAGACAACATTCTGGTTAGTTGGCAGCAGCGAAGACACTGAGAATGTTTCAAGCTATGAGTAATGAAATCAGATGACTTGCCTTAGCGTAACGGTTAGCAAACACGTCTCGCAAACTATTAAGACTGAAATAAGTTTGAATCTTACTGGATGTTCTAGAATTTAAGTTTGTGCTGAACTACGTTTGTGAAATATGCTCTTTATTATTATTATTATTATTATTATTATTATTATTATTATTATTTCCTTTGATTTGGGTTGTAGACACATTTCCTTCTGTGTTCCAACCAGAGAACTAAGGTCAGAAATGGCTTCATGATATTTTCCACGGATCATTTCTTGTAAAAAACAACAAAAAATAAATGAATAAATAAAGGATACACACACTTCGTAAAGTGTGAGCTATACTTGTGAGTATAATTTTTTGTATTTCCTTAAGGCATGGGCTACCAGGAATCCTTTCTATTAGTCTATCGGGACCTTTTCCAATCAATCCGAGGGCTCCAACTACAACTAGAATTATTATACCAGAAATTTGAGATTTTCAATTAAATATCCTTGTCTGTTGACAGATTTTTTTTATTTTAAAAATACATTACAATCTTGTAAGGACTGCCATGTCAATAAGAAAGCACATTTTGTTTTTCCGGTCTTTGATCAAGATGTCTGGGCGATTAGCTTTCATTGTTCTGTCTGTGTGTATTATAAAGTTCCATAAAATTCTTACAGCTTCTATCTCTGTGACCGAGCCTGGTTGATGTCCATACCATTTCATAGTGTTGACCTTATAACCATTATAAAACTCAGTTTATTCTTCAAATGAAGCATATTTTAAGTATAAATTGAGGCTCAGATATTTTACCGCCAATTTATTTAGCATTAATAAGTGAAATTTTTAAACTGTTACGTTTTAAACGTGAAATACGCATGGAATAAGTTTGAAACATGAGAATTTTCAAAACATGATCAGGTTCATCTAAAATTGCCTGATGCTAATACAAAATAAAAGAAGAAAAAAGCAATGTATTATATATGGGTGGATTGTTTTATTTTGGTATCTCTTCTTGGGTAGAACCGAAATGTTTGCATTCACCTATCATCTATAAAGTTTAAATCTAAGTTCCTAGCTTGACATTGCTATAATTTGAGGCTTTATCTAAAAATTTCAGTGACTATTCAATCTATCATTAATGAAAGGTTGGATTAAATGTATCAACAAAGAACAATATTTGGAAAATATATAAAATGCTTTCTTTTATTTATTTTTTTTATTAGTAGGCTACAGACGTATTGCTTTTTTTCTGTCTTTGTAAGTGATGAAGATGTACATCGTTATGATGTTTAGTATGAATCTTATAAGTAAGACAAAGCTCAGATTCGTCCAAAAATTAAAACTATTTTACGCATGAAGAGAAGCTCATATTTTTAACAAGTTTATTAATTATTAATAACTGAAATAATTTTAATTATGAAATACGCATGAAATAATGCTCACATTTGGGAATTTGTTAAACACGACAAGGTTCAGTTAAACTGAAAACTCACTTGATATATTGCTCATATAAATATATGTATATATGTATATCCTGAAAATTTTACCAACATCTCTTGGTTAATTCAATTTTATTGTGAAAGGAATGACGTGCAAATGAAATCGCTGTGTATGTATTAGGTGCGGTGAAAAGTCCTTGGTTAGATCACGATTTTGATATTTGGTCATATGTTTATACTTTAGTATTCGTAACATACTTTCTTTGAATGCTCCGAGATAACTCGTCAGTGACGTTTTCCGGGCTCCATTAAAAATGTCAGGGTTTTTTAACATCAGACTCTTTATGCCAGGAATTCCGCCTTTGTTGGTCAAGTACAAGCTCGGATCTTGGTGGTCGTGTGCTACATATTTTTCGGACATGCGTTTTAATAAGTGTTTCGATCGTTCTGCCATCAGCCAATGAAATTCTTTCACGCAAGTATATTATTCCATGAGTTTATTTCTTCTGGTTCCATCAGACGTTATTCGAATGTTTTAGTAGGATCCCTGTGATTATGCGGTATCGTGGTGTATGTTGGTTTGAATGGTGATGGACGAGTTCTTGTGTGATTGAGTCAATTGTAAGAATGAATCCTGAATCAGTTTAGCCAACTCAGTGGTTCCCAAAAGGTGCAACGCGCTTCATAGTTGCGGTAGAAGAGGATAGCAGGTGAGGTGAACCATTGAAAAACAATCAACGATTTAGAAACAGTTTTAAATAAATTCATATGCCAAAAATAAATATGGTTCCAAAATTTAAAATATTATTATGGATTACTTGTAATTACATGCTTGAGTTCCAGTATAAATAGTTATAAATAATTATTGACCGATTTTATTATTGTGATATTTTTGCATTATATCAAGTATTAAGGATATTATAACTAGGGTACATAAATTGGAGTAGAGAGTTATCAATGAGAATGTTTTGATTGCGAATCCACGGTTATCCCCCTTTAGCTCACTGTGTGTTATTCTATTTTTAAATGTACTTTTTATCACATTAAATTTGTTGAGGCGCGAGCAAATTTTCATTCCGAAAATGCGACCCAGAGAAAAAAATGTTTAGGAATTACTGAGCTGGGTATAGGATAGTTAGTAACGACCAACCCTACTCACTTCTCCTTCGGCCTTGTGCCCCAATTGTATTTTAAATACAATAAATAAACCTTCAGAAGTTATTTGGAGTTATTCACCTTCTTTAGTGTGATAAATCGTTATTTGCAGTGTTCTATCTCTCTTTACTTTTCTTTCCTTAATTTTATACCCGAGTTTTAACTTTATATTTGAAGATAATATTCACCATTATCTCGTTATTATTTATGAAGACCGGGTGAAGAATTAACAAAAAATTAAAATAAATATTTAAAACATAAATCTAATCTCGTTAGTCTATGTTTTAAATGAAAAAGGAATTTATTCTAATGATTCTCTTAATTATTTATATATTTTAAGCGGCTGAAAAGAAACCCCGATTCCAGTTTATTTGTCTAGCTTTTATGTCTATATTTATATATTATTTCTTTATAAATTACTTCTTTTTCATACTTTGGCTAAGTCCTTATTTAAATGGAACTGTTTACTTACAACTAATATCAAAATATCGTTTTTTTTTTTTTTGTTGTTCTTTTTTCGTTTTTCCTTCTTGTTCTATTAGTTCTGCGACTTTCATTCGTAATATTCCTATTCTGTTTTATTCCATGTTTGAGATCTTTTGAGCCAGATCCATCTGGATGATTTTTCGACCGCTTCATTTATTTCTTTCAGAACTTCCCTTTGTACTAATCTTCTGCTTCCAATTTCTGTTAAAGCCTTGCGCACAGATTTTCCTACAAATCTCCATTGATTCGTTTATGTTTTCTACTCGTTTTCTTAACATTGTTCGACCAGTTGTTGATACTTATCACATTTCCTTTCGGTAGCGAGTATCATAAACTCTTCCCAAGGCACGTTCAGCTCCCATGTTATTATCTGTTTATTGCTGTTGGAGAAGATTATCAGATTTTGGCGAAAGTGCTATTTCTGCAATTTGTTTAGGAGATTTTAATTGCTTTTTTAAATCCACTTCTAGCTGTCAGGCTGGAGCTGAAAATAGCAGACGAGGTTTTTCCCTTCTTTGAACTTGCTTATTTGCTCCGACAAATTTGACTTTATTTGCTCTCATTGATGTTTCATCTCTGCTCTTTCTAATGATTGTGCTAGCTGCGTCAGCTATCGCTTTTAGTACTTCGTCGTGTCTCCACTGATAACATTCGTCGGCTAAAGTGTAGCTATTTAATATATGCTGTATAGACCCTTTCTTTGTGGACATTCTGGGGTCTCCATGTATGTAATTTGCCTGTCTTAGTAAAGTGTCGTATACAAATTGGACCAAATAAAAAAGTTTTAAAAAAAAAGTTAAAAGTCGTTAAAGTCGGCTCACCCCGAATGTGACCATTTGCTCTTTCCTTCTGTTCCTTCCCAGCTCTTTTATCCTCGTTTCTTACTTCGTCTTCTTCTTTCATGTGCGAGTCTCTTACGCATTCTCTCCAAAACTTATTCGTTGCTCACATATTCTGTCCATGGTATCCTTAGCATCTCTCTATAGAAACATACCTCCTTTGTTTTGACTCCTTTCTTTGAGGAAACCGTCCAACATTCGCTACCGTAAAGAAGGACAGATATCACGTAGCAATTCAGTACTCTTTTCTTTGCTACCAACAAAATCATCCTGTCTTGTAATACTCACCCTAGCTTTTGGAATGTGTCTTCGCTCATCCCAATACGTCTTCGGATCTCAGCATCGCACTTACCGTCCTTTGCTTGCTTATTCCTACCATTTTACAGTACCATAGTTCCTCTGTTTCCCTTCGCACTTCTTCCTGGATGAGCTAGCGTCTTTCCCTGCCTTTAGCCTTATTTAATTGGGGGGTAGGTAAGAAAACTGCCCTAGACATGTTTTCTCCTTTGCTATCGTCTTCCCTAATGCAAAATACCTTAGGTCTTCTTCCACGTCATATAGTTCTCTGGGAGCGCACGCCATTTTCTTCTAGTCCGGGTTCGTATTCGTGCTGTTTTTATTTTAATGTCCCGTGAGTCTCTATATACTTGAACTTCTCTTGTCCGGGTTTTAAACAAATTCTTCTTTCAGACTGCTGAAAATCTGCACTACACGGTCTTTTTGGTAATTTCAACCATTTTCTAATGTTTCTGTTAATCGTTCTCACCATTTTTTTTTTTTTTGTTACTGTTTTTTTATGACCACAAAACTTGGAGTAGTACTGTCTGTTGATATATCTATGCCCCGAATCGACCTGATAGTCCCAATTTATCGATGTTTAATACCTTAGTTCCCTCAGACGTGTGCATGTGTGTGTGATCGGCGAATGAAAAAGAGAGTTTGTTTAAAATGCATAAAACATGCTTTCAAAGATAAACATTGAAAGAAATGTATACCTCTTGGCTCGTAAGAATGTCAACAGAGTGAATCAAAAACAGAAAGAACCGCAACTAAACTGCACATCCGTCAGTGCATAAACGCGTACAGCTAGATGTCATCGTTTGAGAGCGGAACAAACGTTTGACTTAAAACAAGCAAATTCGCACAAGCAAACTGTAATAAATTCAAAGCACTTACATGTACAAATATTTCTGTATTCATAGACAAACACCCAAGTAGCAAGCATGCACAATTTACATGGCTCAAGTTCATCTTCATAACCGTGCAAAATCACTCCATAGAGCGAATTGTGCTCAAGTTCACTGGTTTATCTTAGTAGTAGAATTATCTTTTTCTACCAAGGCTTGTTCAAATCAACAGCAGTCAGCACAAAAGTGTTATTTAATGTTACAGGGATCATTCATGCGTCAACCAAACTTTCTTAGAAGCATATTCATCCATAATTTATTTTGATGAGTTGCATTGTACGATCGTTAAAGCGAGCAGTGTGAATCAGAAACCAAATTTTTAATTTTATTTTTCCCTTCTTTAACACTCGTAGAACATAACGACCTAATATTTGTAATGAAAAGTATATACGAGGCTATAAAACATATTTAGAACAGATAGAATAACGAAACAGCTTATTAAATCGAAGCAAATATATTTTCTTTAAAAGCTACGATGTCTGATTGATTAATAAGGTCCCTAATACTATTTACATTATTCGGACTATTGTCCTCATCTTTGTTGCCATATTTATCACAACGTTTCGGCCGTTGTACGCTCCGGCCTTCTTCAGGTGGTTGGAATGTCGAACTGAACCCTTTATTTCGCTCACTGTGGTAGAAACACGTGCGCACAGTGGATAAAGACGTTTGTTAGATCCAGTGACAGGACCCAAAGAGTGTGAGTTCAATACCTGGTTAAGGCGGTGGAGAACTTGGAGAGGGGAATTAACAGGAGATAACTAATAACTGACATCCATTAGACACGGCACATGGAACTAGAAAAGTCTCAGTTAGACATTCCAACCACCTGAAGATGGCCGGAGAGTATAACGGCCGAAAGGTTGCGATAAATATGACAACAAAGATGAGGACAATAGTCCGAATAATGTAAATAGTGTACATAATACTTCATCTAAGAAATATAGATAGATACTGAAGGTCCCTAATCTTAAAATAAACAAGTTTAAAGTAGATAGAATAATTAATCTGGTATCAAAATTAAGTAAACGTATTACTTTCCAAAGTAATAATTGATAAATTAGATCTCCAATTCTACAAAAGAACTTTTAGATTAAAATAATAAAAGTGATATCAAAAAGAAAGAAATTTAACTTCACAATTTATATTTTCCAACAGTGTAACCATTTAAGGATAAATATTTTTTAATATATATTAAATATTTTTTAATATATATTAAATATTTTTTAATATATATTAAATATTTTTTAATATATATTAAATATTTTTTAATATATATTAAATATTTTTTAATATATATTAAATATTTTAAATATAAGGATAAATATTTTTTGTCGTTCTGTCCACTTTTACCTGTGGGTTTTTTTCTAATGTTCTATCTACTATCTACTAATTTTGAAATATTCTATTCAGTTTATCCTTCGTTTTTCTCAAACTTACTATTTATTTTTCTCTCATTTTTTCCCCCAAAATGCCATCCACTTTTTTCTTCTCTCCATGAAACAAGTTTCTGTTTTGATTTTGATAAAAAGCGCGGTTCAAAGGTCAACATTCTCATTCGATGCGATGTCAAAGTTGCTGTGCAAAATAGGCACAGCAAAATCAACTTCGCATCGGATGAGAAGTGTTGACCTTTGGACTCTTTTCGATGGTACCAAATTGGAACTGTACAAAGGGTGTGCAACATCTATGGATTCCGGTTTCAGGTTTGCTCGTTTTGTTGCTTGCATCGCAGTCATAAATTGTAAGGCCTTATTCTGTGGATTATTTTTCTGGATACTTGCACGGTTTCACTGATTTCATGAATTTAGATTGGCGCGCATTATCAAAAGTACCTGAACATTGTGATAAAATTCAACTGTAAAGAATAACTAGTCAAGAGGAATAATGAAAGTAATTAATTCCCAAAATTCAAATGATTTAAACGTTATTTTATTCAAGCATAGATATAGTAGATTAGCATGGTGTAAATAAAACAGTATCTAATCTATGCGATCTTCCAAAGGTATACGTAACTTATGAGAATCAAGAAATTACCATTTGTATAAAAATGCCTCTGTATCTATTGAAAACTTTATTGTTCTGCTCTTAAAACTTATTTACAAATGAAATGACGTACTCTTACCGAGCGTAATTTACAAAAGAAAAAATATTTTTACTCAATACAAATCCGCAAAAAACCTTCAGATTATAAGATTAAATCAATAAAAAAAAACGCTTATAAAATAGGGAAACATATAAATTAAGAAATGAATGTTTAAAGGGAAGTTTGAAGCTGTTTGTTCCTGGGCGAGTTTTGCTGACACAGCAAGTTTCTGGCATGTCGATTTTGTAAGAAAATAAACAAAGTACTCAATTACAAATTGGTTAAGATTGAAGGAGCGATTGAAATAACATTGTAAAAATTTCTGTCCTTCAATAGATTTTTTTCCTTGATTTTTGCCATAATGCTATTTCTTCGATTTTTATTCTATTTTCTTCATGCCGTATTTCTTTTTTCTTCTGTTTCTTTTCTTTTGCTTGTGTCTTACGCGTTCTGCTATTTTTATCTTTTCCTTTTTTTGAGACATTGCACTTTTCTTCCATCGACATTCTTTTACACGTTACTTGATATATTGCTCTTTCTTCCATTTTCTTTCTTTTATTTGCTTCTTCCAATGTTGTTCATTCTTTCAATTTCTTCTTTTTTTTTTTACTTTCCCCGTAATATATTACACTTTTCCTCTCATTTCTTTCTTTACCATGATTCTTCCCATGCTGCGCTTTCTATCATTTTCTTTCTTTTATTTGTTTCTTACCATATTACTTGACATATTAATCTGTCCTTCTTTTCCTTGCATTTTGCTATACTGCTCATTTTTCCTTTTTTAATCAATCCCTTTCTTCTTATCGTATTGTTCTTAAGTTTTATTTCCTTTCTTTATTCTTTGCTTTTTTTTCTTGTTATATATTCTTCAATTTCTTCGATCTTTTTTCCGCTTTCTCTTACTGTATTGCACTTTTTCACCCTATCTTTATTTTACTATTTGCTATATTTTTTTTCTTTCTTTTTTTGCTATATTCTCTTTCTTTTTCCTTTTTTTTTTATTTCCATTTTACACTTTTCCGTTTTTCCTCCTTTTACTTTTTTCTTGCCTTACGACTCTATTACTTTTCGATATATTTCCTTTATAGTTTTAGTCACTTTTTATCTTTTTTCTTCATTTTTCACTGTTCGCTTTTCCGTTTTTTTTTTTTTTTGAACTCGTCCTCTTTTCAAATTCCGTTCTCTTCGTTGTCTTTGTCTTTCATCAAATTCTCGCTCGACTCCCTTTTACTTTTCTTCTTTGCCCTTTCTATTTACCATCCCCCCCCCGCTGATTATGATTATCATGATTATGATGATGAATCAGGCGGTGATTATCATTTAGAAGTAACAAAGCCGCAAACTGGAATCTTCGCTAGGGAAGTTAGTCGAAAATGAGAAAACGTTCAGTTTGTGGGATGATGGGGTTGTTGTTGGCACCTGGATGTATGCATGGTTGCCTGAGAGCGGTTGGGGCAGCCAAGCTTCCACGCTTTTTAGTATGTGGAAAAAATGGTTCTCTTTTATGTTGTTTCTTCACTGGCTTATGTATGTTTTTTACGTTACTTTTCTCGAAGTGGGCGGGACCACATTGAAAATTTCAGTGTCTCTTGTTCTGTGCTGCCATTGTTCTCATTGTTTTGTTACCGCTTGCTGAGATTTTGCGCTTTTGCACAAACATCCAGTTTATAGCAGAAATATAAAAAGATGAAGATGAGCAACTTACTCGTTGGGAAGATGATTCCCACAACGCACATGATGAATGTTATCTTTTACTAAACTTCTTTTTATCTCGAATAAATCAAAAGATTGATTCTTTTTTATTTATATAATAAATCAAGTGGATTATAAAAAATAAAACAAAAAACTCTTAAGTATAAAATATTTACTCTGCACTTTATGGCACTGATAATAATTTAAGGTTGTAAATAAATCAGACACGAGATGTTTCTTTATACGTTTATGTTTGTAGATAATTTATGTTTGTTATTTTTTATCATGTCCGTGTTTGCCCAAGGGTTCATTTGGATTATTAAATAAAAAAGATTAATTTTAATTTTTTGCATTAAACGCAAGCAAGTCAAATATGGCAGGAAGCAAGTAAAACAGAAATTCAAGAGAGTGTAATAGGGGAGGAAGCAAAGAAAAGAGAAATTCAAGAGAGTGTAATATAGCAGGAAGCAAAGAAGAGAGAAATTCAAGAGAGTGTAATATGGTAAGAAGCAAAGAGAGAAATTCAAGAGAGTGTAATATGGTAAGAAACAAAGAGAGAAATTCAAGAGAGTGTAATATGGTAGGAAGCAAAGAAAAGAGAAATTCAAGAGAGTGTAATATGGTAGGAAGCAAAGAAAAGAGAAATTCAAGAGTGTGTAAAATGGCAGGAAGCAAAAAAAAGAGAAATTAAGAGAGTGTAATATGGCAGGAAGCAAAGAAGAGAGAAATTCAAGAGAGTGTAATATGGCAGGAAGCAAAGAAAAGAGAAATTCAAGAGAGTGTAATATGGCAGGAAGCAAAGAAGAGAGAAATTCAAGAGAGTGTAATATGGCAGGAAGCAAAGAAGAGAGAAATTCAAGAGAGTGTAATATGGCAGGAAGAAAGAAAAAGCAAAGAGAGAAATATGGCAGGAAGCAAAGAAGAGAGAAATTCAAGAGAGTGTAATATGGCAGGAAGCAAAGAAGAGAGAAATTCAAGAGAGTGTAATATGGCAGGAAGCAAAGAAGAGAGAAATTCAAGAGAGTGTAATATGGCAGGAAGCAAAGAAAAGAGAAATTCAAGAGAGTGTAATATGGCAGGAAGGAAGCAAAGGAAAAAGAAAAGAAATTCAAGAGAGTGTAATATGGCAGGAAGCAAAGAAAAGAGAAATTCAAGAGAGTGTAATATGGCAGGAAGCAAAAGAAAAAGAGAAATTCAAGAGAGTGTAATATGGCAGGAAGCAAAGAAAAGAGAAATTTAAGAGAGTATAATATGGCAGGAAGCAAAGAAAAGAGAAATTCAAGAGAGTGTAATATGGCAGGAAGCAAAGAAAAGAGAAATTCAAGAGAGTGTAATATGGCAGGAAGCAAAGAAAAGAGAAATTCAAGAGAGTGTAATATGGCAGGAAGCAAAGAAAAGAGAAATTCAAGAGAGTGTAATATGGCAGGAAAGAGAAATTAAGAAAGCAAAGCAAAAGAGAAATTCAAGAGAGTGTAATATCAAGAGAGGTAATATGGCAGGAAGCAAAGAAAAGAGAAATTCAAGAGAGTGTAATATAGGAAGCAGGAAGCAAAGAAAAAGAGAAATTGGCAGGAAGCAAAAAAAGAGAAATTCAAGAGAGTGTAATATGGCAGGAAGCAAAAGAAAAGAGAAATTCAAGAGAGTGTAATATGGCAGGAAGCAAAGAAAAAAGAAATTCAAGAGAGTGTAATATGGCAGGAAGCAAAGAAAAGAGAAATTCAAGAGAGTGTAATATGGCAGGAAGCAAAGAAAAGAGAAATTCAAGAGAGAGTAATATGGCAGGAAGCAAAGAAAAAGAAATTCAAGAGAAATATGGCAGGAAGAAAAGAGAAATTCAAGAGCAGGAAGGAAAGAAAAAGAGAAATTCAAGAGAGTGTAATATGGCAGGAAGCAAAGAAAAGAGAAATTCAAGAGAGTGTAATATGGCAGGAAGCAAAGAAAGAGAAATTCAGGAAAGAGAGTGTAATATGGCAGGAAGCAAAGAAAAGAGAAATTGGCAGGAAGCAAAGAGAGTGTAATATGGCAGGAAGCAAAGAAAAGAGAAATTCAAGAGAGTGTAATATGGCAGGAAGCAAAGAAAAGAGAAATTCAAGAGAGTGTAATATGGCAGGAAGCAAAGAAAAGAGAAATTCAAGAGAGTGTAATATGGCAGGAAGCAAAGAAAAGAGAAATTCAAGAGAGTGTAATATGGCAGGAAGCAAAGAAGAGAGAAATTCAAGAGAGTGTAATATGGCAGGAAGCAAAGAAAAGAGAAATTCAAGAGAGTGTAATATGGCAGGAAGCAAAGAAAAGAGAAATTCAAGAGAGTGTAATATGGCAGGAAGCAAAGAAAAGAGAAATTCAAGAGAGTGTAATTCAAAGAAAAAAAGAGAGTGTAATATGGCAGGAAGCAAAAGAAAAGAAATTCAAGAAAGTGTAAGAGAGTGTAAATATGGCAGGAAGCAAAAGAAAGAGAGAAATTCAAAAGAAAGAGAAATTCAAGTGTAATATGGCAGGAAGCAAAGAAAAGAAAAAAGATGGCAGGAAGCAAAAGAAAAGAGAAATTCAAGAGAGTGTAATATGGCAGGAAGCAAAAAGAAAGAGAAATTCAAGAGAAATTAAGAGAGTGTAATATGGCAGGAAGCAAAGAAAAGAGAAATTCAAAGAGAGTGTAATATGGCAGGAAGCAAAGAAAAGAGAAATTCAAGAGAGTGTAATATGGCAGGAAGCAAAGAAAAGAGAAATTCAAGAGAGTGTAATATGGCAGGAAGCAAAGAAAAGAGAAATTCAAGAGTGTAATGGCAGGAAGCAAAGAAAAAGAAATTCAAGAGAGTGTAATATGGCAGGAAGCAAAAGAAAGAGAAATTCAAAGAGAGTGTAATATGGCAGGAAGCAAAGAAAAGAGAAATTCAAGAGAGTGTAATATGGGAGGAAGCAAAGAAAAGAGAAATTAAGAGAGTGTAATATGGCAGGAAGCAAAGAAAAGAGAAATTCAAGAGAGTGTAATATGGCAGGGCAAAAGAAAAAAGAAAAAGAGAAATTCAAGAAATTCAAGAGAGTGTAATATGGCAGGAAGCAAAAAAGAAAGAGAAATTCAAGAGAGTGTAATATGGCAGGAAGCAAAGAAAAGAGAAATTCAAAGAGTGTAATATGGCAGGAAGCAAAGAAAAGAGAAATTCAAGAGAGTGTAATATGGCAGGAAGCAAAGAAAAGAAATTCAAGAGAGTGTAATATGGCAGGAAGCAAAGAAAGAGAAATTCAAGAGAGTGTATTATGGCAAAGCAAAGAAAAGAGAAATTCAAGAGAGTGTAATATGGCAGGAAGCAAAAAGAAAAGAGAAATTCAAGAGAGTGTAATATGGCAGGAAGCAAAGAAAAGAGAAATTCAAGAGAGTGTAATATGGCAGGAAGCAAAGAAAAAGAAATTCAAGAGAGTGTAATATGGCAGGAAGCAAAGAAAAGAGAAATTCAAGAGAGTGTAATATGGCAGGGCAAAGAAGAGAGAAATTCAAGAGAGTGTAATATGGCAGGAAGCAAAGAAAAGAGAAATTCAAGAGAGAAATTGTAATATGGCAGGAAGCAAAAGAAAAGAGAAATTCAAGAGAGTGTAATATGGCAGGAAGCAAAGAAAGAGAAAAAGAGTAAATTCAAAGAAAAGAAATTCAAGAGAGTGTAATATGGCAGGAAGCAAAGAAAAAGAAATTCAAAGAGTAAATTCAAGAAGAGACAAATTCAAGAGTGTAATATGGCAGGAAGCAAAGAAAAGAGAAATTCAAGAGAGTGTAATATGGCAGGAAGCAAAGAAAAGAGAATGGCAGGAAGCAAAGAAGAGAGAAATGGCAGGAAGAAAGAGAGTGTAATATGGCAGGAAGCAAAAGAAAAGAGAAATTCAAGAGAGTGTAATATGGCAGGGCAAAGAAAAAAAGAAAAGAGAAATTCAAGAGAGTGTAATATGGCAGGAAGCAAAGAAAAGAGAAATTCAAGAGAGTGTAATATGGCAGGAAGCAAAGAAGAGAGAAATTCAAGAGAGTGTAATATGGCAGGAAGCAAAGAAAAGAGAAATTCAAGAGAGTGTAATATGGCAGGAAGCAAAGAAGAGAGAAATTGGCAGGAAGCAAAAGAGAGTGTAATATGGCAGGAAGCAAAGAAAAAGAGAAATAAATGGCAGGAAGCAAAGAAGAGGAAATTCAAGAGAGGTAAAGCAAAGCAAAGAGAGAAATTCAAGAGAGTGTAATATGGCAGGAAGCAAAGAAGAGAGAAATTCAAGAGAGTGTAATATGGCAGGAAGCAAAGAAGAAAGAGAAATTCAAGAGAGTGTAATATGGCAGGAAGCAAAAGAAGAGAAATTCAAGAGAGTGTAATATGGCAGGAAGCAGGAAGCAAAGCAAAGAAAGAGAAATTCAAGAGAGTGTAATATGGCAGGAAGCAAAGAAAAGAGAAATTCAAAAGAGTGTAATAATATGGCAGGAAGCAAAGAAAAGAGAAATTCAAGAGAGTGTAATATGGCAGGAAGCAAAGAAAAGAGAAATTCAAGAGAGTGTAATATGGCAGGAAGCAAAGAAAAGAGAAATTCAAGAGAGTGTAATATGGCAGGAAGCAAAGAAGAGAAAAAGAAATTCAAGAGAGTGTAATATGGCATACAGGAAGCAAAGAAAAGAGAAATTCAAGAGAGTGTAATATGGGAAGCAAAGAAGAGAGAAATTCAAAGAGTGTATTATGGCAATATGGGAGGAAGCAAAAGAGAAATTCAAGAGAGTGTAATATGAAGCAAAGAAGAGAGAAATTCAAGAGGAGCAGGAAGCAAAGAAAAGAGAAATTCAAGAGAGTGTAATATGGCAGGAAGCAAAAGAAAAGAGAACTAAGAGAGGAATATGGCAGGAAAAGAAAAGAGAAATTCAAGAGAGTAATATGGCAGGAAGCAAAGAAATGAGAAATTATGGCAGGAAGCAAAGAAAAAAGAAATTCAAGAGAGTGTAATATCAAGCAAAGAAAGAGAAATTCAAGAGAGTGTAATATGGCAGGAAGCAAAGAAAGAGAAATTCAAGAGAGTGTAATATGGCAGGAAGCAAAGAAAAGAGAAATTCAAGAGAGTGTAATATGGCAGGAAGCAAAGAAAAGAGAAATTCAAGAGAGTCTAATATGGGAGGAAGCAAAAGAAAAGCAAAGAAAAGAGAAATTCAAAGAGTGTAATATGGCAGGAAGCAAAGAAAAGAGAAATTCAAGAGAGTGTAATATGGCAGGAAGCAAAGAAAAGAGAAATTCAAGAGAGTGTAATATGGCAGGAAGCAAAGAAAAGAGAAATTCAAGAGAGTGTAATATGGCAGGAAGCAAAAGAAAGAGAGAAATTCAAAGAGAGTGTAATATGGCAGGAAGCAAAGAAAAAAGAGAAATTCAAAAGAGAAATTCAAGAGAGTGTAATATGGCAGGAAGCAAAGAAAAGAGAAATTCAAGAGAGTGGAAGCGAAGAAAAGAGAGAAAACGTAAGAAAGTGCATATGGCCTTCCTGTCATATACACTTTCTAGCGTTTTCAAAGAAAAGACTGAAAACGAAGGATGTTTTAAGTCATAAATTATTTTTAGATTGAGAGAATTTTTATAGGTAATAATGATTTACAGTCACAAGTTCTACTAATTGATCAATAGCTGAAGGCGGAGCAGTGCATTCATATCTTTCCCATGGATATTTGCGCGCAAGTGAATATAACGAACCTAATAGGAATTGGAACTCATTTCTCCGATTAACAATTCCGAGCCATAATCCATTACACCACCTGCACACCCAAGTTTACAGCACCTGATATTCCTTAAATTCGGTGATTGTACAAGAACTGTTGTTTCAACGGGATCAGGTCGTAAGCCTGCGGACGTGTGGCATTATCATATGTGAATACAATAATATCCTATTATAATTGTGCCTGTTCCTCATTTATCACGACCGTTACGCCCTGCCAAAACCTCATAAATAATGGACTATTCCGTTTTGATCGCGTAGAAAGAGGGGAAAATGCACTACTTTTTACAGTGGGAAAATGAAAGGAATAAAGAATCCGAAATAGAAGTGGAGAGAGAATCAGATTAAGCTGATAAGAACAGATACTACACTTTGTTCTTAGCCAAAAGACCTAGATGCTATTGCATTTACTTGCTGCCCACAGGATGTGACACAAGGTCAGTTTAATGTGGGGAAATCGAGCACATGCACCCGGACCAGGTTCAAAGATAGCCCAGTCCCCGCCACCGTCAGTTGCGCTGGTATCGATATTACTACCAATATCCCCTCTTTAATGCAATGGGAAGGTATTGATGTAGGCAGCCGTTTCTCAATAATATTTCTAGTTACACTCTGTCCGCAGACAAACACAGTAGATAAAATGTAATTTATTCGCCCGAGGATAGATACTATACTTTGATGCCGAGAAACGAAGGCCAATGCGATAAAAGCGGCATTTTTCAAACACACAGTATCGAACGATGAAAACTGAGTAAGTCAATCACCAAAAAATCCAATTCATCATCACCATCATCATCATCATCACCTTGACTTTTCTATTAGTAGTATGGGGGGAGGGATCCTAATGCAGAAGCCACACTGAATGTCCACCACAATGGTCTATCATCGGCAGCCATCAGCAATTCTGTTATAGTCATACCTGTCCATTGTTTGATATTGTCTAACCAGTTTTTGCGTTGGCGTCCTCTCCTACGTCCCCCTTCAACGTTGCCTTGCATGATGGTCTTGCACAGGCTGTTGCGCCTTGTAACATGTACAAACCACGCCATTTTTCTCCGTTTGACAGTGGCGAGGTTCCTAGTGTCCCACAAAAGTTTCAACACTTTTCTGCCCAAAGTCATTGGTTTTTATATTCCCAATAGAAGATGCCAAGGAGTGTTCTCATGCATTTGTTCTGAAACGCTTGGATCCTTCTCTATCTGCCAACAGTGGCCGCGTTTCACATCCATATAGGAGAATGGAGACTACCAGTGGTTTATACAGTCTGTTCTTTGTTTGAAAGTCCATTTTGCTTCTCCATAGTCTTGCTAATTTGGCTATCGCTACTATTGCTGCTGCAATTCGTGTGCGGATTTTCGAGTTGCAGGTACCATCTTTAGACAAGATTGCTCCTAAGTATCTAAAACTGGACACTTCCTCCAGTGAATTCCCATTCATAGTAATGTTGACAGAGGTGTTACAGTTTGCGCTATTCACCATTACTTTGAATTTCACGGAGCTGGCCTCCATTCCAGATGTTCCTGCTCTTTCAACAAGTTTGTTGGTCATGTTCGGGAGCTCAATTTTATTACCTGCTATGAGGTCAATATCGTCTGCAAAACAAGGTTACAAATGGGTCTAGCACCAATTAAGATTGAAGGACCATCGTCGTTCATGGTTTCTTGCATGATTCTCTCAAGAAATAGATTGAACAATGTGGGTAAAATTCCTTGTCTCAGGCCGACAGTTGTCCTGAAGAATCCTCCCATTTGTTTTCTCAGAAGAACTGCGCTGGTAGCATCTTTATATAGGACCTGGATGACTTGGATAATTCCATTGTCTACATTGAATTCACTAACGATAAGCCAAAGACTGTCACGCCATACACGATCTAATGCTTTCTTGAAATCAAGTTATGGAACACGTCGTTCTGATGTTGCACGTGTTTCACTACGAGGATCCTACAATTGAAAACCTGTTCCCTTGTACTTCTTCCGGTTCTAAAACTTGCTGTTTCCCCTGATAGCAGTTCTTCAGCCTTGGATTTCAAATGATTCAAAATGATACGGAGAAGGACTTTATTAGGATGATTGATCAGGATCATTGTCCTATAATTTCGACACTGAGGCTTTTTTTTCTTTGGCAGGGGTATTACCAACGAATGAGTCCACTTGTTAGGCCATTTTTAATCCAATTACAATAAATAACATCGTCTGCTGAATTATTTTAAAATTATTATTCAGGTAAATGTCCATGAGACGGTGATTTGGATACACATTGTTTGGCTAGCCATTCAAACTAGTCTTATTCTAGGCTGGTTTATTTAATAGCTATTGGTATAAACAGGTCTAGCTTAACTGATACACCCTTTTGAAAAGAATTGATATATTCGAAATAACAAATTGTAAAAGTGTTAATAAAACACACACACACACACACACACACACACACACACACACACACACACAAACACGCCAAATATTATTCTCCTTTAAATTGTAAACGCTAGGCAATATAATTTCTTCTGATAATGAGCCAAGATTTGTTACTAATTTTGATTGTCAAACACAGTCGGTTCCACCCCATCAAAATTCGATTAAGCCAGAAGAGGATTTCCTTGACTGGTTTAAAAATATGATATGGTATAAAGGGTGCGTTTGATAAATTGTCTCCCATTTAATATTTTTAAATTCGTTCATGCGCGTTGTTTGTTTTTGACTTTGCCGACTGCACAGTATAGTAGGGTCAGTTGGGCACCGTCTGTGAGAAAAAGAGCACCATGACACAATACACTTCGCCAGAAATTTGGAAACGGCATGCTGTACTGCTTGGCATTAGCACCGAAGTTTCCATTACGAACATTTCAGAGTGTTTGGGTGACAATCAGATGGCAGTGCAGAGGATTCGGAAAGAGATGAGTCTAATAGTGATTACGAAGGTGTTTGGAATGATCACTTGTGATGGTAACGTTATGCCTCCATTCTTCTGTTCACAGGGTCTCAACACGAAGGCCTACATCAAGTGCCTTGTGGAGGTAGTGCAGCTCTGGGTCAAAAGGATGTCCCCTGGAAGAAACTATGTCTGGCCAGAGGACTCTACACCATGTTACACAAGCAGAAGAACCCAGTCATGGCAATCAGACAATTTCTCCGACCACATCACCCCTATACGGGGTGGCACAGTTGAACTAGAGACCAGTAAAACCTCTTGTAGCATCAAAGATGTGACTGAAAGCAAGGATGATGGCAGTATTCACCATCTTATACAAGGAGACCGCCAGGAAGAGTTTCCGGAGATTCCGAAGTCGTCTGGAGGCCGTGGTTGAAGGCAATGGCGATTTTATTAAATAAATTGACTCTTTAGTATTTCAAGATATTTTTGTGCAATTCTGGTAAATATATATGTTAGAATGAGATGTCAGTGTAATTTTCATTTTTGTGTAATTCGGGACGACAATTTATCCATTGAATGCTGTATATAATTCAAACAACTTTTACTTTGGTTGTACAAACACTGCGTTATTGACATTTGTCCGAACCGCATATCATCAATCAATACAACAAAAGACAAGAAAAAATCCGACAAATCCTTACAAATAACATAAAAAATACTATACCACGTAAAATCCCCCCCAAAAAAACAAAGCCAAACACAGAAAGCATTAAGTATCCGAAGCAAATAAGCCAGCATCAATATAATGCTATCAAACTTAGTAACAAATATACTAAATAGATTCCATAAATAAAAAAATACGATAACACAAACTCATACATGAAAATGCGACACTCGAAATAAAAAGATGCAACTTGATATTTGAAACTGACACTATTTACATTATTCGGACTGAAGGACACATGGCACAGTGGGCGTTGGTTAGATCCAGTGACAGGACCCAAACAGTTTGAGTTTAATACCCGGTTAAGGCAGTGGAGAACTTAAAGAGTGGAATAACTGATAACTGACATCCATTAAGCATGGCACGTGGAACTAGAACAGTCTACCCCAGTGAGCAAAATAAAGGGTTCAGTTCGACATTCCAACCACCTGAAGAAGGCCGGAGCATACAACGGCCGAAACGTTGTAATAAATATGGCGACAAAGATGAGAACAATAGTCTGAATAATGTAAATAGTGTACATAATACCTCATCTCAGAAATATAGACATATACTGATGAGACTGACATAACAAAAAAATCTAAAATGCATTGATAATTGTTTATAGAAACCGAAAGTAACCAGGAATTGGACAATTTATATTTAAACTTACACCGGAAATCAGGAAAATGGTACGAAATGTATATAAAAAAATTCTTAAAAAGAACGTCCATTAGTGTTTAAACAAACTTGTGTTAAAAAAATCTACTTCAATAAACCATATATTCTTTTTTTTTCAGGGCGTAAGCGATCATGACTTTCCACCTCCCTTTATTCCTTGCAGATTTCAACAAGTTCCTTCTCTCTGCTACACCCCCCGACCGCGTTCTGTCATCCACTTACTTAAGCAAGCTAGGTATATAATGAGTTGTTTTCCCTTGTCTCTCTTTCCCTCTATTCGAGTCGTCAGTATCAGATTCTCCAGGCCCTCTTTCTTCATTATGCCTCCCAGGAACTTCAGCCGTCTCTTTCTGCGGAGGAACTCTCTGAGTCAACGGCCAGCTAACTAGAGGTGGTGTCTCCATAAACCACCGGAGAGAAGGCAACGGGAAACCACTCAACTACCAATCCTAAGAAAAATCATGGTCAACAGCTCAGAGAATGCGAAACCATATATAGTCCGCCAAAAGATGTAGACACACTTCAGAAAAGGAAAAAAAAACTTGTCTTTCGTAGTTTTATCAAATTACAATAACACTGTTTACTGTATGACAATATTTTCTCGACAGATGGCATTATATTGTCGGCCCTTAGACAACACACTGAAAATGCATGTGCAACAATCCCACTGAACATTATGGCCAGCGTTGTCGTAGCAGAAGTTCGCCGTAATAATAAATATCTGTAAGTTAAAAGCCATCATTTTTAGCAGCTCCTGTGAGTCCAAAGGTAACTTGTATTAATCTCGTGATGTGTGAATGTCTGAATTAATGTCTGAATAAAATTTAGTATTACAATATTTAAACAAGGCTTTCATTTCCTGAAGTATGTATACATTTTTGGCGGATTCTGTATATATATATATATATATATATATATATATATATATATATATATATAGAGAGAGAGAGAGAGAGAGAGAGAGAGAGAGATGTGTGTGTGTTTTAGAGACAGAAATATTGTCAATATGTAAGAGTCAGAGCTGATAAGATCTAGCACCAACCAAAAATCGTGAAACGTACGCAATATACAATGCATTCATCCTGTAGTTGAACACAACTGGCTCATCTATTCTCATATTTCATTAACCTTTCCTCTACCCAGCACCAAATTCTATGTTTGGTCATTGAAATCTTGATTTTGAGAAATAAGTCGCGCCGAGAATTTTTCAGCATCTTCCTTGCAGATGCTTATTCATTGGATAAGTAAAACTGTCCTTGGATAATATTAATTAAACATAAGGCATTTTCTTTTTCGATAATGGTGTAATTGCGTTGGAAAAGAGCCGTGTGTTTAGAACGAGACTATGAGACCCGTGTACGAATCTCACTATGGTCGATTTATCAAGAATGTGACTTTTGATGTTCTCTGTATAGGGAGGTGATTCCAGCGTGCTTAACCTTTGAAAAATGTCCCAGAACGATATCACGGTTCGACCCATTTTGTTAGCGAAATTGGATAGACGGGATTGTTCGTCAATAGCTGTTCTGTCACAAGTCATCGTGACCGAGGGTATGAGTGTACTGGCGTTGTTAAAAAATGTACATCACGCCGGATGTTGCGCTCTCTCGCAGAAACTGTAATGTCCGCTCAGTATAGTTGTTGTAAAAACCTCAGCTGAACAAACAAAAACGTGACTGACAAGACGTCTGAAGCAAGGGTTGTCTAGATGCCCGAGAAGATGGGCATATTCGGAGACCAGTGGCCAGTGAATATGGCAAAAGGCTGGAAAAATTGCCAGACAAGGTGTAACAAAGAAACAAACAGATCAATGTTATCCTAATGGAAAATGAAGTTACTTTATGATTGATTTTGATTATTCTAATTGTTTCGTTCTCCGGAAAGGGCTGCATAGTTGAAAGTTCCTTTCCAATTCCATCGTCTTTGCAGCATCCATTTCTTTGGATAATGTCCAGCCTTTGGTATAGTCCAGCCTTTGGTATAGTCCAGCCTTTTGGTATAGTTCAGCCTTTGGTATAGTCCAGCCTTTTGCTATAGTCCAGCCTTTGGTATAGTCCAGCCTTTTGGTATAGTCTAGCCTTTGGTATAGTCCAGCCTTTGCTATAGCCCAGCCTTTGGTATAGTCCAGCCTTTGGTATAGTCCATTTCACTTGTGTTACGATTTCTTGTGTAACCATATTCTTAATTGTTTAAAAAAAAGCGAGACATATAATTGTGATCCTGTACGTTTTTCTTTTCGTTTTATTTATGTGGAGTGACAGATCAAAGCGATTGACAACAACGCGTTGACACGACAGATTGTTAAACGCTTATAGAACATGAAAGAGCTCATATTAACATCTAAATAATAAAAGAATCCTTTATTTAATTACATGGGGTTACTCTGTTAATCAAATTCTTCTATTGTATGTATCCATTAGGTTTATTTATAAATAAAAAGGTTGTTGAATTTTGTATCAGTTCTGTTATCCCCAAAACAATTTATTCTCAATATTTCAAATAATAATAGATACTATGAACTGAAACTCTATTATTATAATATTACTACTCGTCTAAATATAAATTATCAACTGCAAATCATTGGATAAATGAAGGCATATATTGAAAATTGGTCGGTTTAGAGCAATATTATTGTGAAAAGATTCATTGTTAGTTTCAACTGTTGCACAAGGAAAATATAACTTCAAGCTTTCAAATTTATTTTGAATAAAAATCATCTGAATCCATCATCAAAATGATTTTGAGAAAAAAAAAACATTTTTCTCCTATTAATCAATTTTATACTTATAAGTAAATAAAACGTTTAAATCAAAAAGCGCATCTGATCTCACTTAAAAGCAATAAATTTCTTTCTACTTAAATTTTTAATACCTGTAAGGAATACATCACAATGTTATTTTTAATGCATTTCCGGATAGACTTTAATGTAAATATCAATACCGTGTATTTCCGCGTACAAGGCGACCTTTAGATAAGACGAGGTCAAAAGATTTAGCAAATTTTCATGAATTTATGCTATACCTGTAGTATAAGACGACTGCTTATTGATTATATAGAGATGATGTTATTGGAAATGTTGTTACTGTATCCTTAGAAATTCAAAATAAACGAAATGACAAAACCGATTCTATATCATGTTTTTATACACACGTCTCCTAAAAGGGAAACCATTGTTTTGTTTACGTTTCATCACGTGATCTCTTGTGAATACTGATTCTTCTTTTTCTTCTTCCTCTTCTTTCATGTATCTCAACAGCTACAAACAATCCGGTGTACTAATGATTTTTATTTGAAAAATAAAGGTTTTGTGTAATCCTAAAGTGTGTTATTAATTAACACCAAAATGATAATGAATATTTAATAACAAATGAATATTATGATATCCTTAATGTTATTACTGCCGGAATTAACACTCTCGTAGTGGCTATTGAAAATTTAGCGAAAGATAAAGATTGCTGTGAACGCAATCATAACTTGATGCTTACATTTTCTCAGCCGAGCTTACATGGATACTAACTGATTTCATTTATATGGAATTATTCTTCGAATAGGTAATTTATTATGAAGTTAAGCCTGTAATAAAAAGGTAGTAATGGTTTTATTATTTTTATTATCAGTTTATTTCATAATGTGAATCTTTTCATCTAAGTTATTGGTTATCGCATTGAGGCCAAGGTTAGTCTACCGACAAACATTACTCAGAATTTAAATGTTTTTTAGTATTGTACTATAAGACGAAATCCAATTTTTAAGGGTGAGTTTTGGGATTTAAAAGTCGTCTTATACGCGGAAATACACGGTAATTAAACAGTAAAAATAATTTGCGTTCATAAAAAGAAATCAATAAATAATCATAAAATAATTAAAATGATAAAAATAATTCTTAAATGAATATAATCATGAAAACAAATTAAAAAAGCAAAACAATAGAATCTCTAAAATAAACGTTTGTTTATGCTTGTATCCATGACAGTATATAAACTTTTCAGCTTTGCACAGGTGCTGAAGTTGGAAGGTTGAAATCTCCGTGTTATTGTGATGCGTTCGGGTGTTTTAAAGATAAATGAATTCTAATTGCTCCTTTATTCTTTTCTGCCCTTGTTTTGTTCTTAGCAGGGATCTTAATTAAGCCCAGCATGAGGTTTGGGTTGAATGGATTTCTAACCACTGAAAAGACAATAAATGTAATGAATGTATAAAACATGCAGAGAACGGATGAGAAAGAAAGCCGAGTGCTGGGAGAGAAAGAAGTGAGAAAATGTAGGGAGAACAATTAAACAGTTTGAACATGTTGACTTTTGGTTGAAGAAAGAAAACAGGAGACGAAATAAAGAAATCACGTCCTCTTGTGTTGAGATGAGAATAGTTGTAGAAAATGGTGAATGGTATAACGTGACCAATCTTTAACTAATCAGTTCAAATGGTTAGATTTTAAGTGCTTAATAGGATGAACCTAAAATGCATATTACAGGTCGGGGGATACTAAAATTAATCAGTTACAGAGATTTAAATATCTGCGAAGTGTTCTAACAGAGAACGGAAAGCATGACATTGAGATCCGAAGACATTTTGGGATGGACATAGACGCATTCCAATAGCTAAACATTATTAAGAGAGATTTTTTTTTATAATCATGATCTATGGTCAAGAAAGCCTAATTAATAGAAATTCAAGGCCTGAAACGCTCCGACCTTCTTCAGGTGATAAGAATTTCGAATCGAACCCTTTATTTCGTCCACCGGGGTAGATTGTTCTAGATCCACGTGCCATACCTCTTCCGAATGTCTCAGTTATATTCCCTTTAACGCAACTCCCCAAGTTTTTTGGTTCACCGCTGATGTATCCTGGTATTAAACACTTTGGTTCTAGTCACTGGATCTGACCACCCCCCTTCATTTACCGAGTCATGTGTCTTTGAGGAGAGTGGAGTTAAAGGGAAAATAACTGAGGTATCCGGAAGAGGTAAGACACGTGGAACTAGAACAATCTGTTCCGGTGGACGAAATATAGAGTCCGGTTCGAAATTTCAATCACCTGAAGAAGTTCGGGTCGTACAACGGTCAAAACGTTGTAAATATAGCAATGGAGATGAGTATAACATTCCGAATAATGTAAATAATGTAAGTAATCATAATACCTCATCTCAGAGATATAGATAGATAGAAAATACACTCGCAGGATTCGAACCTGAGTTTCCATTTGCAGAGCGGACCACCGCAGACAAAATGCAGTTTAAAATAAAGGGATCATCTAATCAAACACGGTTATCCCCTAAAAATAACGTTTGAAGTAATAAAAATGTCTGATATATGGCCTGGTGATTGCGTTTAACATCAAACAGTCTATCACCTCTGAGTGTTGACTTCAATGTTCACTTTTATATTTTATATATATATATATATATATATATATATATATATATATATATGTGTGTGTGTGTGTGTGTGTGTGTTTCAATGTACGTGCGTCTATGTGTGTGTGTTTCAATGTACGTGCGTCTATGTGTGTGTGCTTCTCTGTGTGTCTTGTTATATTTACTTGCGGTTGTAATATATGTGCACTCATATCAACATCCACATGTACATGCCTGTATATACATGCATGCATATACTGAAATATATACCTGTATATATATATATATATATATATATATATATATATATATATATATATATATATATATATATATATATATATGTATATATATATATAATGTGTGTGTACGTATGTGTGTGTATGCGTGTGTTTATGTGTAAAGTGAGTGTGTTTCTTTACAGTCTGAACAGGTTCTGTCCCATCAGAACTACCTTTTCACTGCCATTTTAAGGCCACAGGTGCAACAACAAACGTCAGCTGTGAAACCCACCCAATAACAAAGAAGACAAAAACATATTCACGCCCTTAATTTGAGATATCAGCGCGCATTTATGAACAATTTATACAAGCCAACACACACACATACACACACATACACACACACACAAATAAGGGGGCATGAAGTCCTATCATCTATTCAAATCTTGATATTAACATAACTGTATGCACAAATAATACATGTGTGCGCGTGAATCGTGAGAGTGCCGACACGCACACACGCACAAACACACACAAACACACACACATACACACACACATATCCATAAGGCTGTAGATAAATATACAGATTTTATTCATTATACGCACCGATGTGAACCCGGACACATATTTGTTTAGTGTCTTCAGTCTAGTTGTGCACGTGCGAAAATATAAACAGATATGCTATTATATTTATAAATACCTTCGATACGCATTTTGTTTGAATTTTTATATATTTTACATATAATACACACACACACATACATATATATATATATATATATATATATATATATATATATATATATATATATATATATATATATATATATGAGTGTGTATGAGGGGTATTAGGCCAGAACAAAAGATTTTTTCTGTGAATTTCAAAGACAATACTCAGATATTTGTATACGGATTTATTCAATCACATCTGAAGCATTTTACCCTCTACCATTCACAATCTTTAAGACAATTGGGCTGTACATTTGCAAATGGATAAAACTGCACTTGTACACACCTGTGTGCACTAAAATAATCCGAAAAAAACTTTGACAGGTGTGTGTGTATATATATATATATATATATATATATATATATATATATATATATATATATATATATATAGAGAGAGAGAGAGGGAGATACATATGAGCAGATTCAGATAGATGTGAGAAGATTTAGATAGATAGATAGATAGATAGATAGATAGATAGATAGATAGATAGATAGATACGAGCCGATTGGGATAGATAGATATGAGCAGTTTGAGATAGATAGATAGATAGATAGATAGATAGATAGATAGATAGATAGATAGATAGATATGAATGGACTGAATTGTCGTAATAATTACTGTGAAACTTGTATTATCTCAAAAGGACTTAAAGGGCTTAAATGGGTTTCAATTGCAACATGTCAGTTGAACCAATTAATTAATTAATAACAAATAAGGGGACAATAAGAATATTTTTGGTGAAGTGTATTTATGGAAACTGAGGCTGTGTGTATTTTAAGAGAAAACAATGACGTAATTAGAAGGCGATAATTTTACGTCGTCTCACGTGACTGTCAAGAGAAAATAAATAACGTTTGTGTGTTGAAGGAATTCGTCTCTCTCTCTCTCTCTCTCTCTCTCTCTGTGTGTGTGTGTGTGTTTGTGTGTGCGTCCTCGTATGTGCATGTTTCTCTGTGTGTGTGTGTGTGTGTGTGTGTGTGTGTGTGTGTGTGTGTGTGTGTGTGTGTGTGTTGGCCTTGATTTTGTACTTTATTGTCTTAACTTTCATACAGAAAAAAAGCGTTACATCATTATCTAGATATATGCTTAAATGTTTTGGCGCCTGCCTTAGAGTGATGGCGGCTGACATTGTCAAGCAGTTCCTTCGCAAGTGTTTAGAATAGCTCTCAGTGGGTTCCCCACGATTATGGCCCTGCTCCGTACTACTCACGATCGAGATCAGCTTGCTTGTAACTGCAGCACAAGTAGATACCCGAAAAACATTTTCATACAGTAATATGTAGTTATGCGAGGTGCCAACGAAAATTCTGAGAAATTTTAACAGCGCGAAAACCAAATGTAACACGGCGTTTTGCGACTGCCCTTTATGGGCAGTGAATGTGTGTGCGTGTATGTGTACAGTTACTTGCATGTATGTGTCTGTATATTATCATGAATATATATAAGCATCAACTTCAACATTATCTTTGACTTACATAACATATTTTTCGATTTCTTTCTACTATTCCCACCAGAGCAAACATCGGTCTTTTTCTTAAAATATAGATTTTAGAGTAATATAACATTTCCCCGTAATTAAAATCTTAAAGGTGTTGTTAATGGTCAGGCAAAAACAAATTTAACATCAATGCTAAATAACACATACAAATGAATCAAAATATGTATACCTATTTACACATCTATGTGTACAATCACACACACGCACACACGCACGCACACACACAACACAGACACACACACACATATATATATATGTTAATAAATACACGTACGTATATGTGTATTTATTAACATATATTTCTTAGCTCAGTCTAATCACATTGAGCACTGTTATGTCTACACCTCTTGGCGAAATTTGGTAATTATTTATTTGCTTACCAACGTATGCATGTCAGCACACGCGTATACGGTCGTTGATATCTAGCTATCTTATTTACCTAACCCCATACACACACACACACACATATATATATATATATATATATATATATATATATATATATATATATATATGATAGAATCCACTTACGAAACAGAAGACGTTAACTTTTCTCGATATTATTTAAACCATAATGACAATGACCAATTAATTAATAAAAAGGATCTCACAAGTTACTACTCTCAATATAATAACAAAATAAAATCCGGAATAATTATCGGTTGCTATTTAAGAGCCCTGAGAATTCATAGCCGTCAATATTTATATGAAGAGAGGAAATGCATTAAAAATATATTTCACGTACTCTAATATCTTAATTCATACTCCGACTCCCATAAGCATTTGTGCAACAGTGAAAGTAAAGAACAAAATTTAGAACTTGCCTTCCACAGACTTCTTTTTCTGAGTCGCTAATCGTTAACCATAGATATTAACATTGGCCTAAATAATATCTGTTTCCCAATTGAAAATTTTTTAACATCATCAGTCAGTTATGTGCCATGCGTGATACACGATTAGGCGATCATGTACCTTTCGATACATGACTGACGAGGCAGATTTTTTTTTCCTGTGGTAGGTTGCCATTTTTTCTGCGGTAGACCAGTTATCATCCAAGGCTATAGAACCCGGTCTGTCCTGCTATTTACCCATAGCTGGGGTGAGGAAGAAAAGGATTCATACCTTTCCCAAGGGTATTAGCACGTAAGTGATTGTAATTGATTCGACTGGAATTCGAACTAGGCTCTCTGATTCCTCAATCCGAGAATTACAAAAAAAAAAAATTATATGTCGTGCTCTTTTGAGCACAACCTATAAAATTCAAATTCTTTGTTTTTTACTTCGTATTTTTTCATGTTTAGAGTTCTTTATTACTGCTTGGCTTTTCTGTTTCTGCAACGAAATACTCAGATAAATATTCAGTAAATTTAATATGATACCCTCATTCTTGTACAACTTAAATCGGCAAACTCCATGAGGCATTCGTTGAATACCAATACCAGGGAATCACTTCGCTGAGATGTTATACAGAGAATGTATTTTAGTTAGATATAAATAACTTGAATCCACATTGCAAATGCATTCACTTATTATGATTATTTACTATGTGTATCTTTGTCCTAGAAGAAGGTAACTGTAGTAAGGCAAGTCATGAAGATCGAACCCTCGACGCAATTGAATTGGTCTAGTTTGACTTGTTTGATGCATGTTCTGCTCTAGTAGGCACCTATGTTTCTCGTGTGCAAATAATAAGACGTACCTTATTTAGCTTAGGATTTTTACGAAAAAAAAATGACGATTTAATAATTTACCGTACCCAAGTCGTCGACTCTACGATGTCATTTTTCTTTCTGTCACAACAGAGTATCACATTTTGGGCCTGTTATTAAGTATTATGTCGTCATTATTAATTAGATTTTTAATAGTTTAGCACAATATTATACCTATTTAGATAAGAAACAACTCGAACTTGACAACACAAGCCGTCTCAACACACGTGTTTACATTCAACAAGCAGCTGATGTTTCACGGCTGTGTTCAAAAGCGTAAACGGTGTGTGGCTTCTGCGTCGTCAAAACTACAGTCCGTTGTTACTGTATGAATATATTAGCAACTATCTATATTTACTATTACAGTAATTAATATTACCTAAATTTCGTAATTCAAGGTCTCTACAACTAGACATTTAAGTGCTGAGACACAAGGTTATTTTTGAGAGCATATTTCAGGGAAAATTGCATCCTATCATACAGGAAATACGGTAATATATCATAGTATAAATTCGATTTTTGTCAACTCAAGTCTTTATATTTTCGTTTGATGATTGAATATTGACTATTTCAAGTCATTACCATGACGCCTACACCTGTTGATCTTTACAGTCGTTTTTGTCGTTGTTGTTGTTGTATCTTGAAATACAAACTATCCTCTATCCAATGGTTTCCCGCCATCAACCATGTCAGTATACATTAATGTCCCTACCCTGTCATCCATTCTCTTTCGTTTGTCTTTTCTTTCCTTATTTTTACGAGTTTCTTTCATCGTTGGCTGATTTTGTGGTCGAATCCAATGCATTTTTTATGTGTATCTGTGGCCAACGACGCTCTTCTCTGCCGCTTAAGTGAACTACAATGACGTCATTAGGCTGAACTGATCAGGCGGAAGAACGTGAGTGGTTGGTATGGTGCTAACGAACAAGACAAGTTCTTCGACTGTCAAGAAGGATTTGAGCAAGCGGTTTGGGAGTGGAGGGAAAGCGGACCTACGTCTTTGCTAAACAAACAATTCACCTGTAGTCAACCAAGATGGCCGGAAATGTAGGAAGAAAACCAAGATGCACCTGGCCCAACATCCGGGACTTTTTTCTTACGTGAAATCGCATAACCTCTAATGCTTTGTCGCTCAAGATTTTAAAGATTAAATTAGCCATGAAACTCATTTCTTCTCTCTGTTCACTACATTATTTTTTTTATTTTACCTTGTTCTTCACAAGTTTTCAATACAGAATAAAGGTAGGATGATATAGTTAAGTGTATGTCTAAGTATATTGATGCGTTCAAGTATCCATGCCAGGGCTGCAAAATTGAATACAGGTAAAAAAAAAAATAAAAGGTCACGGGAAAAGGTTACGGGAAAAAAAGCAGGACAAGGTTATTATGCAGCAGACAAAAACCCTGCGGACAAAAACCTAGTGGACAGAATCCCAGCCTCTTATCCCAAAAGTGGACAAAATCAGAGTCGCATGAATAAATTGAAAATTCAAGAGACTTTTAATTTTTTAATCAGTTTTACCCTATGCAAGACAGTAAATCCACTAAGACATAAGTAGTTCCGGGGTGTGGAAGAATTAGGAACAGAAACATTAAAAATGAGCGGGAAGGAAAAGAGTAAGCAGGAGGACAGTAGATAGCGATTGACATTACATTTAAATTTTTGAAGATTAAAGTTGGCTAGAAAGCATGGAGACAGTAAAGAGTTCCACAAGCGAAAAATGCGAGAAAAGAAACTGTTAGCATAGAATTTACGGTTACAACTAGCCAGCTTAACTGTAAATTGATGTGATCTCGACGCCAGTCTACTACTGCTCTAACACTTTCGACCAGTCCACTGGTTTAATCGTGCTTCCTGCCCACGTTGTGTTTGGTTTGATCCTGAAAGCAGAAGTGATGTTCATCCATTCACGGTCGACTGAAGATGTAGACACGGCTGGAGAGTCTGCGCTAAGAAATTTAGAATGCAGCAAAAAAACAAAATTAATATCTGCAGAAAGCCGGACAACCAACTATTCAATGATTGAAATGTTAATATCTTTTATATAGCAGAAAAGAATAGTATAGAAAAGAAACAGGTTATAGAAAAGAAAAGTAATTGACGTAAAAATGCATACACCGGATTCAGGACAAAGAGAGAGAGTGTGTTATGCTTAACTTGTTGTTAAATCGTCTCAGAATGATATGCGACTCTTCCGATTGGGGAATAAGATTTCTGTACGCGGCTTAAAGTTTATAGTGGCGTTCCTCCTTAGCAGTAGTAACAGTAGTGGTAATATTCGTGGTAGCAGAGGCAGCGGTACTTATATCAACAGTACATGTTAGCGGACGCTTCGTTCCAATCTCTGACGTCACGTTCTCTTCTTGAGTCTCCAACTCGAATCTCCACTGTCTCTAGCCCAACTCTTGCCTGGGATAATTCTCTTCTGTCTCTCTCTTTTTCGTCTGCCTCTTCCGTCTGCCCCTTCCATCTGCCCCTTCTCGTCTACGCGTTTATATAGAAAAATCCGGCTGGTTACAAATGGGCCTTGGCCCTACTACTTCGCACGTGATAATCACGGGGTTTTGGCTGTTTCAACCAAAATCATGTGAATTCTAAAGGTCCTCCTTGCTTACTCAGCTCTATTCCAAGTTTTAATCAATAAAAATTATTTCGACCATTTCCATTGTCTGCTAATGAACCAGTTCCAATGGGTACAGCTCCTTCCCTAGATCAGGTTTCACCATCAGTAAACAAAAATGCTCTGATCTAATTTCGCTGTTCAAATCCACTCCAGTTTCAGTATTAAAAAAATACGCGTGTATGTGTGTGTGTTTTCCAGACTCTCTCTGTCACACTGCGCTTAAATTAAAAAAAACTCTAAAAAAAACTATAGCGATGAGCTGATCTGAACAATTACCATGAAAATATTTATGGAAAAGAGAAGCAACCTTACTGCAGTGGGAATGTGGCTGAAGCCGAGCCGCCAGATCAGGACCAATAATATTGTTGATTCTCGTTTGGATTTTATCAAGGTAAATAGCAGGGACACCCGACCATATGTGGCAGTAATAGTCTAAACATGGACGAGTAGTAGACTTATAGATATGGATGATAGATTCTGGAGATAAAAATTGTCTCGCGCGATGCAGTGAACCAACTTTCTTAACACTTGGTCTCAAATTTTAATGCCAAATTGAGAATTTCTTCACATAAAATCACGTTTTATGGGCTACTTAGACTCCCTAAGTAGGAAATATATCGAATAGTGTACCAGAACATTGTTAGAAAGCGTTTATTAAAGGTTAGATCGTCTTACTATGAATTTCTTTTGCATACGGAATGGACCCATATACTCGTTTTTCCTTGTGACTTTTTCCGATTGTTGCTTTTTTCTGTGACTTTTTGTTACTATTTTATTACCGTCCACGGCAAAATTAGGCAACATTTGAAAGCCATCGTCACCTAGTAAATTTTGAATTCCTCTACTTTAAAAAAAAACTCGCCTAAAATGAGTTAATTGTGTGTGTGGGTGGCTTAGCGGTTATCTGCTGGGGAAATGGAATAGACTCATTGAGTTCAAATTCCAGCCTCGTCTGTTGCGCCCACTTTAGCACAAAGGGAAAGATATGAATCCTGTTCTAGCTACAAGGAAACATTTCACATTCATTGACCGAGCAGCCAGTTATTATTTTCGCTTGAAATTAATAAAATTTGTCTCTTAAAATATTTTTTGTAGGAAAAAAGTTTCTCAATTCCAGTAACTGTTATTGCTCCTTCCAGTATTGACAGAGGTTTCCTTCCTAACCTTTTATTTGAACGTTAAGTGGAACGTTTTAGTGGAACATTAACATCTTAATTATGTCATCAATTTCTCTTTGAATTATAAATGATACCAATTTTAGTAGTTATTCCTGTTGATAGCCCTCAAGTGGTATGGTTTCTGATATTTAGAACAGTTGTTAATTTATGATTTGTAGCAACAGTCCACAATGTTCAAAGTAGGGGTGGTCTTCGCCAAGTTTCACTCAAAGCCATTTTAACCATTGATCTTAGAAAACGATTGTATAGGGTTGACAGTTATATATTTCTGAAAGGGTTTTGCGCCATGCATGGCATCCATATAAAAGTTTTGATCTGACCTCTTTACACGACTTTCTTGGGACATCATTTCCTATGAGTCACATGTGCGATTTTAGTTGTTTTTGCTGTTGATAGTCCTCAATTTAAATTTACGTTATTTGGTACAGTTTTTGAAAGGAGGAGTTATGTGATGGTAGCCAGTCAAGGAGAAGATATGAATCACTCTCTCTTCTTAGTAGATACTAGCAGTAGAGCCCGGCGTTGCCCGGGGATGTAGCAGTAAGAGATAGATCAAGTATCGACCATCATAAAGACTGAAAAATAAAATTGACAAAGATTATTGTTTAAGGTTGACGGACACGCATGTCTTTTTTTTTTTTACAAATTGATCAAACCCAAACTCAAACAAAAACATTGTTTTCAATCGTTATGAGTCTACCGATTGAATAGAATTTTATTATAAACCATTGTCTTGTAAATGGAATTTTTAAAGCATTCTGAATGTAAAAATAAAGAAAAAAGTGGGCAAGACAATAAAAAACAATACCTGCCAAAAAAAGTGAAGTTTTGTTGAAATCGGTTGAAAAATGTAGGAAATTCGATCCCATATATAAACGAACACACACACACACACACACACAAACAACCAACCTGTGTTTTATAATAAGTATAACTCGATATGAGTTGTCCTCCTTTCATTCTCGACAGCGATGCCTCCTTATCGTGTTTTCAAATTGATTTCGTGCAAAAACAATTGTGTTTTTCCAATTTTTGGCGCTGTCAGAACCACCGCAAGGTAATTCTACGTAGTCCTGTGAAGTTTTGTTGAAATCGGTTGAAAAATGTCGGAAATCCGATCCAATATATAAACGAACAGACACACACACACACACACACACACACAACCAGCGTTTTATAATAAGTATGATTAGGCTAGACTGTGAACTTGTTTTACAGAAAGGCTACTCTGAATTTAAAACCATGGAGAAAGCAACGGTGATCAACTCTTTTATCTCTCCCAAGAAGTCAAGGCAATTCACAGGAATCTGTGGAGAATTATGAGTGGACACAGCATCTTTTTAAAATAAAATAAAAACTTGAGGTATTACGAAAAAATCAATTCGAAATTTATTATCGCTCGACTTTCAAATGTTGTCTTCATCACAACTTGTTAATCCAATCTTGCAACGATGATTTCCATGGGTAATTACATCGAATCGTACCTACATATATAAGATGCAATGTGTTTCTATCTATGTGATCCGGGAATTATTTATGCTTGTAGAACAATACACATATGCTTGGTCGCATATATGGGGTGTCCACAAAGTCATTAGACGAATAGAAACATTTAGTGAAATTACAATGGAAACGACATACTGTTGAAATGTTTAGTTAATATGAAATAAATTTTGAAGTTTTTTTCCAAATAGTTAATAAATTTCTACATGGGCCCCATTCTTTGCACGGAGGTCATTTTGTGATACTATTTGTCACTGCCATGGTAAAACGGAAGGACGTTTTAGTAAAAACTAAGAAAGCGTTATGTGATGAGAGACATTGAAACGAGAAGGGTAAATACCAAAAACCCGAGAGATAAATTGAGGATTTAATTCACACATAAACGACTTGAATTTTATGTCGAGCAGTTTGAACAATGGAAAAGTGGCCCAAACTTAGGGGGTAATGTTGACTGACACAAAGCTGCAAATGCAGGCTGGAAAGCGAATAACTGGATTTTGTAAACAATTGAATTTGGAACTGAGTTTTCTTGGACAGAAAATGGTCGAGGTAGCAGGCGCAGATAAGACATCAAAGAGAATGGAAGAACTAGCCACGCTCACTGAAGGAATCGGTAAGAGAGGATAATAAAATAGAGGGTAGAGAGAGGGAATTGCCCAAAATTATGACGTAAGCCGGAGGTGCTTCACCTCGCCATACCCCACTTATGACAGTTTGGAGGAATGTCCATAAATACGAATGCGCGAGGCGAATTAAGCAGAAGAGAGAAGAGAGGCAGAAGAGACAGAGACCAGAGGCAGGAGAAAGGCCCACGTGATTATCTGCCGACGAAAACCTCTGACTTCTGCCTTGTGCCGAACTTTACCAAAACAGCAAACCAACGTTTACCAAGTCAATGACAAAAATATCACTTCCGATTTAGACTGATGCAAACTCTGATATAAACCAAGTATTGTACGGAGGACTCATATAAAAACAGTTGTTCAATTTATTATTTTTTTCTTTGTACATCATCGCCCTGCTTAGACCAGCCCAACACGAGGATACCTGCGACGATTCGATCTTGGCTGCCTTATGATCAAACTTAAATCACAATGTGGGATAAGATTAGCTCTGGATTGAAGCGGTCACTTCATCGATCAGCCGTGGTGTTGGAAGTCTTGGACGACCGGGTAGGATGTTGTAAGATTACAATCTAAGCGATACTCAGTTCTTGTCCGTGTCTGAAACATAAAAGCAACATTAAATGCGGTTTGAAACATAAAAAACAAAACATTAATAAAACTATTAATACTAGTCTTAACCCGTGAAAATTTCACGGCTTTCCAATTTCTGATGGATCTTAATTCTTTACTTCATTATTGAATAAGCTTATGGCAAGTTCTACGACAATAGAATATCCGTAGAAATTCCACTATCGTTAAATTGAGCTAAACAAGTTTAACAATATTGCAATAACAATCATAAATGTGAATGATGGTCGTTATTTTAAGAAGTAAGGGGGTACAAATGAAAAGAATTCGCAACTTCTTTTTCCATTACACAAAAACAGATACTTTTATCTTCTTTTTTTTTCTTTCATTTTCTGATTGAGACTAAGCGCCTTTGATGTCGTTTTCTCACACAATCAAAACCGAATAGTCCATTATTTATGACGAATTGGCAGGGCGTAATGGCCGTGCTAACTAACGAAAGAATAGACAGAGACAATTATTGTATGATCCTTAAAAGGCGCACCAAAACGGTTACTTATTTAAGCACTATTCAGGACCGTCGTATCTTAATATCACTGATCAGACGAGAACAGCTAATATTTTAACGTGACTGGACTCTAAATATATATATATATATATATATATATATATATATATATATATATATATATATATATGTGTGTGTGTGTGTGTGTGTGTGTGTGTGTGTGTGTGTGTGTGTGTGTGTGTGTACAGATGCTTGTATGTATTTGTACATTATTTTAATATTAGTATTAATATGCAACAAAATTTGGTTGCCACCTCTTTTAAATTTTCCGTAATGACTTTTTTGAAATTGTCTAAAGACTTTATGGACACCCAGTATTTTTGCAAGTGATTAAATGCCCTTATTACTTGTCAGCATTGTGTCTTTCCAAAAGCAAATTTATTTAATCTATAGTTAAAATTTGCGCTGATATTTTAATAAAATAAATACAGTTGCTTTTAGTCGTTAGCTGATTGAATTAGTTAAATGAAAATGTGCCATTATGCTTTTTTATTGTTTTAGTTTCGTTTCTATTTCTTGATCGCAAAATTGTTTTAGTTTCATGATCGTTTAGCATTTTACGACGGTTAAATAAGCAACCGAGATTGTAAATCAATAGGTAATCGCCCATGAGAGTTGATCTCATACTTTTGGTAGCCCATCTGTCATTTGAGACGCCTTCACTCTTTCAGCCCTGACTACCGCTTTACCGGTGGTAGAGAAAAATGACGTCATGCTCAGCCACCGGTTGAACAGTGGGTAAACACTTGTAACATTACATACCAATTATTTGCGAATTTTGACTCAGGAACTCAAGCAGAAGGGTTAAAATTGTTCAGGAACTCAAGGGGTTAATAATTTGGATAGCGAAATCTATTAGCAGGAAAATTTTAAATTTACTTATAGAGTTACACTCTTCCGTAAATGTTTTATAATATTCTTATTCCGTTTTTTTTTTCATCTTTTAGTCTTTAAATTCTACGCATTATTTATTCATAGACTATTCTTCGGTGACAGAGACAAGAGGAGGCCCTGAACTTCTAATTTTACCTGCCTTCCAAGTTGGACTCCGTACTTTCTGACTGCTAGAAAACCCCACTGCACTTATATATTTATAACTCTACAATATACATCCATGTTTTGTATATCATGACAACATTTAAACATTTATAGCATTAAAAAGGTAATTTATTGAAAAATACACTTATATAGAGAGAGCGCTTTCTTTCTCTCTGTAAATGTCTTCACGCATGCGCATGCATGAGTTAGCGCATGCGTATGTGTGTAACTATAACTGTATCATGTGTGTACTCATAACTATATCATATATCAGACTTGCTCGTTGAATTTTGTTACCGGAAGCCAGTGAGTCCGAACATATTGATACAATGGAAATTAGATCTGCATGCATAGGATTTATATTTGTATACACATATGTGATTATTTGTGTTTTTGTGTGTATACGGGCGCACTTCCTATACATGTTTTCCAACCAAAGCTTTTTTTTTTTTTTTTACTTTCATACAAATCTTTATGTACACATAAAGAAAACCTTCGTTAGAAATAAAGAAAGGAGTACTGAACTGTTATGTAATATCCCTCCTCCGATATGGCAGTGAAAGCAGGACAATCTCCTCGCAGATGAAGAAAAGGTTTGAGACGACAGAAAGAGGCTGAGGATAACAACGAAGAAGTTTGGGAGAAAACGGAAACCAAAAAGACACTTATACTTAATATCAGAAAGAGTCACTTGAAATTTCTTGGGGGCATAATGAAGAAAAGGTGCTTAGAAAGTTTGACACTCACAGCACATACTGAAGTTAAGAGGGTAACAGGAAATCAGCGCATAACATACCTAACGTGTTTATGTAAATGATTGGTAGAACAGGAATTGAGAGAGATAGCAAAAAAAAGACACTAAAAGCTACAAAAGACAGGAAATTGTGAAGAGCCAGGATCGTTCACGTCCTGAAGGGACACGGCACATAAAAGAAGAGGGTACCTTTAGAATCGTTAGTGTCAGTTGGCAATTTGCTTCTTTTAAATTACTATGACTCACTAACTTCAACCATTTAACACATTTTCGAATTATACAAGGTTATTCAAAAAGAATGAACCGATTTGATTACGCAATATTTTAATAAGGAAAAGCAATAAAATACTCCAAGTCACAATCAACTTTTATTTTCTGCCTTAAAATTGTTCAATGTGGTCTCCAGCAGCAGCAGCACCGGCAACATCAATGCGATAAGAGAATTCCTCCCAGACGTGTTGTCAGCATATCACGATCAAATGAGTTGATCGATGTTGTTATTCGACGTTTAAGGTCATCGAGGTTAATGGGTAGCGTTGGAACATAAACACGATCTTTTACGTATCCGCACAAGAAAAAGTCATACACGGTGAGGTCTGGAGATCTTTTTAAGTGCCTAAACGAGGCGTAGTCTGTAAGGTTTCAAATGTAGACGTCTTCTTAACACACGCCAGATAGTGGATTGAGAGTTTGTAAGCTCACAGCTAGCTCGATTTGTGGACACCCTTCAGACACAGCACAGATTCTCGCCACTTGTTCCTCCGAAATTCGCGGTCGTCCTGGCCTTTTTCCTTTACACAGACACACACGCTATTGAAACTGTTTAAACCGCCGTCTAATGTTCTTAAGAGGGTCGAATTGCCTTCGAAATGTACACTGCACTGTCACAACCGTATTTGTTTTCGCGAACTCGAAAACGCAGAACGCCTTTTTTCTGTGGACTCGCCATTCCGGGGGTAAACAAACGTTGAACGTTGGCGGAGATACGACGCGACTACAACGCACCTGTGGCAGTCATTCAAAACTTAGAAAATTCCTTTTTCAAATGATCACTGACTCATTCTAGATGATGTTTGAGTAGAAGAGACGAATACATTTGTCATACTGGAACATACCTATTCTATTGTTAATAGACTCTCCCACCTATAATAAGTAGGAGTAGTAGCAGTCGCCAGGGAGCTCAGTGAGTTGGTGAGTCAGTCGTTCAACTCTGAACCGACTGTTTGGTTAAACTCTCTTCCTACGGGCGGGAGGAACCCGAAGGAGGCTACGCCGAAGGGCGGAGTCTCCTTCGGGGAAGTAAAACCGGCCCTGAACCCGTTTATACGGGTTCAAATGGGCTATTTTTTGGCCGAGCCTAATGGCTCGGGAATGCCCACGTTAAAAAGGCCTTGTGCCACATGACACCCTCGTGGGGGGGTGACTGAATATCATCAGTGAGTTGGTGAGTCAGTCGATGTCGGACATTAAAGTATCAGCCACCACAACTAGATTGCTGCGTCATTAACTATTATAACAAATTCCTAACGTTTTGTACGTCGAACCTTTTTAGGACCGACTTAGTGAAATACAAGCCTCCACTGTTAAACTATACTCTATAACAACATTTAACCGTTTCGACAGTGAAAGAGTGGGACAGAGTTGTCAACCTAGTAGCTCGCTTAAATTCATGCAGTCTGGGAACCAGAGAAAGCAACTCGTCGAAACAGTTACCGTGAAAATACTTATAGAAGAGACAGAGAGAAGCCACGGCACGTCTGTGAGGAAGCGACTGTAGACTAGATGCCAGATCAGGACCTATCACATTGCATATACGTCTCTGGATTTTGTCGAGCACCTTGAGACTTACAACGGGAGCACCAGACCATATATGACAGCAATATTACCTGTAAGGACAGATGCTTGATTTATAGATTTGAAGGATGAACTCAGACGAGAAAAAACTTCCTGGCACGACACAGAGAACAACATTCGTTGTAGTAGATGAAACTATTGAGTATGTATTTGTTCCACCTCATATGAGCGGACAGCATGAGACCAAGCAGGCGCAATGAGGTTTATCGGTTTAGTTTTAATTTGATGTCGGCACCTGGTCGAAAATAAATTAAAAATATTGATGTGCTGCTTGTTGAAAATTGGGGTTTTACCTTTGTAACCATGTGAACACATAACGTTTCCATTCAGTTCGATTCTTTTCTGTGATTAATTGTAAGCACAAAGATTTCAGGCCCATCAAACACAATATTACCAGGTCTTACAACTAACCAGAATGGTGAAACACCGAAGACAGTTATCTGTCAGGATTGTAGAAGTAAAGAATACAGATGGCTGTGGCATTGAGAATTTGTGAGAATAAACCATTTGCAGATATGGAGGGAAAAGGATGTTTGCTTGATTAAAGTTTGATGCTCACGCGTCCAACGATTTCCCGACCGATTTCTACGATGAATGGTACAGGCGACATTCAGTTTGACATTTACACAACATAATACCGTCTCATTATAACACACATCGATGACATTCACATACATTCAGTTACAAATATGGACACATACAGCCTTTTATATATACGATCAAATTGATAGTATATATATATATATATATAGTATACACATAACCATTTTCTTCATATATATATATATATATATATATATATATATATATATATATATATATATATATATATATTAATTTTAATGTAAATTATGGTTTGTTTTTAATGTAAATTAATATTTATTTATTTTGAATATGAATTTATGCTTTTGTTTAAATAAAAACAAATAATCTCCCTTTAATTAATTTTTTTTTAAAATTAAAATGAATATTCACCACTCAAAAATATAATTTTTTTATTTTCTCTTTTTTTACATGCATATATAAATCACGCTAATTTTAATCGCCAAATAAAATTTTTAAATTTTAAAATGAAAAAACTTTAATCCCAGCATAATGGTCAGTTCATAATCAGCCCCTGGATATTACGCCGTGCATAAAACTCAATGTCGTGATAGTAGTGAGGAATAATATGTATATTTATTAATATATACATAATGGCTCTGTTATATTACATCGAGCACTCTTCTATTAACACCAGCGCTATATATATATATATATATATATATATATATATATATATATATATATATGAAAAAGATCAAAATTATGGAGGTGTTTCAATATTTGATTTTGTTTTAAGTTTAACCTATATAGAAAAATACAAAAAAGAAATTAAAATTTTAGACTCAAACGTGCCATTTGGCCATATATATATATATATATATATATATATATATATATATATATATATATATATATATATAGAGAGAGAGAGAGAGAGAGAGAGAGAGAGAGAAATATTAAAGGGAAGTCTGAAAACAGTCTTGCCTAAAAGGTAGAGACAAAAAAAACGTGCTTAATACAAAATTCAGTCAAATAGGTTGAGCTAAGATATTTAAGAATTGGCTAAAATGCCAGCATACCTCAAAATCAGGGTTCGAATGCAAGGTCTACCAGGCAAACACACACACACACACACACACACACATATATATATATATATATATATATATATATATATATATATATATATATATATATGTGTGTGTGTGTTTGCCTGGTCGACACATATATATATATATATATATATATATATATATATATATATATATATATATAAACCGAGTTAAAGTTTAATTAAGCTGATTTAAAACAAGTATTACTTTAAGTTTTAAATACCGCAGAAATGCATTGTCTCTTTACTAGGCATTGTCAGCTCTATTTGCAGCTGGAAATTTAACTAATTTTTGCTACTGAGGACATATCTTGCTAACCATTTACACCAAGTCGAGATGCCCTAAGATTTTCCATATATGATAAGTAAATATAATTTTTTCTTAATGTATCACCTAACTCGTACAAATTAATACAGAAATTTAAAAGATTTAAAACTTTCTAAATTACTCTCATGAAAAAGTTTAAAAAATGAAAACAATTCTTGTAAAAATACATTTTTCATCGAAAAAAAAAACAATAATAAATCGTAATATTAGCCGTTTCCCTACAAGGAAACATTTGGCATTCATTGACCGAGCAGCCAGTACTGCTTTTTGTTGGATTTTATAAAATCTTTCTGTTAAAGAAATTTTTCGGTAAATTACATTTCTCAAGTTCAGTAACTATTATTGCTGGGGGTTTCCTTCCTTACCTTTTATTTGAAGTGGTGTGGAACGTTAATATCTTGATTATATCATTATTTTCTCTTCGACTTAATATCCATTTTAGCAGTTGTTCTTGTTGATGTGGCTTCTGATATTTGATCAATCAGTTTATGTGCCACGCGTGATACACGCTCAGGCGATCATGTACCTTTCGATACATGACTGACGAGGTAGATTTTTCCCTGCAAAAAGTTGCCATTTCTTTCTGCGGAAAACCAGTTGCCACCCAAGGCTATAAAACCTGTCTGTCCAGCTATTTTACCCATAGCTGGGAAGAAAAGAAGATTCGTACCTTTCCCAAGGGTATTAGCTCGTAAATGAACACAATGATTTTCGCTGGAGGCACGGTGGAGTAATGGATAGCGGCTTGGATTGAGGAATCGGAGAGCCGAGTTCGAATTCTAGTAAAATCCATTGTATTCACTTACTTGCTAATACCGTTGGGAAAGATATGAATTCTCTTCTTCTCTACCCAGCTAAAGGTAAATAGCCTTGGATGGCAATGGGTCTACAACAGAATGTAATGGCAACCTACTGCGGGAAAAAATCTGCCTCGTCAGTCATGTAACACTTGGGAAAGGTATGAATCCTCATCTTCTCTCGCCCACATCAGAACACACCAGGTTCTATAGCCTTGGGCGGCAACTAGTCTATCGAAAGATACATGACTGACGAGGCAGATTTTTTCCTCGCAGTAGGTTGCCATTTCTTTGTAGTGGTGTATCACACATGACACATAACTGACTGATATTTGGTACTGTTGTTGATTTGTAATTTTGTAGCAACAGTTCACAATGTTCGAAGGAGGATGGTCTTCACCACGACCGACAACGTTCACTCGCTCAAAGCCACTAGGATGCAGGGGGGGTTGCAGAACATTTGGAGCAAGAGCAGATAGGAGTGATAGAAGAAAGGATGAGGAGAGAGATAGTGGGTAGATCAAGGTAACTGGAGGTGTCGATTGACATTACATTTGAATAGTTGGAGATTATAGCTATCAGGGAAACTGGAATAGGAAAGGGAGTGCCACAGGCGAGTGGTGTGAGGTATGAAGCTATTGGAGTAGAAGAGACGGCTACATTTAAAAGTTTCTACAGTGTAAGGGTGGGAGCGGGATGCCAGCCTCGTAGGGCGCTTGAATTCATGGAGTCTGGGAACCAGTTAAAGCAACTCATCGGAGCAATTACCATGAAAGTATTTGTAGAAAAGACAGAGAGAGGCGACGGCGCGTCTATGACAGAGCAACTGTAGACGAGATGCCAGATCAGGGCCAATTATATTACATATCCGTCTCTGGATCTTGTCAAGAACTCCGAGGTAAACAGAAGGTGCCCCAGACCATATATGGCAGCAATACTCCATGCAAGGGCGAATGGTTGATTTGTACCATGCATGATATCTATATAAAAGTCTCGATCTGACCCCATATACTCGACTTTCTTTGAACCGGAGGTGGGTAGAAGTGGGCTGAGTTGGTCGATTTTTTGGAGGTGCCAAAATTAACAAAAGAAAATTATTTACTAAAATCATTAAAGTTTGGTCTCTTTAAGTAAATACTTTAAATTAGGTATTCTTATGCAACCATAATTCTTAATATGGGCAAAAAAAATCAAAATCTACAGACATTTTATCAGGGAACACTGCTGCCAAAACAAATGCTTCCACTCTCCGAAACCATCTATTTCGTAATTTTTTATTCCAAAACTCTGAGGACACGTGAGTAATATTCAAATAAAACCAGTCTGTTGCAAAAATCATTGTTTGGAGAGTTTTAGAGGGTAAAAAAGCAATGGTCTATGTTCAGGTAGATTCCATTTGTAAAGTTTCCACCGACGTGGTAATTATTTTATTTCTACTCTGGATATAAGTGATTTCAATTTTCAAAGACCGTTTTCTAACTGTAGCATAATTTTGGTTTTCAATAACACCTGCTTAAATATAAATAATTGTAACTATGACTAAAGGTAAAAATATCGACAATAAGTTAAAATGAATATTTTTCAGTAGATGAGACACCATTGTCAAAGCTAATTTACTATCTTTCATGACAACTTTAAATAGCATTTTCATACATTTCAGGTGTCATTGAACCTGTTTTTTCTCTAATTAATTATTTTAAAGCCTGAAGTGTTTCAGGTTTTCTATTGGAAATAGCATTTTTAATATGTACAAAAATATCTACAGACATGACTTTTAAATTCACTTGAGTAATGCGCAGGCGCATCGCTCTGCTGAAAGATCGTTTCGCAAATCCTTTCTATCGAGTTGGGGGGTTAGGGGAAAACAATGGTCCGCCATGTTCAAGTAGTTTTGACCTGTAAAGTTTGCTGCAATAAAGAAAGGTCCATAAAATTTGCTGATAACAATCCCATCCAGACATTTACATTTCGGCTTGAGTGACATTTACTATTTGTTTACGGCGTTGCTTCACTACCCACAAACATTTTCTTTATTGTTTGATTTGTTAATAATTAATAACTTCTCTTTTTGGCTTATTTTGTTTTTCTTTTCTTTTTTTACAAATGTCGTCATTACTTTATTTAGATCCTATATATTCACACACACACACACCCGCGCGCACTTTCAAACGACTGATCGTAACAGATTATGCGCTTTCTCCAAGAAATTCTCAAGACTACTCAGCAGAATTCCAGTATAAACCACAAGTAAACTGTGTGGGTTCACAAATGTACCTGAACTGATGTCTGCAACAGGGACTGGTTAGCCGCCTTATCAAACGGATGTGTTCGGAAAGTAATAGTTTAAAAGTCATTTTGTATATATATATATATATGTGTGTGTGTATGTATATATATACACACACACACACACACACACACATATATATATATATATATAGAATATTGAAACAAAAACATGTCAAAAATTGCTATACAATTACAATTATGTTTCAACAATACAAATGTCTCTCCTCGGCCGATAGTAAACTACTGGCGAGTGAACGATTAATTTCAAAAAGCAAAATACTTCCTCTTTTTTCTTGAGAAAAATATATTTAGCCCTCTTTTAAATTAAATGTTTCGGCCATATATCCAGGTAATATACATATATTAATGCACACACACACACACACGCACACACACACACACACACATATATATATATATATATATATATATATATATATATATATATATATATATATATATATATATATATATATATATATATATTTCAATACAGCCTCACAATGTAAAATATACTTCTAAATAAATTGTTTTTGAAAAATAAAATGAGTGTACGAATGAACCATCTTTAAAATACAAAATGAAGCAATAATATGTAAGGCGTTTTTTTTTTCTTCTTCTTTTGTTTTTTTGCAGGCCGAAAGTTCAACATTGGCACCTGACCAAAGTCTACTTTTTGATTTGCGGGCACACTGGACATATATCAACCTATCTAATAATTCATTGTGATTTTTTGCCCTATATGGCTTATATCTGGCATCAAATAACCCAACAAGTGTTGAAATATAATTCCATTACATAAACTAACCAAAATATCTGACTACAGATTCAGCAAGATTATCAGAATGAGCGGCTTTAACCAATTATTTTTAACTCGGTAACCATTTTATAAATATGTCAGCAAATGAGTGAAACATAGTTTTTCTTTAACTTTTCTTCACTTGGATATGATTTAAATGACAGGAACAGAAAATAGCTAATAAGGGTTTCAGTGAAAACTAAGAAGATATAGAAAAATATTTATTTACATTCAATATCCTCATTTATGTTATGACAATGTTTCGACAGAAACCTGAAGAAGGACGAAGGGCTGAGCAGCCGAAACGTCTTGATAAACACAAGAAAGAACATTAGTTATAATGTAAATAATGCAAATATCGATAACTTGAAAATGAAAATATTTATTTACAAAAATCAGAAATTGTATGGTATTTTTTATAATCATTTCACCCCAAGTAAGGCGATAATGCCACTAGGACGTAAAGGGTTACTGGGACTGGAAGTGAATGGGAAGAAAACTTTAGTGAAGAGAAAGGACAATAAAAGAATACAATTTTGGAAGACAGAAGATGGCGATTGATGTTGCATTTAAATGTTTGAAGATTGTCGGTGATAGACTAACCAGAAATCAGAAGAGAGTTCCACAAGAAAATAACTATTAGAATAGAATTTATGGCTACAACTAATTATTTCAATAGTAAAAATGGTAGCCAATCTAGTGGTATGTTTAAATTCGTGCGTTACCAAGCAGGGAGCAAATTCGAAAAATTGCCATGAAAATATTTATAGAAAAGACAAAGGGGAGTGACGTCACAGAGGTGTGAAAATGACTAAAGCCGTGATGACAGGTCAGGAACGATAATGTTACAGACTCTTCTTCGGATATTGTCAAAAATATAGTATATATATATATATATATATATATATATATATATATATATATATATATATATATATATATATACTCGTAGCACCAGACCCGACATTGCAGCAACATTTAATGCAAGGACAAATCATATATGTATAAATGTGCAAGATGGATTCTGATGAGAAAAATCGTCTGGCACGATACATTGAACCAACCTTTTTAGTAGCAGACCTAATAATTGATTGAAAATAATCGCTTAACCTTATATCAGTAGAATAGATAAGCCCAAGAAGGCGCAATGAATTGCTTTCCTGGGGATTAGCATCAGCTATGCTGATGAAGGACAAAAATGGTTCACTATGATGATTAAAGGAGAGCAGTTTTATTTTGGAGGCGTTCAAATTTACAAGCCATTTCTTGCCCTAATTAACAACTAACTGAAGGTCATTTACGAGAACAACCGCCTGTTTTAAAAACGTAGTGCAATGAATGATCAAAAATCCCGAACAGAGAGAATTGTTTCCTTCACTCACAATATTGACTATCTCTCTATCAGATCCATCAGTATGACGTACACTTCGCTTTTGTTTCCGTTTCTTCGCTATAATCCGAATCTGAACACCTATTTCTGGTCTTCCGTTCATATATATTAAATTTATCTCTGTTTTCCGAAAGATAAGTTTTCAAAGTTTTAATTAAATGCATGACACATATTTTTTGGCTATTTATTTAATTCTTTTCGCCTTTGTATTATAAGTTATGCGTGGCTTCTTTTCAGATCTATACTCAGCAATTTCGCATAAGTTTATTCTGATAGTCCTACTAGCTCACCATTCTTACGTGACTGGTATTTCAGTTAGTTTTATTATACAAGAAATGAATTAGAAAATTCTAGGAAATGTTTCTTTATACTTAATATCAGGAAGAGGCGGCTGAAGTTTCTGGGACACGTGAGGAAGGGAGGCCTGGAGAATCTGATACTTACGGGTCGAATAGAGGGAAATAGAGACCAGGGAAAACAACGCGTGACATACCAGGCGGTCTTAAGCAAGTGGATGACAGAACGTGGTCTGGGGAAGGTGGCAGAGGGAAGGAACTTGTTGAGAGCTGCAAGGGATAGAGGGAGGTGGAGAGCCATGATCGCCTACGTCCTGAAAGAACATGACACATAAAAAGAAATTAAAAAAATGTGGGACAGATTATGAGTAGCTTTGTATCTTGTTTCGTGGTTATATTTTCAACCGTTTGCAAAAACTTGTTTTCTATCCAGGTAAAAAACAGGATTTCGACTGGCAATTTTCACAGAATTAAAATCATTGTCTGCTTGTCCGATGACGAGTCGGTTGACTATATCAAATAAAAAACAATAAAGAAACAAACACAGACATTTATTTAATAATTAAAAGGAATAAAAAACCTTATAAAGCTATCTTCCCATTGTCAGTTACTCAAGTACCAATGTGAGAGGACATTTTCAAAGCTAAAGATCATAAAGACAAGGTCAAGAAATTTGCTGCTCAAGAAGAATTTGGAATCACACACGTATCTATCCATTGAAAAAGAACTGTTAGATGAATAGGATGCAAAAGCAGTTTTTGAAAGATTCGCACAATCTAATGAACACAAAAAATTGCTCTTAATACATCGGAGAGGATGTTTTATTGTGTTTTTGAACTATCTGTTAATGTGTAAATTGTGCAGTAAACTATTTAAAAATTATTAAAAATAAAAGCATATTCAATTATAACATTCTGTATTTGCATTTGGTATATACTGCCATTAATAGAATTCTTAGTATTTTTACAATATTGATAGTCGATTCATTGTACTAAGTTTTTCCATTTATGATTAGTAAATATAGATTTTACTTAATAACCCTATCCCCTAACAGGGACAAAATAATACAGAAATTTTAAATCTTTTTAATTATTCTAATTAAATTAAAAAATTTAAACATTTCTTGTAAAAATTCATTATCCATCGAAATTATTTCTTTAGACAATAGTGTCTATAATATATCTCATTCATAAAATCAATTAAAAGTTTTTTTTTTTTTAATTAAATAACGTCTAATATACACAGTAATTACTAAGAAATTTTTCTGGCTACTTCCATTGATTCGCTAAAAATTTAGCATGTCATGATGGAAAAATCGCGCAAAATTAATAAACACAAAGTTTTATTGTCAAATTCTTAATGCTATTATTAAGAGGAAAGACCAAAGGATTTTGTCATTATTGAATTATATTTCGTGATCATTTTTAGGACGTTTCAAATTTTGGTTAAAAATCTTGTTTTTTTTTTTGTGTGTGTGTGTTTCAGTCGCTGGGGGTGAGCATCAGAAATTAGTATAGAAAATTTTAGCGTCTTTGATGAAAAATGCATTGATTTGGAAATTCGTGCAAAATTCAAATGATTGTCGGATTTTAATAAAACTTTCAGGACTTATTCACAAATGAAAAAAAAGTTATTTTAAGTTTCTTTTTCAGAAAATCTTGGTAAAAACATTTTTTGTTACCTCTCACTTATTTAATTTTATGAAATTTCCCGAAATTTGACCCACTTAATGTTTATATTTGTTAAAAGCAGAATTCCTTGGAGAATTTAAATTATCATTTTGATTTTGTAAAATAGTTCCCCCAGTTGCTGAAAATCTGTTCTGAATCGTAAAATAAAAAATGCACTAAAACTAAGACGTTATTTAATTAGAAAAAAAACAAACTTTTAATTGATTTTATGATTGAGAAATATTATAAACACTATTGTCTAAAGAAATAATTTCCATGGATAATGAATTTTTACAAGAACTGTTTAAATTTTTTAATTTAATTAGAATAATTAAAAAGATTTAAAATTTCTGTATTATTTTGTCCCTGTTAGGGGATAGGGTTATTAAGTAAAATCTATATGTACTAAATGGAAAAACTTAGTACAATGAATCGGCCACCAATATTGTAAAAATACTGAGAATTCCATGGATTGCACATGTGAGATTCGAGGAAATTTTAAGGAAAAATAACGAGGAAAATAACACTTATAGTTAGAATTTGAAATACAGTTGAAATTTCTGGGACACAGTATGAGAAAAGAGAGTTTTGATTTTGACACAGAGATACAGATGGGAACATCGAATAAGGACTTACTTAAGAACCTTGAGTAAATGGATGAGAGAACATGGACTGCAAGATAGGAAGTTGTGAAGGGCTATGATCTCCCACGTCCTGAATATACTAACCAGATAAATGGAAAAAATTTCATTCTTTGGTGCATGCGTTTACGATGCTGATTTTCTCCCTCACAGCTTTGAAGAATATCTATCCGTACTGATCTAAATATACATAATATATTGTATAAGCAAGCTAACACCTCAACCGTAAAGATTTATTTATTTATGTTGTAAGTTTGATTTAAATAGAGTCTTGACGAACGTATGCCCCCGGCAAACGCACTGTTTTAGATTTCAGCTTAGTTTTTCGAGATCTTAAATCGTTTTCAATTTTTAAGTGAAGAAACAAACAAAATATCCGTGACTCTGCAGGTGCCCAGCGGTCAGTTTGCTGGACACACCCATCTACACCCAGTGAACCGTAAACAGATAGTATTTTCTTAGTGTCGCCTAAGCAAGTATTTTAGTGGGTGGATCTAGAAAGGAAACTGGAGAAGGATATGGCGGCGTAGGCAGTATCTTTAGCGTCTGTGAATGTGGCTGGGTTTTGCGGTGTTGAGTTTAAACTGTGCCTGTAACATGATTGGTCAACAAACAGCAGAATCAAGGCAACCGGAGATCAAGCGACAAAAAACATTGAGAAAATAAATAATTACAATCGAAGAAGAAAGATCATAAAAAACGTCAAGAAAGAAAAAAAAAATGGAAGAAAAGAAAATGAAAGAAAAAAAAATCCCCCTCCCACTTCTCCTCCTACTTGTTCATGTGGTTGCCATCTGGGTATGGCGCCGGGTGTGGTAGGTAATCCTTTTCGTAATCCCTCCTATTCAATATTCTGCCTACACTATTTCCCTTCCCCCACTTGCGAAAACAAACTTAAACTTTAGAAGTAATTTAATTAACAAAATTCACTGATTTAATTCAATTAACTAAATTTGATCTTATTTCTTTTGGGTATGAAGTTTTAGTGAATGAATTTTCGATAACTATTTAGCGCATATTGGAATTGGCTTCTCTCTCTCTCTCTCTCTCTCTCTCTCTCTCTCTCTCTCTCTCTCTCTCTCTCTCTCTTCCTTTTCACACTTCATCTTTGTGTCGTGTCCTTTCGGATCGTGAGTTTTCAATGCACTTCGCAACTCCTTATGTATTATTACTCTAAGTGATTTTTAACATTTTACCACTTCCTCCATGTTCCTGCCTCGTTGTCGATTCGCAAAAACCTGTTACTTGCTGCTCCCCCCTTCTTTTCTTACCTTCGAGACCGTCTTTCCTCATTCTGTTCCCCAGAAATTTCTGCTCTCTTTATCTCTAAAAATATCAGTTTCCTTGTAGTCTCTATTTTCCATAATTTTTTCTAAATATCCACATCGTACATCTAATAATAAAAATATTGATTGCTTGAGTTTGTTTAACTCCATGTCAACCTCTATGGATAATTTAATTCCTAAATCTAAATATTTTGAAAACAATCTTATGGTTTTAACAAAATATATTTTGACCGCAATTGTATGCCTTCAATTACAAATAAAATGTATGGTTGGTCATTTTGCTTTAAATATGTATTGTTGGTCATTTTATTATAAATAAGTATCGTTGGTTTGTTGATTTTGTTTAACGGCATATCAATCTCTATGTGTTATTTAATGCCGAAATCTAAATATTTTGTACGTAATTTTTGTGCTTTCAGTTACGGGTATTTTGCACATATTTTTATACTTTCAGGGTAAACGTATGTTTTTAAATATATAGTTTGTAGGTAAAATGTATTGTTGTTAATCTCTCTATATAAAAGGCAGGATGTGTGTGTGTGTGTGTGTGTGTGTGTGTGTGTGTGTGTGTGTGTGTGTGTGTGTGTGTAACGAATGCACGGCCGCAATTTTCGACGGATTTGCACCAAAATTTACATGCACATGCTCCAAGTTAGCAGAAAGGCCAAGATCGACTTTGCATTTCCCAACTCCCATCGATAGTGGAAATAATCGATTTTTTCATGCTTCATGGCAGCTTTCATGTAGTCTGCGGCCATTTTCTACTGGCCAGAGTGAGAGCCTATAGCTGGCTGACACGAATCGGCAGGAAGATTCTATTGGCCAGCGTGAGAGCCAACAGCTGAATGACACGAATGTTAACTAGCATGCTAGCATGCAAAAACAAATTGAGAGCTGCATTCGTCACAAGTGGGAAAAATTTAAATCTGCATGGCACTTTACTCCAATTGGCTCATTCGCTCAACGTTGATTCTGATTCCGCAGAACTGGGTTTGGATGTGAAAAAGTATTTGTTGTTAACATTCTTTTTCATTCGGTTTTTCCAGTTACGAGTCTTTTTTTTTAAAGCTGATCGTTTTGTGCTGATTTTGTTTAGTTCTTTTTTCGTTACAGATTTAATGTTTAGAATAGAGCTTAGAAAAAATTCGCAGATTGAGATAGGCAAGAAGTAAGGCATGTAGCAACATCAGCACGGCAAAGGGCACTCCTTTAAAGGCAAGGAAGGGCAAAAATATTTCAGGTCAAGTGATAGCGATTGCTGTATGAGTCGTATGATTTTTGAATCACGCACGGGCAACGCCGGGCCATGCTGCTAATATTACTATAATTGTATTTTTATAATTTTTTTTTTTTTTGTGTTGATTGTCATTTTACTATAAAAATGTATTGTTGATTGTCATTTTACTATAAAAAGGTATTGTTGATTGTCATTTTATTATAAAAAGGTATTGTTGATTGTCATTTTACTATAAAAATGTATTGTTGATTGTCATTTTACTATAAAAATGTATTGTTGATTGTCATTTTATTATAAAAAGGTATTGTTGATTGTCATTTTACTATAAAAATGTATTGTTGATTGTCATTTTACTATAAAAATGTATTGTTGATTGTCATTTTACTATAAAAATGTATTGTTGATTGTCATTTTACTATAAAAAGGTATTGTTGATTGTCATTTTACTATAAAAAGGTATTGTTGATTGTCATTTTATTATAAAAAGGTATTGTTGATTGTCATTTTACTATAAAAATGTATTGTTGATTGTCATTTTATTATAAAAAGGTATTGTTGATTGTCATTTTACTATAAAATGTATTGTTGATTGTCATTTTACTATAAAAGGTATTGTTGATTGTCATTTTACTATAAAAATGTATTGTTGATTGTCATTTTACTATAAAAAATGTATTGTTGATTGTCATTTTATTATAAAAAGGTATTGTTGAATGTCATTTTACTATAAAAATGTATTGTTGATTGTCATTTTACTATAAAAATGTATTGTTGATTGTCATTTTACTATAAAGATGTATTGTTGATTGTCATTTTACTATAAAAAGGTATTGTTGATTGTCATTTTACTATAAAAATGTATTGTTTATTGTCATTTTACTATAAAAAGGTATTGTTGATTGTCATTTTATTATAAAAAGGTATTGTTGATTGTCATTTTACTATAAAAAGGTATTGTTGATTGTCATTTTACTATAAAAAGGTATTGTTGATTGTCATTTTATTATAAAAATGTATTGTTGATTGTCATTTTACTATAAAAAGGTATTGTTGATTGTCATTTTACTATAAAAAGGTATTGTTGATTGTCATTTTATTATAAAAATGTATTGTTGATTGTCATTTTACTATAAAAAGGTATTGTTGATTGTCATTTTATTATAAAAATATATTGTTGATTGTCATTTTACTATAAAAAGGTATTGTTGATTGTCATTTTACTATAAAAATGTATTGTTGATTGTCATTTTATTATAAAAAGGTATTGTTGATTGTCATTTTACTATAAAAATGTATTGTTGATTGTCATTTTACTATAAAAATGTATTGTTGATTGTCATTTTACTATAAAAAGGTATTGTTGATTGTCATTTTACTATAAAAATGTATTGTTGATTGTCATTTTACCATAAAAAGGTATTGTTGATAGTCATTTTATTATAAAAAGGTATTGTTGATTGTCATTTTACTATAAAAATGTATTGTTGATTGTCATTTTATTATAAAAAGGTATTGTTGATTGTCATTTTACTATAAAAAGGTATTGTTGATTGTCATTTTACTATAAAAATGTATTGTTGATTGTCATTTTACTATAAAAATGTATTGTTGATTGTCATTTTACTATAAAAAGTATTGTTGATTGTCATTTTACTATAAAAATGTATTGTTGATTGTCATTTTACTATAAAAAGGTATTGTTGATTGTCATTTTACTATAAAAATGTATTGTTGATTGTCATTTTACTATAAAAAGGTATTGTTGATTGTCATTTTACTATAAAAAGGTATTGTTGATTGTCATTTTACTATAAAAATGTATTGTTGATTGTCATTTTACTATAAAAAGGTATTGTTGATCATTTTATTATAAAAATTTACTGTTGATTTTTGTTTGGGGGCTCACTATTTGCACATAGCTGGGACTCTAACATGTGCTAGGGTTAGGGTGGGCTTGGGAAGAACAGCAGTTAAGTGATGGTCCCACACTCCTCAGAACCTCCAATTTCGCGATCAGAGGCCTTGCTGCAGGATTTAGTTTATCGTCATACACAGGACGATAATAAAAAAAGAAAATAACTCTTAAAATCATAAAAACGTAATATTTGATTAAGAAAGAACATTTCTTAATTTTCTTTCTATATTTTTTTTTTTTTTTGTAATGTTGTCCGGGGTGGTTACTGAAATAAAAACTAGAATGTCAACTTACAAAGTATAAGGGTTTATTTTAAACAAGAACAATAGAAGTAGATATTTACAAGTTCGTCCAAAGCTGAGAAGCAAGGCCGTATTTACCAGACCTCTCCACGAGGCATGTGGTACAAGGCCTATTTTTATGTGGGACGATCCGAGCTCGGGCAAATATTCCATAGACCCCCGCAAAACACGGGATCGTGTTTGTCAACTTTCTAAGACGAGGCTCTGCCCTTCGGCATCGCCTTGTATGGGTTCCTCTCTGCCCGAAGACAAAGAGTTCGACGTCTTGATGCTTGCTGGAAAACAAGCCGATATTTATCCGACCTCCCTACGAGGCAGGATGTGGTACAAGATCGATTTTTATGTGGGGAGATCCGAACCCGTAGGGCAAAAATTACCCGTAGAACTCACAAGCACGGGGTCGGGTTTGTCTACCTCCTTAGACGAGGCTATGCACTTCGGCATAGCCTCATCTGGGTTCCTCTCCAGAGCGTTCGACGTGTTGGTGCCTGCTCAAGCCTAACCTGGAAAGCACGCTCCTCCCACTAAAGATGCTTATATTCCTACTGAAACAGTTCATTTAATATAGGTGTATCAGTTCGTTCTCTACAACAACATTCCTTTTTTTTTTATCCCCATCAGAAAATTCGCAGGGGCAAATATTTTAGATAGGTTGTGTTCTATCGATATAAACACGCTATTTGTAGTCTTCAAGATATGTTCGTTGGAAAGGTCAAAGTATAATATCTGCTCACCATATTGTTTCAGACATGTTTGAAATTTATTTTATTTGAATGCATTTCTTTTGCTTATTTCTAACACATATATTGAATATATCTATCTCAAGTATACACTGTTTTTGGTTGGTATCTTCTTTTATGTAACATGTCGTTTCAGGACATTGGCGATCATGGCTACCCACCACTTTCTATCTTTTGTTACTGTAACTTTTGACTTTTCACCATTATTTTTGCATCTGTTCTCGCAGACATTCACACAAACTTAAATAGGTTATCCGCTATTTTCACACGCCTCTTTCGTTTATATCCCTTGTGTGTTAAATTCTCTGGGTCGTCTTTCCTCATTCCGTGTCTTTAAAAAATTCAATTGCCTCTTTTTCATTTTATTCTGAAAATCGAAAATTTTAATTATCTTAAGTAGGGGGATTTTTTTCAGATGAGTTATTGTCGTTAATATTTGGCCATATTTTCTTTCATCCTATTTTTGCTGTTTTTTTTTTATCCAAATATATTTACATTCTACAACGAAATATACTTACATTCTACAACCAAATATACTTACATTCTACAAATATACTTACATTCTACAAATATACTTACATTCTACAAAGTAAAGAGATGATAAGAAGAATTAGCCTCCAACGAGATTTGAACACTCTTCTCTTATTTTACAAGCTTAGACTCCGAAAGTCAACCATTAGACATCATTGAAATTAAGACTCATAACCAAATATTTGTATCGATATTCTATGTTGTTTGTTCACACTTAGTAGTAATATCAGAAGCTATAAAGGCTTAAGTTACCTGATTATTTTAAATGAAGTATTCTTATTTTTAATATTTCACTACTTTTTCCTTCATCTAAATTTGCGTTGCTATCTTGTAAGGAATACAAACGACGCGTCCAATTTGAAAAAATACAGAAAAACAAGATGGAGGAAAAACTATACAAAGGGTAATAGTAAAAAACAAAACAAAATAAACTTTACTTTAGAATTAAATTGTCTTATTCCAAAGTAGCTATTTATGCGAATTTTCAAAAATTTTGTCGCAAACCTTTAACCTTAAAAATTGATTCATTTTCAAACTTGCGGATTTTCGTGGAGTTTAAATTACATTATTTAATGAAGATATTGTAATTTAATATAATTTAATTCTTATAATATAATGTATCTGCTACCAGGTATCTACGCTGATGAAACAGCAATTTACTCCTGCCTCGATAGTAAGGCTTATCAATCTGACAAGATCAAAATGGCAGCCAATGTCTAAAACAACCTCAAGTCTATAGTTAACTGGGGGAAAAGATGGCTTATTAATTTTAACGCCTCTGAAACTAAACTTCTCTCCATTAATCATCTGAGAGCCCCCTCTCTGCCTTCTATCAGCCTGGCTGATGCTATCCTCCAAGAAAGTGACTCGTTGCATCTTCTCTCGTTCACGTTCTCTGCTGATATGTAGTGGAAAGGCCATATTGAATCCATTGTTAGGTCAGCCACTAAAAAATCGTTTCACTCTATAGGGAGGGACAATTTCTCTCTCCAGAATCTATCTTACATATCTATAAGTCTACCATCTGTCCATGTTTATATTATTGCATATGCTCCGGTGCCCCTGCTATTTACTTTGAGCTCATTGATAGGATCCAAATAAGAATCTGCAATATTATTGGACCTGATTTAGCGGCTCAGCTCCAATCACTTTCCCACCATCGTAAGGTTATCTCTCTCTGTCATTTCTATAAATGTTTTCATGGTAATTGCTCGAATGAACTCTTGTATATGTCACCCATTGTTTTCGAATTTAAGCGCAGTACTAGACTGATGTCGAGATTTCATTAATCGACATGTAGCCGTAAATTCTATGGTAACTCTTTCTTCTCTCGCACTTCTTGCTTGTAGAACTCTCTTTCGTCTCCATGATTTCCAGCCACTTTAATTTGCCAAAAATTAAATAAATGTCAATCATTATCTACTGTCCACCTGATTACTATCTTCTCTTTCTGCTCATTATTAATGTTTCTGTTCCTAATTCTTCCACACCCTGCAGCTCCTTGCGTTTTAGTGGAATTGCTGCATTGCTTGGGGTGATTCTGATTAAAAAAAAGAAAAAGAAAAAAGAGTAACAGCGTGAAGACAATGCTTTCTTAACCATATCGTTTTGTTTTTAATTCTTAATGCTAACTGGTCGTGCATATATATATATATATATATATATATATATATATATTTGAACAAAATTTAATAATAGCAAGGAATAAGCATAGTTTACAAGACATTATTTAATGTAAATTTTAACAGCTAAAAAAACAACCGGTTTCGTCACAGTCTTATCAAGTTTATTCCTGGGAATTAAAATGAGAAACGAGTAAATTAATTTGAAGATGACTAATGGTGAAAAAAAATTCAAGGAAAAACTAGAGCCCAATAATATTCAGACCCAGCAAACAGTCCCTCTGTTAACAGGGCCACGTCTGGGGAAGTTGACAAACACGACTTCGTGTTTGCGGGGTTTACAGGGAATATTTGCCCGAGCTCGGATCGTCCCTCCGGATTTTCTTGAGAATCTATTTGTTGATCTCACGAAGTCAGCCACCGCATATGTTGAATTCAGTTTTCATATTATTTATCGGCAGATTGACGGTGTAGCGATGGGTTCACCTTTGAGTCCTGCTCTAGCTAATATTTTCGTCGACTTTCACGAGGCTTCTTTATTTTCCCGTATTGGTCGTCCTCTTCATCATCGTTATGTGGATGATACGTTCTGCCTCTTTAATAATGAAGCTGAAGCCGATTTATTTCTCATTTTATTAAACTCTGTCCATTCTTCCCTTAAGTTTACCTTAGAAAAGGAGTCTAATTGTTGTCTTTCTTTTTGGATGTTCTTGTCCATAAGACTAGTGGCAAGTTTTTGACTTCTGTATTTAGGAAGGCTACTTTTTCGGGACTTTGTACACGTTGGGACTCTTTTTGTCCCCGACAACGCAAGATAAACTTGATTAAGACCCTAACCCATAGGCTGCTTATGATTTGTTCCGAAGCTTTCTCTGCGGTGAAACTGATTTTATTAAGATGACACTTTCTAAAAATGGATATTCTTTGGATGTTTTTGATTCTGTTATCCGGGATGTCATCAGTGACTTTCATAGGGTTAAGCCGCATCTTGTTAAAAAATGTCCGGTTTATTTGCGTCTTACCTTTATTGTTTCAGAGGGTGAGTCTTTCGCTAGGCGAATTTCGCGTACTATCGACAACTGTTATTTTTCGGCTAATGTTCGAGTAATATTTGGTACTCGACTTATTCTTTCTTCCATTCGTAAGGATGTCCTGCCCCTCATCATGTTAATTCTGTGATTTAAAAATATGAATGTAGTTGTGGACACAGGGAGGACGTCTCAGCGCTTGGATTTGAGAATAAAGCAGCACTTACATCCCAGGATTTTGAATCCGGGTGCCAGTAATAGTCAACTAGTTAATACATTGGATTGTCTGTTGCACAGCATATTATAAATAGCAGAAAATGTTTTTTTCTGACTTTAGTGTGGACTGTTTTTGTATCTTATTAAGGTCCCACTCTTCATATCACTTCAAGGCTCTGGAGTCCCTATATATCAGATCCCGCAATCCTTCCCTCTGTAAACAGAGGGACTGTTTGCTGAATATTATTGGGCTCTAGGTTTTCCTTGATTTTTTTTCCATTAGTCAACTTCAAATTAATTTACACGTTCTTATTTTAATTCCGAGGAATAAACTTGATAAGACTGGGAAGAAATCGGTTGCTTTTTAGCTATTAAAATTTTTTATTGGGCGTACCAAGAATTATTTTAAAACGAGATGGTATTAACATATATTATTTATCACAAATAACCCTTACAAAAATATGACCCCTTTCTAAATATTTTTGGAAAACGTAAAAGAAGTTAACAAAACCCCAACGGTAAAATGGTAAATAATAAAAAAAGCTAAAATCTGTAAACCTTTAAATGAACCTTGCTTCATATGCTTACATGGAATACTAGAAATTATCCGATTTGCTGAGAAAAATGTTAAACCAAAGAAGCGAATTAACTGTAAATATGCAGACACAGTTGATCTTTTACCTTACAATATAATGAAATTTTTCAAATTCGGTAGTAATATTTCTTATGGCCATAATTTATAAGTAAATAGCGGTCCATCTTCTACAAGTAATTATCTTATTTTGTTTATTCAGATTTAGTATTGCTATGTACTACTGTGAAGTTAGTATTGTTAATAAGTTATATAGATATTTCCATAGTTTTAATTTAATCTACAGGTTCCTTTAAGAAGCTTCCTGAATCGAAAATTTAAAAACAAATTTCGGTTGGAATTAACTTTACGTCTGATTATTCTCCTATCCTCCCCTCAGCGTTCTTCGAAAAATTGAACAAATCATATTTGTCTACAATCACGATATATTTGTTGCTTACTTGTTTTCTGCAATTGTCAAGGATGACCTGTCTAAGTTCAGGTTTACCATGTCACGAAAAAGTAATTCCCCCATCTCTGATGTTAATTTTCCATTTAGCGTAGATCTGATTTTAAATTGGTTGATCAAGACAACCCACAAATTAATTTTTTTTTAATTTTGACCTTGTGCTTTCTTCCCCTCCCCCTTTATCTTTCGGGAAAGAAGTAACACTTTGCTTTTGAAATTTACTCATTTAATCACCAGTTACTTACCATCGCCTGAAGAGGCACAACATAGATCCGAAACTCGAATGCTATTGTGTAGCGATTTCAACATCTTTTTGTTATTATCTCTTATAATAAAATTGTATATATATATATATATATATATATATATATATATAGAGAGAGAGAGAGAGAGTGAGAGATAGTATTAGTGGCCAATATATATATATATATAACTTTCAAGAGGCTAGAATTTAGGTAGAGCTCAATATCCACGACAGAGCAAGAATATAATATAAAAGGCTCAAACACTAATATTCCATGGAATATTAGTGTCTGAGCCTTTATATCATATATATATATATATATATATATATATATATATATATATATATATATATATATATTTATTATTAATTAATTAATTAATTAAAGAATGAATATCAAACACTTAAAATCCCATACTTAATAATTTTAATTTCATGAGAGCCATAAAAAGCAGCTCTCAATCTTCATGACCTTGTTTGTAGATCTTGAAAATTGAGAGCTGCTTTTTAAAGCTCTCATAAAATAAAAAAATTTTACCTGTGAGATTTTAAGTGTTTGAGATTCTTTAATTAATAATAGTTTTGCTCTGTCTTTTAGCATAGAGCTCTCCCTGGACCTATATGCGCCCGGAAATTCCATTAGGATTACCATATTGTAGCATTACTATATATATATATATATATATATATATATATATATATTTATACACGTTTCATTAAATAATATAGACAAGTGTTGTCTATTTATTTTATGTAAAAATGTTTCGTATCTTCTGATAAGTTTGATAACATTATCATTAACCGAAAAAGAAATTCACAATATTTATCCATTATTTTTTAATATAATCTAAGCTTTCGGCTTACTCAAGCCATTATCAAAAATGTAATTACAAACATATCAAACAATATACGGACACGACAGTGATGATAGTCTGTCATTGTTTAGTTTACATAGTGGATCACTAAGCAACGATGAACACGCGCATATAAGACGCTAGAAGCGAAAATCGCACCGCATCTCATGACGTCACACATGACTACACGAGAGTGAATTGGAGAATGAAATAAGGAAAGCCGTTGGTATAAACCAATGGCTTCTGTTACCAATTATAGAAATTATAGACATTTAAGAATATTTGTAGAGATTCCATAATTGATTTTGTTTAGGTTGGGTTTTAACTGTTTGATGTATAATGCTTCAAGTATTTTTAGTTTTTGTCTATTGTTTTCATGTCGAAGTATAGTTGTGTTTTCGACAAGTAAAAAAAAAAAAAAAAAAATTTTACATAAAATAAATAGACAACACTTGTCTATATTATTTAATGAAACGTGTATAAATGAAAATATGCTGCCTAAATACACACAATATATATATATATATATATATATATATATATATATATATATATATATATAAAGCCCATCCTTAAGCCGACGAAAGATCCTTACAGCAGACGACATATGCCGCTGTATCCCGAGTTAATGACTCAATTCTGAGTTCCTGATCGTTACATGTTAAAACTAAGAAATCCAAACATGCTGCCTTACAGAAGGTGCAGACTTAAGCCTGTTCTGTCTGCAAAGGATATACAAGCATTCCTCTCTTCAGTTCAATATTTATAAAATATATTTCAGTTATACCCCGCTTTTAGGATGTTTAATTCTAGCTAATTGACTTTTACAAAAGACTGACATGAGTACAGGTATTTTTCTGTATCCGAAATGGCGTAAATCGAAGAAGCAATCATCTTAAATTTGCATGGGAAAAACTTAGAGCGTTCCCCGACAAAATATGTCTGCCTAACGTCAACTGGCATTTGTCGTCTGTCATGGTTGACATAAAAAGCCTGAAATACAGTATGCAAGACAGTTTCGGTAAACTTGTTTTTCTATATTTTTTTTGTTGGTACTTAAAACTTCCTATCTTAAATTTATATGCGCTTTCAAAATTGATATTATTTCTTTTCAATCATCACAGCGCTGTTAATCTTTTTCCCATATAAACAAATTGAAACTGCGTTTTCTCTTTTAGGCTTAAAGGTTTGAACATAACCCTTTCAAGGGTGTATTTTTATAACGTTGTTGCCTGGTTATGTGGGCCCGTTTTGGGAAAATAGGAAATTACTGGAAATAAATGACTGACGCTGAAATAAAATACGCTGACGCCATTTTGGCTTCGATCGGATAGTCTGTAGTGCAGGCTAAACTAAGCACAATACGTCAAAAACAGATTGTATTGTACACTACGATATGTCTACGCTATTTTGTTTATAGCAAAAACTCTAAGGACGGATATTTTACTATGTCGTGAAAACGTATATAGAGCAAGGAAAGTATTAAAAAGAAATCATGTTTTCATCAGAATAGGGATTAAAAGTAAATATCTTTGATTTTCAAATAAAGAGCCAGGGTGATTTTAGAGAAAAATCCACTCATGGCATTGCCACCTATTTCGTTAAATATTTCCTCCATCTTTAATTTAAACTGCGAATATTCGCGTTACATTGATGAATATATATATATATATATATATATATATATATATATATATATGTAATACTAATTGGCAATTAGTAGGGATAATTCAAGAATGGCTTTAATCCAAATTGAGCTCAATGTAAGTAACAGTGCTAAATAATAATAATTAAAGATAATCCTTAAAAATTAATTTCGGTTATTATATATTTCATGAATATATTTAAATACTCATCTCTTCAGACCGAATATTTAAATATACTCATGAAATAAGTGTATTTTTAAGGATTGTCCTTAATTATATATAGATGTATATATATATATATATTCAACGTATGAGGGTCAAGCAGATCAGTTCCCAGGAAACCGACAGCCCGACAACAGCACAGGAGATTTGATTATATGGTGAAGGTTTCGTGCAGGACCATCCACACTTTTCGAAGGGCCGAATACAGAGACCTGGTGCACTAAGCGCCACAAGGTCCCAAAACGGCCCTCCGCAGGTTTTGAATTCAGAGTTGTCCTTCTCCTAGACCAGTTGCCATCCAAGGCTATAGAACCGTGAATGTAATGGATTCGACTGGAATTCGAACTCGGCTCTCCGATCCCTCAATTCAAGCCGCTATCCATTACTCCACCGCCTGATTTTTTTTTTTTATATATATATATATATATATATATAACAAATTCAATATAGGAGATAGTCAGCTATGTGCCATGCATGTTACACACTTAGGCGATCATGTATCTTTCGTTACATGACTTACGAAGTAGATTTTTTCCTGCAGTAGGTTGCCATTACATTCTACCACCAGTTGCCATCCAAGGCTATTTACCTTTAGCTAGGGAGAGAAGAAGAGAATTCATACCTTTCCCAAGGGTATTAGCAAGTGAATGCAATGGAATTCGAACTCGGCTCTCCGATTCCACAATCCGAGCCGCTATCTATTACTCTCAACGAAATTAAATATAGAACAAGCTGAGTTAGTTTCGCCCAACACCGCAAATTGTTACAAAACCAAAACATTTACCTGAAAACTCATATTCTAAAATAACTTCGTCAGACCGATATTTTCATATGGAATTTATAATCTGTGATTTTAAATAATTTCAGTAAAATATTATTTACTAATGTTTCATCTACATCAAATATAGAAAGCGGCCAAAAATGGTGAAAAGAGAATGCTTATCATCTCTGTCTTAAATTTTAACGTAACTGGTCACAATCAGTCACCCAATCATTCAATAATAATCCTTTACGCAAAGCACATTTTACTTATTATTACAGTTACCAGAATACCATGACTCTGTGGAGTCCTAACTAGTTTTCATATGTACATTTTTATGATAATAACAAACTTTTAAAATCTAAATTTCCACTGTATATTTACAGTGTGTCAAAAATCTATGTTAAAAAAAAACTATTAGACACTATTAACAATATAAGCGCCCCACTCCCAACATCCTAAATATGGCAGAAATATCAGTTAACTAAAGAAAATAATGCGGGACTAGATATTATTTATGTTATGTCTTCAATCCATTTGAACGAAGATAAGACAACCATAAAATATAATGTCGTTTGGAGGCGACGTTTTCTTACTGAATACTGTAGTAAAGAGATAAAGCTTGCTCTTGATTAGCTCGATATTTACCAAACGTAGTAGGATGCGACACAAGGCCAATTTTTATATGGGGCAAATCAGAGCACGTGGACTCGGGCAAAAAACTCCTCGTAGACCTCGTAGACCCCGTATACCCGAGGTCGGTTTTGTCTAGCTCCCCAGATTCTGCCTTTTGACATAGCCTCGTCTGGGTCCCTCTCTGCGCAAAAGCAGAGAGTTCAACAATATATAAGAGCTCCGCGAGCGGTTCGCTCTCTGCTGTCGATTCTCGGCGTCAGGATATATGCTATTTGGACGAGTTCAAGTTCTGGAGAGGTGTGTTCATATCCCCAATATCCCCTTTTTATATATGCAGTATTTTTAGTCGTTAATTTTTTCCGACATGAGTCCACATCTAACGTTTTCGCTTACCCTGGTGTTGCTATCTAATATTAGTTTTAGGAATAGGTACTTCAAAACTATTGTAGAATATGTCCATCGGTGAATTAAATTAAACTCAATCGATTTATATGTCTTCTATGTTGAAATAGTCCACCTTCGATAATGTACATCATACTACCAAGGCATCGAATAATTTTTCCTTCCTGCCAATTTTTCTTTCCGGCCTAAAAGCTTTTAAAGGAGACTTTATTGCCGATCTTAAATGATCTGCTAGTTTCAAATTGTCAACTTTTCTTTTTATTCCCTAGCAGTAACTTGGCAAAAATGGATCTAACTTTCCTAGCAAACATGAGCTCTGCAGGTGACGTTTGTATTTGACGTCATTTAATATACGCTCAAAAATTCTTGTAGTGCCGTTTCTTCAGCTTCCAAGCCTTTAGTTTTTCTTAATGCCGTTTTGAAAGCATCAGAAAACCGTTCAGCTTGACCATTCGACCTCGGATGATAAATCGACTTTGTCAAATGTTCAACTGTGTAGTTTTTGCAGAAATTTTTTAACTCACTAGAAGTAAATTGAGTTCCATTATCGGATACCACACTGTCAGAAAAGTTCACGTAAGAATTTCATCGTTATTGAGGTAGTAGGTAGTTTACACTTTACTATCTCGGGATATTTTGTGAAACTGTCGACCACAATTAAATAGCATGGACCGTTTAGTGGCCCAGCAAAGTCTATATGTAGTCATGCCCTCGCTTTATCATGCTCGGTCATGCCTGATAATTTATGGATGGTGATTTTGATGCTGGATTACAACCATTACATTTTCTGTATTTTGAATATTTTTGTCCAGCTTTGGCAGATAAACATAGGTTCTCATCTGGGACTTCATCTTCACAATTCCCGGATCTCCTACGTGGAATTCAAAATCCTTTTTTGTAGTGATAACGGAATTACTACTCTTTCCGCGTACTAAAGTACACCATCGCAGTTAGAAAATGCTGTATTAATGTTACCAGGTTTAATTTTAGTTTTACTCCATTTCAATAAAGTCATTCATAGTTTTTTAAATCAACGTTTTAGAATGGATTTTGATATCGTTTATCGTGATCGACAATTTAATAGTGTTACACACCAGGCTTTTAATATCACTTTTGGGTTCTGGCTAAGCAATCACAGAATCGTGAAAATCTTTACATTTTGATATCAATCTGAACAAGCCATTTGCGTGTCACAATTTTTTCACGACAGAGATTCCATCTTGAAATCATAGTTCAATAAAATCGTAGCCCAGCGCTGTCATCTATTTGCAGTATGCGTGGGAATCTCTTTCTTAGAACCGAATATACTTTAACATGGACGATAATCAATTTGAAGTATGAATTTCCTTTCTAATAGCATCCTGTGAAATCTTTTTACAGCAGAAATTATTGCAAGAGCTTCCTTTTCAATTTGACTAGGGCATTTTTCCGTATTTGTCAAACTTCTTCAAGTGTAAGCGACTGCTTTTACTGTACCGTCTACTAATTTATAGCCTATGTGGTATTCTCACACGTCCGACGCTACCATTACCTGTCACTGCAGGTCGTAATGTATCAGCGATAACTCTGATGTTAGTAGTTTTTAATTCTTTCAAACGCTTTTTGACATTCCGCGACCAATTCCATTTCATACCTTAAATTATTCAAAGGTGCTCGCAATTTGTACATATCTGGTACATAACTATTATATTAACTTTCTAATCCGAGAAATTATTGTAGGGTCAGCAATTTTTTTCGGAGGAAGCATGTCTTTAATGGCATTTGCTCTTGCGGGATCTGGTCTTCTTCCTTTTTCGTCGATTATCTGAGCTAAATATTGAATATTAACCATAAAGAAGTGACATTTCTGTTCACTGAGTTTGAAACCGTAATCAGGCAGTCTCTGAAATACTTGCTGAATCATTTTTACGTGCTGGATTATTTGCTGGAAACTACCTGGGACTACTTTTACAGCGAAGGTTAATCTTCTAAACTTGTAGAGTCCTTTATACCTATTAATAGTTAAATAATTCTGGCATTCCTTATCCACTTGGATTTGAAGATATGCCACAGAAAGGTCAGTTTTTAAATTTACCACCATTTAATTTTGCAGATATATCCGCTGGAGTTGGATATACACGTGGTAGGAGACAATCATCCAACCCAGTCGAAAAATCTGCACATAAGCGATTTTTTTTTTATATATGTATATAAACTGCTGGCGTGGTACATTGTGTTTAATCTATTTCTTTCAATAACTCCGCGGTTTTCTAACCTATTAAGTTCGGTGTTAATAGACTCCAACACAGCAAAGGGTACCTTTCTTTTAGGCTAAAAAAATGGTATCACATTTTCTTTCATTTTAAAAAATGCCTTTGACTTTGTACATTTTCCCAATTCCTCTGAGAAAATATTCATGATTTTACTTTTTAGTTTACTCAGTGTTTCTTTAGTTGTAATCTTTTTCGCTGATGACCAATTAATTTTTCCACAGAATGAATTGGCCAATTCCATAGTTCAAATAATTCTAGCCAATCGACGCCTAGTACATTCGAGTTGATTTTTTAATACGTAAACATCTGCTTTTTGCAGTTTCACCCACAAGAACGATATTACAAGTAATTTTCCCAAGAAAAATTCATTTCTTCCCCGATATTCCTTTTACAACTTTGTCGTGTTTTTTCAAGTTAGGCTTGCCAATGCTGTTACACGTTTCTTCATCAATAATTGTAATATCGCTACCAGTGTCTAATTAAAATCTCACCGTGTCATTATTCATTTTTACTGTCACGATTTTTCTATTATTTGAACTTTCCAGTTTTTAACTGGTAACTACTTTCAGAAAAATAATTTGTGTATTTTTTTTTTTTATTTTTTTTTTTCGACTTACAGTAGCTCCGTTTGTGACCTGTTTTTGCGCAATTAAATCATTTTTGGGTTTTAAATGGACAGTCCTTTTTGAAATGAAGTATACCACAGCCATATTATGGGTTAAGTTTAGCAGTACTTTTCTTTCGGATTTTTTCTTTTGGTACTACTGTCTTCTTTCGAACTACTTGAAATTGTGACGTGCTATTTTGTTCGATTTTCACTGTATCGTACCTTAAATTGTCAATTTTTGGCGCTCTTCCGTAACAGTCTGTATCGTTAACTTTGAATTCTGTTCAAGATTTGTAAAGGATTCGAGAGCATATTTCAGCATCATTGCTTGGTGTTAGACCTTTAACGAAGATTAGACATTTAAATCTCTCTGAGAATAGTTCGGCCGGTTTAAATTTCTCACACTCACGGTTAACTTTACCGGCATTTGTGACAAAATCTTCCCCTTCGTCCTTACTAAGGTTCATGCACTGCTAACGTGTATAAACATGTGAATTCTTTT
>CAHIKZ030005452.1:365000-400000 GCA_903632075.3 Acanthosepion pharaonis
TGGGAGATTTTTTTTTAAATGTGTGATTGACATTGCAGAAGAATACAGTGACCATACAACATTCGCAGATGTGCGCTAATATTCACATATGTATGGTTATAATCCAAAATTTATGTATATCTGATAATTTGTAGAAGAACAAAGGAAGTGATTAAAGCTGTTATATAAGAAGGTTGGAAACTGAGCTCAAATCTGTGTTCGTTAAGCAAAGTTTCTGATCGTGAATGCAGGAACTGGGAAAAGATTAAAGAAGATAAATGTCCTTTTTATTGAATTCGTCAAGAAAAAAAAAAGAAGAACCTGCATATCATTTACATTTCTTTTTTAAATAAACAAAATCTTGAAAGAGAATTCGCGAATGGATCACTTTTCCTTACGTTTTGAGGAAAGGTGATGAAAAAATCAGAGAAATTTGTATAGATAATTTAAGCTTCGTGGTAATTTCCAACAAAGAAGTTTGCGATCATGGTTTATGAACCTGAAGAAATTACTTGAAGCGCATAAAGAAGGTTTGATAGAAAGGATTTAGCATTTTCCTTGGAGAGAGAGAGAGAGAAAGAGAGAATAAAAAGAATAATATGAAATTCCAGAGGTTTCTAAACTACGCCCCAATATTTGATGAAATAACCAATAATATTTTTTTAGGCCAAGACGAGAAATGTTCTGCCCTCTTTTGGATAGCACGCGATATATATATATATATATATATATATATATATATATATATATATATATATATATATATATATGGGGGGTGCACGTGCGCGCGTCTGTGTGGATATATATGTATATATGAATATACCTATATTCATCAAAATAAATTTATTGCCGAATATGGATTTTTAAGATATGGGCAAAGTCCTCTTTGAAGTAATCCCTACCCATTATAATTTGGTATTATATATATATATATATATATATATATATATATATATATATATAGCTAATATATTATATATGTAAATAGCTGGCGACTCGTAATCGAGGATATCCGTCTAGTAAATCGGCTAGCCAATCCCTATTGCAGACACTCGCTCAGTCATGTTTGTGTTTGTTCAACACCTACAAGACACCCAAAACAGTTGTGGTTTATACTGCAACTATGCTGATATATATATATTCGTTTTTAAATTATTAAGTTTAACGAAAGTTTACGGTAAATGGCGTTGTGTTGACATATAGACTAGGTTACATTTGTCATTCGTGTACATCTATGGCTAGTCTCTCTTCAAGGTTTAACGTGCGCAGTAATGAGTTAACTGAGGAGTTTTCCATTTAACAACGGCAGGATATTCATATCGTGGGCAGGCAGATATGATTTTTATATATGGGCGCGCGAATGTTAAAGGGCGTGAGGCTGCACGTGTCAGCCAACCTTTGCTGCTGTTCATCGTCACGTTGCTGAGTCAGGATCCGTGGTATCACGAACTATGGCAATAAGTATTTTTGGATTGTATCGCGCATTGTACATTTAACAGCGTCTACTGTAAACTTTAAACTTAATAACTCAAAAACGATGGATTTCTGGACATATGTTTATATGGACATTTATCCTGGTTTTGGTGTGAGGAACCCGTCCCAAAGATGCTAAAAGTATTTTTGATACCCACCTCTCTCTCTCTCTCCCCCCTCTCTCTCCCCCGCCCTCTCTCTCTTCACTACTCAGTTATAATTCAACTCATAAGACAAGATTATATATATATATATATATATATATATATATATATATATATATATATATATATATATATATATATATATAAATATTATTAAATATTATTAAATATATATATATATAAATATATTAAATATTATTAAATATTATTAAATCATATATATATATATATATATATATATATATATATATATATATATATATATATATATATATATTAAATCATATATATATATATATATATATATATATATATATATATATTAGCAAATTACATATATATATTAATTAAAGACATTAGTTCCATTTCATTCTCAAGCGGCTTGAGGATGAAACGGAACTAATGTCTTTAATTTAATTGCAAAATTAAATTCGTGGCTTTTAGCTTCCATTTTTGAAACATGGTTAGAACTGTGTGGCGAAAGAAACCTTATTTTAAATCAATTAATTTATAATATTAATGCTCCGTAAATTTACATTGAGCACTATTTTGTAAAAATAAAAATATCTATAAGAACACCGGATTATATATCTTACTGTTTTCTTTTTTTTTATTTATATATATATATTTATATATATATATATATATATATATATATATATATATATATATATATATATATATATATATATATATATATATATATATATATATATATATATATATATATATATATATATAAAGAAAGAACAGTAAGATATATAATCCGGTGTTCTTATAGATATTTTTAAATAAAAGTTTACTAAATCAGTGAAATTAAGTAACCATTTTTGCCGTCATAGTCATAAATTAAAAAAAAAAAAATGTAACCTCATATACATACTTAAACTTGATGTTAAAATAATCAATGGATTCTAATACATTTAACTGTTCTTAAAAAGAATATAGTAAAATAAAAATTAAAAAGGAGAATATTTCAAATCGTAGTTAAATAAAAGTAAAAGGAAAAAAAAAAAAAAAAAACGAAAATCTTTAAATTTAAAAAATGACGTTGAAATTTTTTTACCGTTAACAATTTAAAAAAAAAAAAAATTCAGACGACATCCATTCAACTGATGTCAGGTTTCATTGTAAAATACATCCCTACCCCTTACCAAGTTGTAGCTAATAACTGATACAATGATACTGACATAAGGAAAATCTAGACATCCCTTGTTCAATTTAAGTAGAATATTCTGTAACCATGGAAACGTGATTTTAGCTGTCTTTAAAACCCGGTAATTTTTAAAAGTTACTCCAAAATTCGCTTGAAAATGAAATGGAACTAATGCTTTTAATTTAATTGCAAAATTAAATTCGGGTTTTTAGCTTCTATTTTTTGAAACATGGTTGGAACTGTGTAGCGAAAAAAACATATTTTAAATCAATTAATTTATAATATTAATGCTCTGTAAATTTATATTGAGCACTATTTTGTAAAATAAAAATATCTATAAGAACACCGGATTTTATATCTTACTGTTCTTTTTTTTATATATATATATATATATATATATATATATATATATATATATATATATATATATTAAAACTAAAGTGCGTTAAAAAAAAACTTGTTGAATTTTTTATGCAGTTAATATTTTAAATATTTTAGTAAGGATACATTTATATATTATATATATTTTTAAAATAATTGAATTCTATGAGTTTAACATTCTTCTTGTAATTTATTAACATTTTTATCGTCATATAATATACCTATATATAAAAAAAGCCAAAAGGATCTTATACAGAACAACTTATCAAATGCATTAGTTAGTTTATATGATATATATATATATATATATATATATATATATATATATATATATATATATATATATATATATATATATATATATATATATATATATATATATATATATATATATATTAGAGACGAAAATCTATATTTGGAATTTTTACTATCCTTCCTGACAGCCTGAAGATTGTTTTTGGTGAAGCTCACTTCTCTGCATGTGAGATGCCCGCTGAAAATTCAAATACCTTTTATCATATTTTACACACACTCTATCTCTGATATTGAGCACTTTATCCCATAAATATAGCACATCTTAAGACTATTTCTTCACATATATATATATTAAGACATTTTTTATGTTTATACGTTCTTTTTATAAAAGATACAAATATTTAAGTAAATGATCTGTTTATAATAAACAGTATTAACGACAATTACCGGTCTGAATGCCCGAGAAATATTCATACAAAATATGCGTCCCCCGACAGGGATCGAACCTGTATCCTCTACGGAACCGTCATATAGTCTGACGTGTTTTACCGATTTATGAAAATTTCTCGGACACTCAGGCCAGTAAATGTCGTTAATTAAATATTTGTACCTATAAAAAGAACGTATACACATAAAAAAAATGTCTTAAATTGTCGGACTTAAATATTATATATATATATATATATATATATATATATATATATATATATATATATATATATATATATATATGCATCGCTCGGTTAAAAATAATAGAAGCATGTATTATAAAAAAAAACGAATACAAGTCTCAATACTCTTAATTATGAGATGATCGTTAATTAAAAACATTTCCATATGTACATATAAAATATTCTACATATTCAGTTAAACAAATAAACGTCTTTGATTATGGATAATAGATTAAGAAAAAGCGGTCGGATCTTCAGATCATTTTTTACGATTTTTATGCGCTTTATGTCCAGAAAAGAAGTAAAAATTTAATACAAAGCATAATCGCAGTGCGTTTTTAGTTTTCTTCATGGAATCATATGTGTGTGTGTGTGTGTGTGTGTGTGTGTGTGTGTGTGTGTGTGTGTGTGTGTGTGTGTGTGTGTGTGTGTGTGTGTTCTTATGCATAGGCCCGGAATATTAATACGAGACTTCTTTTTTTTATGTTCGTATCCTTTCAAGACGTAGGCGATCATGGCTCTCCACATCCTCCTATACCTTGTAGTTCCGTCCCTCTGCCATCTCCCCCAGATCACGTTCTGTCACCCACTTGCTTAACCCCGTCAGCTATGTCATGCGTTGCTTTCCCTTGTCTCTCTTTCCCTCTATTCGACCTGTGAGTATCAGATTCTCCAGGACCCTCTTCCTCATTACATGTCCCAGAAAATTCAGCTGCTTCTTCCTGATGTTAAGTATAAGCCTCCTCCTTGTTTGCATCTTCTCCAAGACGCTCGGTCCATGATATCCTCAGCATCCTTCTGTAGAACCACATCGCCGTCGCCTCGAGTCTCTTTTTCATCTTTGAGGAGACCGTCCAACATTCGATGCTCAGTACTTTTTTCTTCGTTACCAAAGAAATCCTCCTGTCTCGCAATACTCTGCGCAACTTTTGGAATGCGTCCTTGGCCACGTGCTGCCAAAAACGTCTTTTCCCATACAATTTCCCAAAATTTGAGCAAATAACAAAACTTCAGAACAGTTTTCTTTTTTGAATCCATTTTTTGCCATATATATATATATATATATATATATATATATATATATATATATATATGAAGAAGAATATACTGAAAAAAAAATATCCTATAATGCGATTATGCTGTTTTAATGTTTAATGTCAACGTCGGACGTTTCGGTCTAATAGACCATCTTCAGGACATATTCATAAAACATAATTAACATAGACCATATACAATTCAACATGAAAAAGACGATGGACATAAAAGCAATACCAATCCAAACAGATAACTGAAATCTTTTATAAGATCAGCGTTCCGTTTAAATATGATCACGTATGATCACATATTAATGATCACGTATGATCACATATTAATGCTCGACAAACGTAAATATGTTTTAGATCAAAATAAAATTCTTTTCGTTTTTCATTCAAAATACTCAAATTTTAGGAATACGTTTTCACAACATCGCCCACGTGACGACGACGTGATCATATTTAAACGGAACGCTGATCTTATGTTGAATTGTATATGGTCTATGTTAATTATGTTTTATGAATATGTCCTGAAGATGGTCTATTAGACCGAAACGTCCGACGTTGACATTAAACATTAAAACAGCATAATCGCATCCATAGGATTTTTTGTTTGTTTTTTCAGTGTATTTTTCTTCATACTGTCGGATCTATATCCATATATTTGCTTACACACACACACACACACACACACACATATATATATATATATATATATATATATATATATATATATATATATATATATATATATATATATAAGATACAAATTATGAAAAGAGGATGCGTAAAATTGTCTTTTATTTTGTTGTTAGCGTTTTCTCTGTACATGCATTTTTAAAACTAAAATGTCTAAAAAAACAAATCGTTACCATTGGCTTCCCTGATACAGAGAAGCGCTGTGATAATTTGAAAAAAAAATTAATAGTTTATGAAATTTAAAAAGAAATATTCAACAAATCAATGTATTTGTTCAGAGGAAATACGCAAAAATAAAATATATTGGTTATTTAATATAGGAAAATAAACTAAAATAAAGTTATATTGAAAAAACGAAAGCGCGTATCTCCAAAGAAAATTGTGAATAATAATTCAAAAATTAATTTAGTTCAATATTATTTAGATGTTAAGGAAAATATGGAACTTAATTAAAATTTATAATTAAACGTTTTATTACGATGTTTAACTAGTATCTATTTTAATGTTGTTTTGTTCAATATTATGTTAGCTTTGAAAGTGTGAAAAAATATATTTTTATAAATAGAATTGTATCGTAATTTCATAGCTGATTCAATAATTCTTCTAGACGATTGATGAATAAATTTAACCATAGTGACGTTTTTAAAATCGGAAGAACGGTTTGCATAATATTAAAATAGGTATTGGTAAATTTTTCTATTCAGTGTAGTATATTCTATGCAAGTTCTATGCTAACAATTTTTTTTATCGCACTGCACGTTTGTGAAAACCGTTTCCGGCTTTTTGCTTTCCAGTCAACTTTGATCTTCACAAATTTAAATGTAATGTCAATCGTCATCGTATGTCTTTTTAATCCTTGTTCTTTTATTGTTCTCTATCCTTAATATTGTTTTTTTTTTTTCTTCTCGTATTCTCTAACAGTCGTCTTTGTGGATTTATGGCCTTGCTTGAGGTGAAATGATTAAAAACAATATACAACTTGGTTGTTATACTCACAATGTTTCGGTCATTATCCCCTGTAACCTTCTTCAGGTATCTCTAGCGCCCAGTAACCTGGGATTTTTTTTAAACACAAAACTATTATTCAACCTGGAGTTTGATTGCTCTGATTCTGCTTCCTATGCTTAGGCGGTATCTTTTATCAGTTAATTCTCTAAAATGTATTAGCATTTGTCTCGCTTGTTCTTTTCTCTTCCCGAATAAAAAAATATAACTTTTTTCCGCATTTTTCAAGTCAAGGATTGAAATTACGACAGCCATGAAAACAGATATGCTTTAATCATCCTTAAACCTAATTCTTTACTCAAGTGCTAGAATGTTTAATGTCTTTTCTATTAACCAAAGTTTCCCAGGTAGTGCTTATATTTATACTAGGTCTACTGTGGAGTTTATCAGCAGCTAACATCTGCGCCGATTCTTTCAGCTATCTTATCCTCTAGTTCAGTGTTTCTCAACTGGTGTTCCCCGGAACCCTAGAGTTCCGCAAGAGATCGCTAGGAATTCCACAAGGAACAGGAGTCAATGGGATAATGTATTTTTGAATAATTTTTGTATAATTTTATATTTGTAATTTTACTATAAACACACGGCATATTGTTGGAAAATCCATAGTTATAATAAATATATAAATTAATAATGATATATAATAATTTTTATGCAGAGATTCCCTGCGACGTGAGAACTATTTCAAAGGTTCCACAAGAGTAAAAAGGTTGAGAAACGCTGGTCTAGTCTATTAGCATGATCGCCCATTTTCCTCACTATAATTTCACTGATTTCAGCATCTATCTTCGGTTTGCGGTTTTTTTTATGTTCTTTCACATTCAGCTTTCGGGGGAGGTTAATCTCGCCTTGACCACTACTGCATGAGATAGAATATAAAAAAAAAAAAAACATTTGGCGCATTTTCTCTTCTAAGCTGGATTTGGTTCCCAAAAAATATCCCCGAAGGTTTGAGCTGGTTTTCGATGTCGTTCTTTTATTGGGCACATTCTCGTTATCTTCTCTGATTTGATTTGATTGATTCGTTTTTTACGGCTTATCAACCCTTTGCAGATTATTTAAAACCAGAAAATACTTTAGACTGTAGGAATTTGTGGGGGCGGATAATAATGCCTTAGTGGTGCGAGTCTTATTAATTAACCCATATCTAGGGGCGATGAAATAGATTCATAACTTACCTAAGAGTATTTTCGCGTAAGTGAATATAACGAACCCAACGGGAATTGGAACTCGGCTCTCCGATTAACAATTCTGAGGAATTATCCATTACACCACCTACATATCCAAGCTTACACTGGTATCCCCAAGCGGTCACCCGTTTAGATATTGACCTGGTTCGACGTTGCGTAACTTACGTGATCGAAATCTAATTTGCAGAGTAGTTGTTACATTGAACAAGCGATACAAAGCAAATTGACGAAAGAGAATTGCTGGAAAGCAAAAGAACTATCTACACGCGTTGATTTAATAAAGGGTTCAGTTCAAAATTTCGAAAAACTTGCCGAGTACGACAGACAACTGAAGAAGTTCGGATAACGGTAGCATAACAACCGAAACGTTGTGACTATAACAACCAAGATGTGTATGTGTCCCCTAACGGAAATGCTTTGTAATAAAGAGATATTAATATATACTACTACGTTTGACACGCCGATTAAACAGTTTGCAGCATATTTTCTCGAATACTGATTTTCCAGGCAAGCTCCTCGTGATAATCAGCGCTAAAAATAGAACCAGTGTGCCGTGTTCAAATCATGGTCAAGTTTGTTGCGTTCACTTTTACACAAATTTTCTTGAGAAAGATAAGAATTCTTATCTTCTACCCCCTGAACTATGAATTAAAAAGTAGGGCTGACAGGACTATTCTAGTCTTGTTTGCAAACATTTGGGAGATGGACAACCCTGGATTTAAAAACAGTTGGACGTGGGCTGGCAAGTTTACCTCGGAAAAAAAAAACAATTTGCTATAGAAATCACAGCTGTAATTTCTAGCGTGGGGGGGGGAATTATTCTCATTATAGGATCAGCTTAATAGAATCTTGCTTGACCACGTCCCATTTCTATCAATATTTATTTACGAAGTTTTACTTGACATCTTTTCATCGTAAAATGTGAAGAAAATTATAGCTTCATAATTATTTTCTCTATCTGACACCATATTAGACCCATTTTTTAACTGGTTTTAAAATCGTCTTGTTTTTGTTTTGTTTTTTTAAATTGAGTCGCGCCGTAGACTAATTTTATCCCAAAAAACCCTATGATATAATTTTACCTCAGAGGCTCAATTCGATCTGACTCCATAATAATATTATTTAGTCAAACGACATTATTATTATTGTCATTATTAAGGAGTAAAAGAGCAATACACTAACAATGTGATACTGGGTTACAACCGCCATTTTACTCTAGTTTCTTTTCTCGGAATTCTCACCCGTAGAATTCTAATCCTATTTTTTGCTTCCCTGAAAACTATAATCTTCAAAAAGTTAAATGCAAATTCAATCGCTGTCTTCTGTCTTCTTATTTGTCCTTTCCTCGATCCTTCCTACTAAAATCTCATTCTATTTCATCCCCTACAATCTCTGCATTCTAGTAGCATTAGTGACTTGCTTTTGATATACAGTAATGTTTTCTGCTACAGCTAAGGTACAATTCGAGTTTTACTAAATTCCAATAGAATAAAATAAGTGTAAAAGAAAGAAATATGTTTATATATATATATACAAGTAAAAAAAAGGAAAAGAGAAAAATAGCGTAAAAATTTATTTTCCCCAGTTTATTTAATTTTCGGACTTAAAAAAAATCTTTTAAAAATTGTAAATGAAAGATCATTTTCAATTTTGAAAAATGTTTGTAGCAAAATGTTTTCATAGACTACAACTGCACGCACACCCACGCAATTAACATTAGGCTTTTCGATTATATTTCTTTTAAAGCATTTCCCATGTTTAATGCTTCCCACCCATACATATGTGTCTATAGACCCGCATAAATATATTTGTGTGCATATATATATATATATATATATATATATATATATATATATATATATATATATATATATATGCCACTTAAAATACGTATATTTATCGAAACGTATACAAACGTGTATATTCAATAGACACACGCACACATATTAAAAAGAACACACACGCACACATAAAGACACACACACACACACACACATATATATATATATATATATATATATATATATATATATATATATATATATATATATATATATATATATATATATATAACATATTGCAAACAGACGTTCTCAATCTCCGATACACGCATTTCACTTCACCTCTCTCTCACTCTCCCCTCCTCTCTCTTTATCTCACACAGACGTACACACTCACAGATATACATTATCATGTGTAAATGTATATAGGTCCATTTCCTCCCCCGCATTATCACATTCACCCATGTCACCCAAACGCCATACTTGCTTCCTTTTTCCTCTCTTCCAAAATGGCCCTGATCCATTTTTTACGAATGTCAACAGAGAGAGAACGAGTGAGCGGGTAACTAAAAGAGAGCGAGGATAATAGAAGGGGTAGACCCACAAAGAAATTGATTGGAGGATTGAATATAGAGAGACAAGTAAACAGACGGGGTGGAGACTTGTGAAAAAGAGTGAGCCGAAATACTGAACGAGAAGAAGAAAGGAAGTCTCTCCGTTGGGAGAGCGGGTAGAAGGATTGGCAGAAGAGTAAAGAGGAGGCAGTGGTGATGGTGGTGGTGGTGGTGGTGGTGGTAGGGGGAGGACTGCCAATCGGAGACGAGGTCAAACGACGTCCAACTTCCTGTTGCTAATGACTTCTCATGGACAACCAGGATTTCTAAACCCTTCACGCACATAGATGCGTATACATATACATCAAGAATCATGTGTGCGCGTATGTGTCTAAACAGACGCACACATACACTCACGCATGCTACTAATCATCATTCAGATAGAGAAACCCTTTTTTCTCTGCACTTCAATATATATATATATATATATATATATATATATATATGTGTGTGTGTGTGTGTGTGTGTGTGTGTGTGTGTGTGTGAAGAAACAGTCTATATTGTGTATGTATTAGTTTATATAAACATTTATGCATATTACGCCATAAATGAATGTTTGTACATGCGAGTAAATTAATATCTATAGGCATTTATATACATATGTCATATATGTCCATACGTATATGCGTTAGAAAATTTACGTCTAAAACACTTACTATGGCAAAAAAATAATAAATAAATAAAATTAAAAAAAATGACAGGAAATTAAAAGTGTACTATTGCAGTGTACGTGCTTGCAAACGCATAGTGTATAAGTCATTGCACAGACACATGAGCGTTTGACCTTTTACACAGATAGAAAGAAAAAGAAAAGAAAGACCAATGGAAACGTCTAGTTGAAACAGATAGGTCTGCGCGCGCAATAAGAATATGATCCATACAAAGGCTAATCGACACGTAAAGCAGCACTCCTACACCTACAACCCACAGTTGCACATTTTGAAAGCGCATGCGTAAAAACGCAGAGAATATTTTCTATAGCTCACAGAGAACCATTACGACATTAGTAGACCTGACAAAGATTATGAATCTTTGTCTCTACATAAATGTATTATAAAAACAAAATGCAGCCAATGTTCCTCGCGATCGAGCCAAAATGTTTAGCTAGCAAGGGAGAAAATGAGAAGTTATTAGAAACTGTTAAGAATCTAAACCTATTTTTTAGAGTATAGTCTAAAAGAAAAATTGATAAGTAGCAAAAAGGCTTAGAAGTAAAAGAAAATTAATAATTAACAATAAATAATTTCATTAGTTCGAACGTTCACTAGAAAATATCGAAAGTGTATTTTTAAGGTTGAATTTTTTTTAAATGGTACAAAACACAAAACAATCATAAATGATCAAATGAATGAATGAATAACTTGTATTAAGTGTATTTATTTTAAACTGTCATCAGAGGTTCGTATGATTTTTCTGTGTCTGCATAAAATATTACAAACTAAGAGTAAATTGTGTATTCACAAGCTTTTTCTGAAATAAAAAAAGACTTGTTGCCTAAATTCTTTTCTACATCGTAAACATTTAGCTTTATCAAATTTAACTTTTATAAAAGGTTGAACGTAACCAATAGAAACGTTCGTTCATCATCATGATTTCCACAACTCCACTCTCATTGTCCATGCGTTGTGATCGATTCACACAAGCTTGTTAGTTAAGTTACTTGTTGTTTCTCTCTAGCACTTCGTCCTTCAATTTTTCCTGTGAGTATTTTTCCAAACCGTCCTTCCTCATAATGTGTCACAGAAATTTTACATGTGTCTTTGTGATTTTAAGTATCAGTGGCTGTCTTGTTCTCATGTTCTTCGGAACTTACTCGTTCGTTAGCAGGGAGACAAGTCTCCATTGCAAGTGTAACGATGGGGAAAAGAACAAAAAAAAAAGCTGTTTATGATATCAAATGTTAAGAAATTTATTTAGCTTCTTTTTCTGTTTGTTTACGTTATCACTTTCGTTATTTTGTATCCCACATTGTACTAATAGAAATTCTGCTAAGAAAGGTGAAATGTACGAACCTGGACTCAAATTTACTGTGGATGATCAGGCAATTTAAGCACTTTCTATACATTTTCGCCTTAGTAAATTGCTTTCTCTTTTAGTTAAAGTAGTGTAGTGGGCCGTGGCTGTTATGTTGGCGGTTACGGTTTGTTGAGAGAAGTCAGACGTGGACGAAACGCCTGTATGGTTCAGATACTCCTGCTCGCCGGGCCCAACTACATAAAAAGGTTGGACTTTGATTAAGTCCAAAGAAGAAGGAAAAGAAAGCAAACAACACAAGACCGATAATATATGTATACACAACAAATATATATTCATAACAAGTTACAATACAGGGAAACAGTACGAAGGACAAAGTGTGTGTGAATATTCTGTATGTGCGTGCGTGCGTGCGTGTGTGGATATTCTGTGTGTGCGTGCGTGTGTGCATTGTGCTTAGCGTGATTTCACGCTATTTCTTGTTAGCGACTACATTTCGAGGTTGATAGTTGAAATCCTCTAGGAAGCAGAGAAATTTACCTCGGGGCGTTAGTGCCCAGGCCTGAAAGGGAAAAAGAGGTCGAGCCGAAGGGTCATTGGCTATTTATAGCAAGGAAAGAGAGACCTCTGGTGAAAGGGTTACGAACTTGAAGGAGGAGGTAACTCCGACAGTAGCATATTTTAAATCGAAATTGTGGTGAAACTCATCCCGGTGAGCATCTAATGCATTGAGTGTGTTGTTTTATAAAAGATCCCTTTTGCGTCCATATAATCATTTATTGAAATTGCTTGAGGTTTCTCCTATGTATTTTATGTGGCAAATATTACAGCTGATTGAGAAAATTCCTCCTCCATGTTTTAAAGTGTTATTATTTTATTTTGTATCAATTAAATCTTTTATTGTTTTAGAAGTAGTTATAACAGATTTTATGCTAAGGTTAAATATATTATATTCAATTGTAGTTGTGATAGAGTTTTTTAGGCAGAATGATCGAATTTTCTATTTTGGAATATTTTATGAGTTTTTTGTTTCGCGTTGAATATGAAATAGAATAATGGAGGGGTTAGTATCATTTTCACTGTATTTTTCCTCTTTATATATCTTGAAGGCCACAAATGCTGAGTGCTCTTAAATAAAATCCAATAATTATTCCGGATGTTATTATTTTGTTGTTATGGTGAGAATTTGAGATGAAAACTTACTTTTAGGTCATTGTTAGTACGGTTTTGTATGGTATCTAGGAAAGATAAAATGTTATTTGTTTCAGTTTCGTAAGTGAATTCTATAGTATGTTCGACTTAAGTTTATCTACAAGGTCAGGGAATGTACTTCGCGAGGACATTTTAATAGAGCGTCATCAATATATGCTAAAGTTAATAACAAAAGTGTTAATACATAAACAAAATGAAACTAAATAAAATTGGCTAGACTATATAGCCAAACACATATTAAAAAAAAATTAAATGTAAAAAGATTAAAATTTCAGCGTCCTTCGAGCACATGCGTAGTTACATCAACGTAAACATCACTTTAGTCCGATGAAGTCCTAAATGATTAAATGTGTCACACCGAAATTTTTCCTAAGATTGTTCTGGCATATAAACATATCATATCATTTTCTCCTATAGTTACGTATATCACATCGAACCTCTGTAAAAATCAATATTTCAAATGCTGATTTTCAAAGCGGAAACGTCCCCCCCCCACTCAGCACAATAAAATGTTCCTACCACATCCACTTGTACTTTACTGAGTTGTGTACATATCAGAATAATGAACGATATTTTATTCAATGTATCCCTCAAAGAAATATTGGGTGAAAAAGAAATGATTAGATATAGCAATTGGTTAAGTGTTCGATCCTCCCAACTACAACATTGTTGTTCCTTAGTGTCACTCTTAACTACGCATATTAACAATAAACTATCAGTGTGGACAGAAAATATGACTAATAGAAGGAAAGGTTTTCCTTTCTCTATCCAGAGAGGGAAAAAAAGCGCTGATTTAAATTTAATGAGAAAATCAGATTCTATTCGTCGATGTGTTATTAGAGTAAATTATTGGTTTGACCAAAAACTTCGCTCTGAGTTTGACATTAGATCACATTAGCAACGTGTAGTTTTATATCGTGTCAGTCAAAGGATTCTATTGTGACAGCTGTTGCGCGAGCGTTTATTTTATTTTTTTAATTATTAAAATTGTCGTAATTTGTTTATTGATTCTCACATTTGAGACGGGAAGTGAACTTTGCGTATTATGTGTCGACGCAGAAGATGGGTTCGGAGTCAAACAAATCCCATCTGAGATCGTTGTGTTTGCTTTCGCACAAATACTCTTCGAAATGTATTAGTCAACCACCCCCCTTCCTGTTCCGGAAGGTTAACAGAGATTAATATCCTTGGCCGGCAACCAGTCTAGAAGAATGGCGACACTGAATTCAATAGCGGTTGGGCGTTGTCCTCTCGAAGCCTTGGTCGGTAACCAGTCTAGAAGAATGGCGATTCTGAATTGAATACCGGTTAGGCGTTGTCCTCCCACAGCCTTGGTCGGTAACCAGTCCAGAAGAAGGGCGACTCTAAATTCAATACGGGTTGGACGTTGTCCTCCCACAGCCTTGGTCGGCAACCAGTCTAGAAGAGGAACAACTCTGAATTCAAAACTAGTAGCCAGCAAATTTACTGCGTAAAATGCTACTTTCTACGGAAACTCCTTCAGCAACGCTTAGTACAGTGGGGCTACATGCCACTCCCCCCCCCAAAAAAAAAACGTACGAAAAAATTCTGAGGAATACAGGGCATTCAATCAGTTACGTCCCATGCGTGATAAACGCTTAGGCGATCATGTATCTTTCGATACAGGACTGACGAGGCAGATTTTTCCCGCAGTAGGTTGCCATTTCTTTCTGCGGTAGACCAGTTGTCATCTAAGTCTACAGAACCCGGTCTGTCCTACAATTTAACCATAGCTGGCGGGAGAAGAAGAGGATTCATACCTTTTCCCGTAAATGGAATTCGAACTCGGCTCTCCGATTCCTCAATCCAAGCCGCTATCCATTATTCCACCTACGGGTCTTAAACACATATATAACACAAATATATATTGAAATTGAAGAAAAAAAAAGGTTTTCGGTATATTTTTAAATTTTAAGAAAGATAAAAATATGTTTCAATAAAAAAAAACAGATTTAACCAGCTCATTGATAATGTGCTGGGAACTACATCAAAATATTTTACAAAGTTTCATTCTGCGGAGTTCCAACTGGTTGATGATTTAAGGTCGAGTAGACAAGTTGAAGTTGAAAGCAACCAAATCAAGTAATTATTTAAGAATAATCTCCCTTGTTTCCTGTTTAAAATTGCGTTTCCGGTTCCTCCTAAACTCTACTTCAACATTATACATCTAAAATATCCGACTAAACTTTGAAATTTTATTTACTATTTATTTTTTTCCTCAATAGAAGTAGACAGGTTCGCCTACCGTCCGGCTCACACTTCTCCCCGGTCTTTTGAACAAGAGTTGATGTTTATCCCTTTTCCTGTTTAGTATTGTGTTTTTGGTTCCTACTAAGATACTTTCATTGTCTTTCAGTGCCAACAGTCGACTGTCATAATGGCATTATCGCCTTGTTTGGGACGAATTGGTTTTTAAAAAATCAATGTTGTACGACATAGGTGATAGCCTGCATATTAAAAATATTGAAATTAGACGCTAGAATCATTTACACCATCGTGACTATGTTAGTCACTTTGACGTGTGGCTTCCACTGCGATTCCCTATTTAAACATAATGAAAATATTATGTCACGGATGATGAATAGTGAATACCCTCAATGTGGAAAGCAAGATATCATGGGAGCAAGTGAAATGAACCATCAGTAATTTTATCCAAATTTGGCCTTCTTTCACAGATGACGCTGTTAATAGAGTGGGTTTGAAAGAGAGTCCACTTCTAGGATTTCTTTCAGGATATGCCACCAAATTCAACAGCTAATGTGTTCGATCAAACTAAATGCAAGCAATGAACAAAAAGTGTACAGAATTCATTGACAGAAGAGCGCATTATTCTGTCAGATTGACGCTATACTGCATGTTGCTGTTTTCTTGGTCACTAGACAAAAATTAATTGCATCATACTAGTGACGTGTTCAGTTATTAGAAATATTAGCATGATCGTTCACTCTGATTTTTTTTTTTTTTGGGGGGGGGGATATTTCTCTTAAATAAAAATGAAGAAATAATGACTGTAAAAGTTTCTATCTAAGAACACTGGAGAGTCAGATGTCTGAAAGAATCAATGCATATGCTAAGCTATGAGGACCTCCTTAATTGGCCTAGCGAAGAAATAAGTAGGATATGGGAGCCGTTAATAAATAAAGAGAAACAACAGCAAGGTTTCAATAGCAGTAGCAGTTCTACGAAAAAGAAGCCTATGTGAATGCAATGAAGTGTGACAAGCAACAGAATCCATATCAACAGCAGAATAGATGTAAAATAGAGTAGGTTTAAGGCTCTATATTCTAGCGTCGGGGTTGCCCCGCTGGATAATAACTTAATGGATTAAAGCGTTAATTCGTGAATTTGGTGACATAGTAATTGTGAGTTCGATACCTGGGCCGGGTAGAATAGACTCGTTGGAAACAAAGCGAAGTAGGAACTGAGAAGTAATAAAAAAAAAAAACCGTCTGTGAGATGAGAGAAATAGACCGTGTCTAAATTATGTAAATAAGGAAACATAGAGTTGCCTGAAAGGTAATATGAGATAATGGAACCAAAAAAATTGGTAATTATTCAATCCAGTTTATGTTACAAATAAATTAAGAATAATTCGATATTATATTCCACTTTTTAAAAGAAATGGAATTTGCTTTTTACAATAAAAGTTATTTTTTTTTATCAAAACATCTTTTATTTTACTTTGACTATAAATATTCACTGACATCTTTTTTTTTTTAGAAAACAACTAAACTATAGGTGATGAAAATTGCTTTAATAAAACGACATAAAAATAAATCTACTTATGCAAATATCATAAATTACTTACAAAATATAACACCTTGTCTTGCATCAAATTCTCCAGAAAATCATTTATAACTAAAATATTTGGGATCCATTTATCTTGCAAGATAAATGTATCGCCTTCGTTTGGTCAGAATTCAGTCTTTTGATCGTCTGTCTGCAGTAACCTGTCGAGTGTGCAGCCCCAGGGCGATGGTATATGGAGGTCATGTGCTATCACACCGACAAAATCCTGAGGAATACAGGGCATTCAGTCAGTTATATGCCATGCGTGATCCACGCTTAGGCGATCATGTATCTTTCAATACATGGCTGACGAAGCAGATTTTTTCCCGCAGTAGGTTGCCATTTCTTTCTGCGGCAGACCAGTTGCCATTCAAGGCTATGTCCTGCTATTTACCTATAGCTGAGAGGTGGGGGTGAAGAAGAAGATTCATACCTTTCTCAAGTGTATTAGCATGTAACGAATTCGATGGACTCGACTGGAATTCGAACTCGGCTCTCCGAGCCGCTATCCATTACTCCACTGGGATAAGTTATAGTTGTTGAACATGTTTTATGAATTAAAATTTCTTCATTTTTTTAAAGAAGGGAATTATTAACTAATGTTAACACTGTATTTACCTTTGGTTGAAAGGCAATTTTCGGAGAATCTTCTAGTATATATGAAAAGATTTTAAGGTGTTATTATTTTTTCCAAGTCTATTGAATATAGAAACATATAATAATTTATTTTAAAATTGCCATTATACATAGAAAAAATAATTTAAAAAATCTAAACTCTCTCTAACGACAAGTATTAAGCCATTTCACTTGGCAGTTTTCTCAGACTCTATTAAATAACATGTAGTAATATTTTCACAGAATACATTTTAAAGCAACTTCATTTGGAAATGAAAATATGAACAGAAATTTTTTTAAAACATATTTGGAGGCCAGCGGTTGAAAAACAACTTTCAAATATTGTTATACACAATAATTTTATTTGATACTTTTCATATATTCATGTGTTATTTGAAATTAGCCATTGTTATAAAATTACACCAAATGCTTTAAAGAGGTATTTATGTAATCAGTAATTTATTTTATACTGAAAATTAAAATGCCTTTGAATAATCAGCAAACAACAGACTTGACAAACATCTATATTACAAATGCAGTATAGAAAGACAATTTTTTTTTTTAGTTAAAAGAAACATTACTACAAATTGACTTCTTTAAAATGAAGAATACTTCTTTATTGTACTTTACTTCTTAAAACTAAACAATGCTTCTTTTTTTTTTACAATATTAGTTCATTTTTTATCATAACAGCTGTTAGTTATTAGTCCGTCATCTCTTACTACACTACTCAGATATTTCAATTTCTCTATCAGCTTGATATTGACATCTTTAACAGATAACTGACACTGGCTGAAAACCATAAATTTTGTTTCCTTACAATTTATATTTAATTTTTTCTTGTATTCCTTTACTGTCTTATCGAAGTGTTTTTTTTTTGTTTTTTTTTTAATATTTATAAGTTCACCGTGTACAAGGCCCAGGGACCACTCGAAGTAGCGGGTTACAGAGTAAGAGACACAGTTTATGTGGATAGATGGCAAAGATAACGGTTAGGGTTAGACTTCCTATTAGTCATTATTGATATTTTATAATAACCCCAAGAGAAGATGATTTGTAAAAATATTTTAGCAGTAATTAATAATTTAATAGGCTATAAAGCATCAGAGTCTCTCGTATTTAAAATTCATATAATAATAAAAACTCTAACATCAGCTTTATATACATATATATCTACACATATATATATATATATATATATATATGAAGAAAACATAATGAAAAAAAATCCTAATATACTATTATGCTGTTTTAATGTTTAATGTCAACGTCGGACGTTTCGGTCTAATAGACCATCTTCAGGACATATTCTATTAGACCGAAACGTCCGACGTTGACATTAAACATTAAAACAGCATAATTGCATATTAGGATTTTTGTTTGTTTTTTCAGTATATTTTCTTCATACTGTCGGATCTATATCCATATATTTGCTTATATATATATATATATATATATATATATATATATATATATATATATGATTTACTATTATTTTGATTTTTGGTCCAACCCATTATGATATAATTGCTAATTAAGTTTTCGTTCTTTTGTTGTTTTTACAACCATTTTAATATAAAATTTTATCATAAATACACTCTTATCCGCCATAGCCCTTCAAGACGTGGATAATAATGGCTCTTCATCATATCCTGTCTTTTATTGCTTTAAGTAAAGCGAAAATACCTTTTTACCATCTTTCTTTTTTCTTTCTCTACTATTCATTCACCTAAACTCATTAATTCGCTCGCCATTTCCCTTCTGTGTATCCTATGAGGGTTAAATTCTCCGGGCCTTATTTCCTCATCATTTCAGATAATTCTGATTGCAAGTGTAAGTTTCCTTGTATTTCCTAGTTTTCTTAAAACTTCCTAGTTGTTTACATGCTCCGTCTATGGTATTCTTACCGTACGTTGATAGAACCGTATCTCTGTCACTTCAAGTCTCTCCTACTTCTGTGAGGAAATCGGCCAACATTCGCTGCCATGTAAGAGATTAGATATTACATAGCACTTCAACACGCACTTCTTTGTTTCTAATGATATTTTCCTTACTCTTAATACTTTACTTAGTTTCTGGAAAATATCTTTCACTTTTCTTGAGAGCCTTCAGATTTCTGTCAAATTTTCTCTGTCATCTCTTACTATACTATCCAGATATTTAAATTTCTCTATCTGCTTAATATTGACATATTTAATACATAACTCACACATTGGCTGAAAACCATAAATTTTGTTTCCTTATAATTTATATGTAATTTTTCTTGTTTTCCCTTATTGTCTTATCTTAAGTTTTTTTTTTGTTTTTTTTTTTACAGTGAATTTCACCATATACAAGGCTCGGGAGCCACTCAAGGTAGATGGTTACAGAGTAAGAGGCACAGTTATACGGATAGGTAAGGAAGATAGCGGTTAACCCTAGACTTGAACAGGTTAAGATTGTAGCGATTAGGTAAATATCCTCTTGGGAGTCGATTCCACAGAGCAGTGTTTCGCGGGAAGAAGCTACTCGAGTGGAACTTCCATCTCCCCAATGGAATATAAAGGGAATGAAGGTAGTTCGCTACAATGTGTATGGCTTGGCGGGTCCTAACCGTGAAGTTTAGAACTGGCGGAACCAAAGAATGCAGTTAGCCCAACCACTCTCCATAGAAGCGACAGAGCAGTTAGCGGCTTGTCACATCCTGTCTGTAAGAAAGGGGTTACGGTATAGAAAATAATTTGTCACCTCATAAGGACGTGGTCACTATCAATACTGGAAATTGAGGATTTTTAAGGCTATCTCTACCAATAATAATCTTGGTAGGTGTTCTAGTTTTGATATGTTCGTCTCGCTATATAGGTTGAATAGATTTTGTCAGAAAATATATCCTCATCATATTCCTCCTTATATATTATCTGAATATGTTCTGTCTCAATATACAGACTATTTGTTCCCAGTCATTATAAATAATTATATTTTTAGAAGTTGTTTTATGCACAATATTCTCTTTGAGGTAAAATTCGATAATTTGTCTGTCTACTCAACTTTAAGCTTAATGAATTCACAAAAAGATACGATCACAAAACGAACGTCACAAATTTGAACACTGCCAATACAGATCAATGCTAAAGACTTAGAAACACGTGACATCCTAAGCAATTAGTACTCTACTTAGCAAAACTTAGTAAATATCAAAACCAAACAAGATGTTTATCCAAATTTTGTTATAATAGATAAAAAAAGGTGAACAGATGCAAAGTGCGTTTGGTCTTCACTTTTTTTTTATAATGCCTTTCATTAACAGTAATTTTTTTTCGTTTGTTGGGGTGATCAGTTTGCTTGAGTCTCAAAACATGGAAATTAAACACATGCAAATTTACATGACGGCAAACATGGAAGCACAAACGCTTTAATAACATCTAAAAATTGAGTTTTAAAAAACAACTACATTTGTAATCCTAATTATTGTCTTCAACAATTAAAGTCTTGGATCATGATGTCGGCTAAAAGAAGAGCCGAAAGGGATCGATCAAAAACTTTTCTACAATTCTTACATACATTAACTACTCATATATAATCATTAGCATAAAAATAACAAAGTTTGAGTAAAAAAATTAAATGTATTCCTTGTGGCCACATTTAATTACATATATTATGTACACACACACACACACACAAACACGCACACATATGTATGTTTGTATGCATATTTTTATTATTATTATTATTATTGTTGTTGTTGTTGTAGTTGTTGTTGCTCTATTCTTCGATATTAAGCAGTGTAATAACAAAGACCGTTTGCCTAAATAAACATGACCTTCCAGAAACACACTGCACGACGGTGTGTCTAGTTTTGTTTTGTTTTTTTTTTTGTTTTGTTTTTTTTTTGTTTTTGTTTTTGTTTTTTTATTTTTTTGTAGAAAGATATTCTTTATTAGATACATAATAAGGGCAGACTGATATAAATAATTTTTGTAATACGGGCAGATTGAAATAGATAGATAGATAGATAGATAGATAGATAGATAGATAGATAATACGAGCAGACTGATAGAGATACAGGTGCGAGGGATAAATTGTCGTCTAAATTTCGCGAAATTTAAAATAACACTGATATTCCATTCTAACAGATATATTTACCAATATTACACAAAAATATCTTGAAATACTAACAACAAATTTATTCAATAAACTTGCCATTGGCTTCATCCACGGCCTCCAGACGACTTCGGAATCACTTGCAACTCTTCTGAACTGTCTACTTTTTTAAGTTGTTGAATTTTATCATAATCCTTGCCTTCAGTTCATCTTTGTTGTTACAAAGTTTTTTTTTTTTTTTTTTTTTTACTTTCGCTCACCTACGCCCCATGCATAATAATCAAGGGAGTTACATTCTGTGGAGTTAAGTGGCCAGATGTAAGGGGTGATATGGACGCAGAAATTGTCTGGCAGTGATGACTAGATTCTTCTGCTTGTGTCGCATAGTGCAGAGTCCTGTTGCCAGAAATAGGGTCTTCTAGGAGCACTAACTCCTCAAAGCACTTGATACCTCCTTGTTGAGTCTGAGACCCTCACTAACAAATTCGGGAGTTTTTTCTTACCAGAACGATCAGAGTTTTCCGCGCTATCGTAACTTCGTAATTGCCATTAGAGTCAATCAACTCTTTCCGAATCCTCTGCACTGTCTTCAGATTGACACCCAAACAGTCTAAAATGTTCATATTGGATCTTCCGGCGCGAATGCCAAACTGTACAGCATGCCGTTTCCAAATTTCTGGCTGAGTGAATTGCGTCATGATGCTCTTTTTCACACAGACTATGCCAAACTGACCCTACTATATTGTGCAGTCGACAACATCAAAAACAACACGCATTTGAGAAATTAAAAATATAAAATGGCGACAATTTTCCCATCGCACCCTGTAGATAGATTGATAATACGGGTAACTGATATACTTTTATATTTCCAACCTGTGCCTGTCGTCGTAAAATACAAACACGTAAACTACAAGTATAACTTCCTTTCTTGGGAAATAGACCCAATAAATCTTTGTTGGAATTTCTTTGGTTAGAAATTACACTGACCTTTCTTTTAAACAGTGCAAGGGATATCATAGCAAATTCTAAACAATTTGATGGCGCCGAATTCGAATATCATAGCAATTTTTCTCAGCCAGATCTAGTTTTTTGTTTCAGATGATGAACAGGAAAAATTGCTTATTTTAAATTATGTGTTTGAAAAACGAAAAATGAACAGTAGTGCAAATGGAATAAAGTTTCAATTATGAGGTAAGAAGAAAAGTACATTAAAACGCAAATATGTTCGTTTAAATATGAAGTTAAAAATTAAAAAAGAACAATTATGGTAAAAAAAAACTTCCGCTTTTTTTTATTTTCGTGAATGATCCACAGTTTTGTCTTTCTTCAGGTTCCAACAGTAATTTACCATTATTCTTTTATCCCATCTCCCTTGATATCTGCCCTCCATGACTTTTATATATCGATGAAAACGTTCACCTTGTTCATCAGTTATATTGCCATAGTTTTCTGGAAACTTGTCGAAATGATTATGCAGGAAATGTTGTTTGATACACATCCTATCACCAAGCTCCTGGCTGTTTGCTTGTAAATAACAATTTTTTTTTACTCCATCAAGAATTGAAATCAAGGCATTTGATTCAGTGACATTCATAGAGTTAACGAAGTTATCATCCTTGATGAGTTTTCGAATGTTAGATCCACCCAAAATAGCTTGTTTCAGTTATTTTATGCTGAGACCAGAAAATTCACTGCAAATATACTGAAAGCGTTGGCTTTCCTTGTGAAGATGCTTTCACAGATTGCTTCATGAGTCCTAATTTGATATGAAGAGGGGGGAAGATGAATTTATCTCTGAGGACTGGCAGATCAGTTATCCCCTTTTACTTTCCGACTTTAATTTCTACTCTGGCCGGTCACTCTCTTTTATTCCAGTGTTGATTTCTCGTTCTCAATCAGTTATGTGCCATGCGTAATACACGCTTAGTCGATCATGTATCTTTCGATACATGGCTGATGAGGCAGAATTTTTCCCTCGGTAGGTTTCCATTTCTTTCTGAGGGAAAACCAGTTGCTGGGGGGAGAAGAAGAGGATTCATACCTTTCCCAAGGGTATTAGCACGTAAGTGAATGTAACGGATTCGACTGGAGTTCGAACTCAGCTCTCCGATTCCTCACTCCGAGTCGATATCCATTGAGGTATCGGAAAGCCGAGTTCGTATTCCAGTCGAATCCCAGCTATGGGTAAATAGCAGGACAGACCGGGTTCTATAGCTTTGGATTGCAACTGGTTTACCGCAGAAAGAAATGGCAACCTTCTGCAGGAAAAAATCTGCCTCATTAGTCATGTATCGAAAAATACATGATTACCTAAGCGTGCATCACACATGGCACATAACTAACTGTCTCTCACTCTACTGTTACATAAACAAAGGAAGCATGAGAAATTTTGTAGCCTGATTGCTGTCCAAGTAAAAAGTAAATCAACACAAATCACCCAGTTATAATGAAAGTAATATATATATATATATATATATATATATATCTCCTTGATGGGTTCATGTTTTTCGTCGTTTATGTTCTAATGCACATACAATGAGTGTTGTGCAGCAACACAGATTTTAAACTAGGCTTTGAGCTATCAATGAATAGTCTCCATGAATTTTCATCCCAGTCTTGAATATCAAGACGTAGCAAAACTCATTCGGCATCGTTACAATATACAAGTTCGTTGATTTGATTGATCAGTGCTTGATCGAACGTTATCGGTTCAAATGATAATCCTTCAAAATCATTGTCATTGTCATTCTCGTAGTATGTAGTATATGCAAAAAATAAAGGCATGGGTTTACCACAGATAAGACTACGAATACTTTGATTATGAATAGGCACTAATAATTTGAATTACCGATACCTGAGATACTTATACAAATTGTTAGTTATTTATAAAATTGGTTAGGTTATGGTAAAATCCAATGAATGGATTCTGCTTTTTATAGATCCATCATTCGATAAAAAAATGAGCTAAAATGAAATTTTTACCAAAATGAGACCGGTAACTAATATGAAAAAATGGATGTCATTTTTTGGATTCAACGCCTTCAAATTAACCAATAAAGAGGCTTTCCATCCTTGCACCAAAATGTCTGTTGTTCAGTATTATCATTTTATATCCTTTTCCTCTTCAAATCATTTTTATCTTGGGTATTAAACTCAGCGTTTCGGCCGTTATAACCGCTGGGTTACTTCCTGTGTTTGTTTTTGTATTCGTGTTAAATAATAGTTTAGCAAACTATTATTTTTCAGGGGGAGTGTATCTCTTGTCCGACTCTTTGAGGTTGGCCATAAGGTCAGATACAAACCATAATATGGGAAGTCAGTTTTGATTAGCTGAGCTAGCGTGGGAAAGGCGATAGGAGAAAGGTTTCAGTGAGTTGTTTCTTACACGTCATGCAATGTAAACGTGTTCACTTTTGTATCTGAAACGGCTCCCCAGTGAGAGGGAACGACCCGCACTGGGTAGTTTAGTACATGTCGACATTAATAAAATAGTTAAGTTAAAATTCCCCATGTTTGACGTCCTTTTCTCTCTGAAACAAAACATCTAGCGATCACTGGCCGAGAGAGAAGATGCAACATTTTATCGAATTGGCACAACATGAGGGAGTTAAACAACATTCGGTGACCTTCTCAGAATTTCAAACTGAACTATTTATTCAGTCTACTCAGCATGGAAAGTGGAATCAGAATAATCTATCCCGAGGATTGAATAAAGGGTTTGAGATAAAATTCCAACGTTTACATAGTACGAAGAGTAACACCTGAAGAATGACTTAAGGTATAAAGACCGAAACGTTGTAAATATAATAACCAGGATGAGCAGACTAATTCGATTAGTTAAATATATAATGAAAATCCTTTGTCTTTTTTTTTTTTTTTAATCATTTCACTCCAGCGATAATGCCACTAAGAGGCAGGGGGGGGGTTACAGAGAGTGAAAGAGAATCAGAAAATTTAGTGAGGAAAAAGACAAAAAAGGAACAGGATTACGGAAGACAGAAGATGGCAATTGACGCTACATTTAAATTTTTAAGATTGTAGTTGGCAGGGAAGCAAGAATTCGGAAGTGAGTTCCACAGGCGAGAAGTACGAGAAAATAAACTGTTAGAATAGAACTGATGGTTGCATCTAGCTAGTTCAACAGTAGAACGGTGAGACCTAGCTGCCAATCTAGTAGCACGCTTAAATTCACGCAAACGAAGCCCTAAGAAGAACAGCTCATCAAAAGAAATGTCATGAAAATATGTGTAGAAATGACAGAGGGAAGTCACGCCATGTCGGTGAGAAAGTGACTGAACTGAAAGTCAGGATCGATTACATTACAGAACCTTTGAATTTTCTCAAGAATCTCGACATATATAACAAGAGACCCTGACTACATATGGCATCAGTATTCAAAGCACGGGACAATGGTAGATTTATAAATGTATACGATAGATTCTGACGAGAATTCTCTGGCTCGACACAGCAAACCAACTTGTTTTCCACTTTCTTTATATTTGACCTTGTAAGACCTGTAACTCCTCATGTTTTCACTTACTTAAGCTTAGTTACTATTGCCATAATATCCAGTAACTGAAAATATAATTCACAAAATGCTTAAGATATATGACCACATATAAATTGTTACAAAATTTAAAAAAAAAAAAACATCGAAATATTTCCGGATAGACACAATAATTTTATAAGAATTAATACGAAGTTTAAACTTTAATTTTATATACATAAAAAGCAGTCATTTAAAATTTCAGTTTGTTTCTTTCGAGATAAACTAAACTTTTTTTAAGATGAGTCGGAAGTGTTTGTTGTGAGATAATTGTAAGCATGTGGCGAGTAAAATAAACTTTTTATGCTACCATTTGGCAGACATCAGGTGGGACGGCACGTACTAGTCGCAATCCACCAAAGAGGAATAATACATACCATTTTTTCCCCAATGACTGGCCGACTCTTTAAGCCTCACGAAATATCTACGATCAAAATTCATCGGACGAACTGAACCAGAGACAATATTTATGCTGATAAAGAAATGGTGGGTGGATACCAGAAATGTCAGAGCGAATGGGTACATTCATATTTTCTTATGAAATAAAATTAGAATTACCACAAATGGAATAAAAATCAACATTTGTTCTGATAAAGATCCAAACGAAAACTCTGAATAACTTATCACAACATTCTGCATGCAATAAAATCGCTACTTCTCTTTTCTTAAATACTATCCGTCACATGGTCAAGGTCATAAGACAGTAAACCAGTTTCCCATCCAGCTTTTCCTGTGATTAAGATGGCAGGATTAAAAACAAGGACTGTCAAATGGTGGATGGACCTTCTTGTAGTATCAACGGCCACCTAGGACAATTGGATAGACTGGGTTCCATAGCTACGAATTCAGAGGAGGAGGAGACATGGCGATCTGTATCTAAAGTCACGATATCCTTTCTCTCTCTAGGAGCCGCACTACTGACCTTGTGTCAGATTAAGTTAATCACAAGCCTCATCGTGGAATAATGGTTAACTGGTTAAGTTATTCTAATTTCTGAACTGTATTAGACGCTCTAAATTTTTGACCTTGTGTCAGACTCTCAAAATTAAATGAATATCATTATAAAGTCTACTATAATGCAATGTGTAATACTTTGTGACAACGATGCTGCTCATGTCATATTTAACTCTAACCAGTCCGTGTGAAGTCTTATTTGACTAAGACATTCCTACTACAAGACAACTAGTGACAAGACATTCGCATATGTGCATATGGATGCACTTACGCACGCGAACTCACAAGCAATCAAGCATATATATATATATATATATATATATATATATATATATATATATATATATATATATAAAAAACCTTAAACCGTCTTTGACTCCCCTCTGTAAAACTTCTCCCTGTTAAATTTTAATCCCCACTTCATCTGTAAACCTCCCCCCTTTTCTCTCGTCTGTTCCCCCTCCCTATAGCTTTCATTTACTCTAACATTCGTCCCACGCCCTCATACATACACTCTCACTAAATTTTATTTTTTTATTCCCGGAGTTGTTTTTTCTGTTTTCTTTTTGAATTTGTAGGTCTGATGAATTGAATCGTATTTACGGTTCCAATGGAATAAATTATGACCATGGAATATTAGTGTTTAAGCCTCTTTGTTATATCTTTACTCTGTCCTAGACATTGAGTTTTATCTGGATTCTATCCTCTTTGAATTATTTTTTATACATATATATATATATATATATATATATATATATATATATGTGTGTGTGTGTGTGTGTGTGTGTGTGTATTTAGGTATGTATATATATTAGATATATGATTGCATGTGTATGTGTATATTTACCACTAATATTATCAATATATATATATATATATATATATATATATATGAAAAAGTGGGAAAAAGTTTTCTTGTGGCGCGTTACGTCCTTTATCGGACTAAATTGGTTATGTTGGTGTGATTACACATGCGCACGAAGGTAGCATGATAGAAAATTTAATTTTCTAAAAAAATTTAAATTTCCTTTTATCTAGCCGATTTAATTTAGATTTTTTTCTTTTTTTTTCCCATCCCTTTGTTAGTAGATATCCCACACTGTGATAACAGGATCGGTGAAACTTTGTAAAAACCCGGGCGAAAATTTACTGTAGATGACCTTGCAATCAAGGGACTGTCTAGACATTTACGTCGTTGCGATTTTTTTCTCCTTGATCAGAGCAGCATTTTTATTTGTCAAAATTGTGGTCAGTCCCGTTACGGTGGGCAACCAACGCATGTGATCTATTGTTTTGCAAAATGTCTCTTGTTTTCATCCCGGTCTCTTGCAACATTTTACCATTATGTTCGATATCTTATATATATATATATATATATATATATATATATATATATATATATATATATATATATATATATAAGTGGACATTGAAGACAATTCCAAGAGGCGACAGTCTGTTTTATGCTAAACCCAATCGTCATGGTTTGACGATTACGTCTAACATGAAACAAAATGTCACCTTTGAGTGTTGACTTCAATATCCACTTTATGTTTACATACGCTCTATCCCTGATACTGACCACTTTAACCCTTAATTATATATATATATATATATATATATATATATATATATATATATATATAGATAGATAGATAGATAGATAGATAGATAGATAGATAGATAGATAGATAAGCATTTCACCCTAAAGCAAGACAATAAAGCCACTAAAACGCAACTGGTTACTGAGTATTAGAAAATACGAGAGAAAAAAACTCTATTAAGGAGAGAGAACAATTAAAAGAACAAGAAGAAGATCGTAGACAAATGATTGACATTGCATTTAATTTTCTGAAGATCAAATTTGACTAGGAAACAAGAAGCCGGAGGAAAGCTTCACAAGCGAGAAGTACGATACCGGAAACTGTTAGCATAGAACTTACGGTTACATCTAGCCGCCATTTCAACTGTAAAATGATGAGACATTCCCGCCAATCTCGTACTACGCTTACATTCCTAGTCTAGTTACCATAGATAAAAGTTCTTCAGAATAATTAACATGAAATTATTTATAGAAAAGACAAAGGGAAGCTACATTACGATTGTAGGAAAGTGACAACTTTTTTGTTTAAGCTAATGGGTCGATATTGCGATGGAGATAGCACCCACCCAACAGGGCATGTATACATGAAATAATCTTTCGATTAAAGGATTGTACACAAACGATAATACGTTTAATATACTCTAATAAATAAAATAATAATAATAATAATAATAAAATACAGACAGAATGATCAAATACCACAAAACAGAATGTGATTTCTTATTGACTTAGCAGTCCATGCAGATTGTAATATATCTTAAAGAACTTCAAAAAAAAAAAACTATCAAAAAAGAAAGATCTTGAAGTGGAAATCTAAAAAATGTGGCCCACGAGGGTATCAATAATTCCATTTGTAGTTGGAGCCCTCAAATTGACTGGAAAAAGCTCTGATAGACTCAATGAAGAGATACCTGATAGCCAACGCCTTAAAGAAATGCAAAAAATTGTACACACAAGTACTGCTCACACATTCCAAAGAGCTTTATCTATGTAAGATTTGTGTGATCTTACGTCTTTTTTGTTTTTTTGTTTTTTTTTGTTTTTTGTTTTTCAAAAATGTTCAGTGAAAAATGTCATGAAGTTATTTCTGACCTTAGGTCTCTGGTTGGGACCCGGAAGGAAATGTGTATACAACAGAAAACGAAGGAAATAATAATAATAATAATAATAATAATAATAATAATAATAATAGGTAGCCCAGTCTTGTTGAAAAAGAATACATTATTAGACATGACAGGCTAGTACAATATATTTATTGACATGTCTGTTCGAACTATGGTATTGAAATCACGTATACATGGTATAAACACAACCCGAATGATGTCACAAATGGTGTGTAATGACTATACTGTGGAATTTCCCTATCCTCACAGACAGGAAAATTGATACAAATCGGCCATCATAAAAGAATTTTTTTAAAAATTAACCTGCCAACGAATTGATATAGCTTGTCCATAGAATTCCAGTGTTTCTGAAAAAGAATTTTTAAAAAACTATGAAATTATAAGGACCTACAGATCAAAGTAACAAATATCGGGAAACTTAAAACTACAATTATCCCTGCTATGATAGGGGCATTGATTATGATAAAGGAAGGGTACCGAAAATTATGTTTAGTAGAATTCATGGATACATCAGCATCCCGGTGCTACAAAAGCTTAACTTTGCGGAAAACTCTCTCTATCTAAACGTCCCAAATGAGATAACTTTCGTACATTGCCCTTTTTCACTGATAGACCCCAGGCCCTTTACTCTTTGGCAAGATGATACCACACATAATAATAATAATAATAATAATAATAATATAGTGGATATAATAATAATATAGTTGAATCTTACACAGTCTTTATATGTGTACATGAAATCAATTTTAGAGTAAACGTTTCTAGAAAACGAAAATACTTTTGTTTATTAAACACAATGCATTGTTTGTGGCACAAGGCCTCGGCGAAATGAGAAAAAGCCTGGTCATCATTAACTATCCCACTCTTAGCTAGTTCGATTCACGACCCATTCATTTTAACAATTGACACAATCACCACAAGAACTTAACATTCTCCATTAAATTTGAACATGCACCAAAAATACCACAAGAGATTTGATAATTTTGATACACCTTAATATATTCAAATCTGCATTATGATTCATCTGATTATGACCTTATTTAAAATAGTTGTCTCAACATTTCTCGCTTGACTCTCTGAGTTGAGTAATTTGCCACGTTTTGTTAATGCTACGTCTATATAAGTAGTGTAATTATTTTCTGACAGACTTCAGAAATTTGTTTTTATATAATCACAAGGTTTGTGCATAAAGTAAACTGATCTTTTTGAAACATGGTTTCGCTTCACGATTTGATTTAAAGGATGTCTTGATCTTTTTAAACGGCTAAATATATGTTAAAGTATACCGTTCATCTGGTTCCGAATTCAAAGTTTTTATAGACACTTAATAACGATTAAGAAGTATTTTATTGGTGTTCCAGCAAAAAAAAAAAATGTTCCATCATTTGGGGGCTGACTGGAGCTCTCCTATTCAGGAGAAACAGGATTCCTACTTTGAAAGGTAGACTCGCATCTTTTACATACCTATGTCATGAACTGAATATATTTTTAGCAACTCTCTTTTATACTTGTCCACGTAATAAATAAACCTTTTTTATGGTTGTAATCATGTGTATGTGCATATGAATATGTTGGCTTTTTTTTTAAAAAAATCTTTTTCTATCTGGGTAGAATGTAGATTCTGCCGAATCAATATGTCCGCAGCCCGACACGTAGTAATTAGCTACATTTTTATATAAGGTTACTATTTTCACTATCCAATGTGAAATAAATGCAGTGACAAGGAAAGACATTATGTTGAAAAATAAATGAATTTGTCCTTAAAATAAATGCTCTGTTCATTATTAGGCTGCAGATCTTTTTAAAATAATAATAATAATAATAATAATAATATATATATATATATATACAATTAAATATAAAAGTGAACATTGCAGAGAACACTCAGAGGCGACTGGCTGTTTCATGCTGGACGCAATCAACAGGCCGACGATTGAGTCCAGCATGAAACAGCCTGTCGCCTCTGAGTGTTGATTTCAATGTTCACTTTTATATTTATATTTACATACGCTCTATCTCTTACTGAACACTTTATCCCATAAACATAGCACACCTTAAAACTATATTTCTTCATATATATATATATATATATATATATATATATGTCTGTGTGTGTGCGTGCGTGCGTGTGAGTGTAAGAGAGAGAGAGAGAGAGAGATAAAATATAGGTTTTATGCATGCTATATTTAAGGGTTAAAGAGCTCAATATCAGGGACGAAGTATATGTAAATATAAAAGTTGACATTGAAGTCAAAACCCACAGGCGATCGTCTGTTTCATACCAAACGCAATCATCAGCGGTTTAGCATGAAACAAACTGTCGCCTCTGGATGTTGACTCCAATGTCAACTTTATATATATATATATATATATATATATATATATAAAATAAAGGTAGATTAAAAAACTATATATATATGTATATACACATACGTATATCCCTGTGTGTATTTGCGTATGTATGCACAAAACTTCTTTCACAAATAGTAAAAATGCAAACAGCACAATGATTTATAAGTATATCTGGGAAAATTAAAAACAAAACACACATCACACTAAAAATATCTTGGAAAATAAGGAAAATATCATCAGCCTACAACAACCAATCAAAAACTTGCAAACATCGCTTGGAGGAAAAAATAGCTATCATTACCTTCCCAGACGAAAATAAATTATTAAATAAAAGATCCGAGCTCATCTCAAAATGCAGACATGAAAACAATGTTTTACTATGTTACTTAAAAATCGAAAACTGAAAAAATAAAATAAAAAATAAACAAAATGACACTAAAATAATTAAAATAAATTAACCCAAACAAATTACCAAGCCACGCCCGTTAGAATAGATGAAATAGAATACATAAATAAAAAATAAGAAACAAAATCAATGAACCCAAATAAATAAAGTAAATAATAAATAAATTAACAAACCATTATGACCAAAATATTAGTTAGACTATAAAAATCAAACCAAAATTCAGACGAAAAACATAGCTATAACTGTTATATAACGATAAAAAAAATACTACGTTACTTAAAATCGAAAAGAGTAAATAAAAATATACAGTATAATAAATAAATTAATCTAAATTCATCAAAATAAATAAACTAACAAACCGATCCGGATAAATTAACTGTTAGAAAAAACAAATAAAGATAATCAATCCAAATAAATACATAAAGATTAAACAAATTAAAAACTGCTCCTGCTAAAATAATAGTTAGAATAAACTGCAACAATCAACCCCAAAAGTGAATATATAGCTTTATCTTCCCAAACCAAAACAAAACTATTAAATAAGCGATATAAACAAATTTTTACTACGTTAATAAAAACACCGATATAAATAAAAATAAATATATAAGATAAGAAATGAAAATAAAAAATAAAAGTAAATAATGACAAACAAAATAATTTCAGCCAAATAAATAAATAAACAAATAAACGACTTCCGGCAAAATAACCGCCAAAATGGACTACCCACAAGGCACCACTGACCCGTGTATATTAATAGCCGAGAAAAATAACAGCACTCGTCGCCTGACGATTACGTCTAGCATGAAACAGACTGTTGCCTCTAAGTGTTGACTTCAATGTTTACTTATATATATATATATATATATATATATATATATATATATATATATATATATTATGCTGCAGTTCCATATATATAGAAAGTGTAACATAAATTATTGTTTACATATAGAGAAATGATCTATACATATATATATATATATATATATATATATATATATATATATATATATATATATATATTATGTTTACTGTTTATTTATAGCTAGAAATATGTAAATAATTCCTCTGGTTATAATAAGTAGTATTAACAACATTTACCGGCATGAATTTTCGAGTAATTTCATAAAGAATATGTATCTTACACGGAACCGTCATATAACCTGTCGTGCGTTACTATTTAGCCACAGAGGGAGAGTCTGGTTAGTAATGTCAAAATAACTGTTTTTAAACTACAAATTCCCCATGATTTCTCCCGAATTCTCGAATTGGGGATGTTCCCGTGGTGTAATTGATAGCTGCTCGGAATTTAAAAATCAGAGAACCAAACTCGAATTCGAGTCGGATTCATTGTATACACTTATTCGTAAATAATCTTTAGAAATCTATGAATCCATCTCACCCCACATATGGGTAAAATAGTAGTGTGTATCTGAATAAATAATTGTTATTCTCAAAAAATCGTTAATAAGATATTCGCTCAAAAAAAAAATCTTACAATCAAAATCTTTAGAATTTAAGTAAACCATAAGAGATTGGTAAGCCGCTAACAACAGATAAATTATTAGAAATTACTATAAAAATCAAACAGATCTGCCTTGTTGGAGTAAAAAAATAGGATTTTGGAAGAATTCTATTTATACATCTTAAGCTTAAATCATCATAAAGGTAGTGTTTTTTACAGAGAGAAATACGTAAATAAAAACCGTAAAAAATTTAGCTAATTAAAAATTCTTCCGAGCAGTGCACGTAAAAAAATGTTGATGAAATTCCGAATACAGATTCAAATAAGTTATATGGAGTATATTATTTTATTACTTACATTAAGATTTTCATTTAATCGCTGGTGTAGACTGTTCTAGTTCCACGTGTCATGTCTAACGGATGTCAGTTATCAGTTATCTCTTGTTAATTCCCCTCTCCAA
>CAHIKZ030005452.1:405000-412500 GCA_903632075.3 Acanthosepion pharaonis
TAAATGAAGGTCTTATTTGATGGCACAATGATTTAGTGATAATGTGCTTGTGCCATGCATCTTGTCCATGTACAATTTGCAAAGCTTCAGTAAATTATAAATTTTATAAGGCTTTGCTATAAGGCCTTCACTGATCACTGGAATGAAATTCCAACGCTACGATTTTGAACCTAAACTTAATCTTTAAAGTCGTTTCCTCAAGAAACGGTAACGCTTTAGAAAAGAATATTTTGTGTCTGTATTTATAATGTCACGCCTCAATTTAGTGCAATACTACGATTCCAAAATCGAGCTGCCTACTGACCATCTCTTTCAATATGTGTCAGTTGCATGCCACTGTTTGAATCTCTGTCAATGATCTTCCAGTCAATGATCTTGCAGTGAACTCAGTGACGTTGTCAGCATATTTCCCCCTTGTAGGATGGCAGTGGAATAATTCCTGGCTCTTATAATGTGTAGATACAATGTCAACTTTCTCTTCTTGACGGTGGATATGAGGTCATCCAATGGTCCTGTTTCTTGTCTGATGTTGTCCCGCGCTGCACTATTTGGGATAGAGTCTAGGTAGGAGATGCTTAGGATGGGGCTATAAGATCTCATTTCTCGTGCTTTTGTTTTTCTCTCCCTCTTATTTTTTTTTAATCTGGATCTACTGTTGACATTTTGGTATTTTTTTGATAACAACTACATGTTAATATTTTTCTCAAATCTTGTGAGATATTAGTTTCAGTTGGTATCACAAGAAATTAAAAAACAAAATTTTAAAAATGGTTTCAGTAGACGCAACGCACTCTAACAGATAAATAAGTAAAATGCTATCATCTATTTCCCTTTATTTCTATTCCATGAACAACCTTGTGTCGTGTAGTTACAGTCGACGGAAAATGTGACACAGAGATTCGAAGCACCATAGAAAAGGCGAAAGAAGCCTTCTAAGCAAAGATTAAGAAGAAATTTTTTGCTAGAAAGAAAGAAAAGAATGCTGAACTATTATCTAACGAAGAAGAAACTTAAAGTGACACATATGTCGGGCCACCAGAAAAAAAAAACTTATTTAAAAAATAATTAAAAAATCTTTCGAGTACCCGCAACTCCCTCTGGAAAAAAAAAACAACTATTTCTCTATATTTCTATTCCATAAACAGCTGTAAGTAGTTCAGCAGCAGACGATAGAAAATGTTATAATGACATCTGCAAGCGAATGAGAATAGCAAAAGATGTATTTCATAAACTAAGCAGAGTATTATGATAAAATATTAGTTAGAAAAACTGCTAAACTGATATTTAATATGTAATCTCTTACACAGCAGGGAACACTGGACTACCGCCTCCCAAAGAAACCGTCAGGGATACTGTTTCGCTAGAATACCAGGAAATATGAGCAAAAAAGAAGTCTTAAAAAAAAAAAGAATTACAAGGAAATTTAGACTAAGAATGGATGGAATCTACTTAAAAAAATCCAGAACATCAGTTGGAGATCCCATGCAACGCTTAACACAATTTACGGAGAATTGAGACCAATATCTCTGAAACTAAGACAATGATTACAGTCTGCCAGCCACTATCACTGAGCAGACAGGGAAATCGTATCATCTTTACTTCTATGGCATTCTTCTGGAAGTGTCTTCTCACGAAAATTGATTTTCCCAGACACCACAGGGTTGGACATTGGGGATCTGGGGACAGCAATTCAGGACCGAACAATGTGGAAAGGGATTGTCAATGGAGATCCGACCAACCACAGGGAGGTCGAAGGATAATGATGATGGGAATCAGAAAGAATTTCTGGGACACATAATCAGTAAAGAGGGCCTAGAGAATTTGACGCTCATCAGAAAACAAGAGAAAAGGAGAAACATGTGCAATTGGATAACAGAAGAGGGACAAACAGGGATGCTAATGGATGAGAAGTTACTAAGAGCAACAAAATACAGGAAATTGGGGAGAGCCATAATCGCCCACATCCTGAAAGGGCTTGGGCACATGAAAGAACAGGAGGGTAAATAGTTAGAAATTCGTAATGTTTAACAGGCGTTGTTGATCCAATATGTTTATTATAAAAATCTTCCATTAACAGAAGAGGATTTATTTCTGTTTAGTTTTAAGTCATTAAGCAACTTCTTACAAGAGTTTTTTTTGGGGGGGGGAGGGGGGATGTTAATGACCACGACGAGTGGCCAGGAAATCTGTATATTTATGTCCGTTCATTGCTTCCGATCAAAGTATTAAATCAGTTCTCGATTTTCACATTAACTTATTAATGACCCTCTGAAAACAAACTTACAGGGAAAGGAAAATTGACATTTCCAATTGACGTTTATAAAATGTCGTAATTTAATACTTTACTGCCAAGAACGATATAGAAATACCCACATTTTTATAAAAAAAAATGTATCCTAGTTTCTGGTGATGTTAATATGCTTAATATTGATTTAATAAAAACCAATTTAAGAAATTACTTTTTTTTTTTTTTACTACTGCATTGTTATACACTTGTTGACTGGCTGTGCTGGCCTGTTTATGAAATATAGGTAATTACTATTTACTAGAAATAAATGAATATAAAAACATTGACGGCTATTTTCATAGATGCCGCCATTTTGGTTTTTTAGTATAATCTCGTATGGTTCTTTGAAATGGTTGAATATCCGTAACGCTCTCTGCCTGATAAAAAATACTAGCGCAGCCATCTTGGTTTTTCTTGTATCATTTTGGTTGATGCTCTAATAATATCAAACGAGGTAAAACAATTGTTTGAAATGGTTCGAGTATAAGCAAACTCTCTGCCAGATAAAAAGTATAAATCTTAGTGAAGCCATTTTCTTTTTAATATTATACTTTTCAGTACGGACTAAAGTTAAACGACAACCCCAATGCATGGCATAAATAAAAATACATCAGAAACGAAGTCGTATTGTACACTCTTTCCAAAACAGAAACTATTGCAATGAAAGCAATGAATCCATCATAAAAATACAGGATGTGGAATTTGTAAATACTAAACACTTCAGATATGTCGTATGGATCAACTATAACAAATTAAGTATAGGACAAAAATTAATTTTAACATAGGATAGGCTATGCCAGAGGTTGTTTCATCCAACACCGAAGATTACTAAGAAACCAAAACATCACCCTGAAAACTTGAATCATGTTCCTAAATAATCTCATCAGATTGAGCCTTTCATATGGATAGCAAACATGGCGTCAAACCCGTTCAGCAATATCTAAACTGTCAACTGTATACAACGGCTTCCTAAGGTGAAAAAAGATCTTGAATGGGTAAAGCCTGAGAATCTTGGCAAAGATCATCCTTCTTTGAATATTATGAACTGCCGCTTTAGAATCACAAAGAACTGTACCAAATAACAGAAATCACATCACTTGAGGACTACTAACAGCAGAAAAATGGATATCACATGTAATTCGAACAGAAAATAATGATATCATTTCCTAAATGAGTATTTTAACAGAAAGATTTTTATAAATTTCAACCAAAGACCATACTCACTGTTTGGTCAATGAATGTCAATTGTTTCCTTGTAGGGAAATGGTTAATATTACGATTTTCATTATGTCTACGTTGGTTTGGAAATAGAATTATGTGCTAATAAGTTTATAACACAAACTCTAGGGACCGACAGTTCACGGTGTCTTGATAAACGTATATATACGTCGATAGTAGATAAAATAGGTTCCGTAAGGACGTATAATTACGTTCACAGCAGCAGGAATGTTAATGTGAAATAAATGATGCGGACTACAGTCACTTCAAAGTATGGATACAAATTCTAGCGGCGATGAAATTATTTATGCTTTCAATATAATTATTATATACTTTGCTATTCGCACCAATAGGCTCATTTTAAGGTATCGATCTTTGTACCCATTCTTCTTCATGTGCCAGTATTCGTATTCGATAACCTTTTTGAAATTTCGAATCGGCCCTTTTATTCAATCCCGGGGGTAGATGCTTCTAAATCATCTTTTCATATTCAGGGGTTAGTTCAAATCAGTTTGATATTGACCAAATACTTTTTTTTTTTTTACGTTTATGTCACTTGTCACAAAGAACTGCTCAAACTGCTAGGTAGCCTTGACATATATGGGAAGGATATTCTAATAAAACAGAATCCCAACTGGCAGCAAGCCGCCTGTATATGGATAGGAAATGACTTCAGTATGTATAAAACAATAAATAAAAAGGGGTGTAAGACAAGGATGCGTCTTCTCACCAGACGTTTTCAATATTAAGAGCGAGGCCATTCTGAGAGAAGTAGAAGTTCTATCAGGATTTATTATTGGCAGTCACAACCTTATATGCAGATGACACAGTGTTGATAGCAAACACAGAAAGGAAACTACAATAACTCCTACAGAAGATAGTGAAAGAAAACGAGAAGAAAGGACTAAACATCAATTGAAAAAGACTGAATGCATAGTTGTTAGCAAAAGGGACAGATCAACAGGCAAATTACAAATTGGGGATACCGAAATTAAACAAGTGCAACAATTTCAAAAGCTGAGCAAAGTATAAAGAAACAGGAAAATATCGTTAGAAACAAAGAAAACATTACTGAACTGTTATATAAAATCAATCCTCCTATATGGCAGTGAATGCTGGACACTTTCCTTGCAGATGAAAAAGCGACTTGAAGCAACATAAATGTGATTCTACAGAAAGATGTTGAGAATACAATGCAACGAACATGTGAACAACTACGAATCTCATGAGACAATGGCAACAAAAAGACATATATACTTAACATCAGGAAGAGACAGTTCAGGTTTCTTGGACACATAATGAGGAAAGAGGCCTTGAAAAATTTCGTACTTACATGACAGATTGAAGGTAAGAAAGACAACTTCCCTGGCGAATTTGGGAGAGTGGATGGCGGAGCAGTGTTTGGGAGAGATGACAAAAAGACAAAACTTATTAAGAGCTACAACGGACAGAAAATTGGGGAGAGCCATGATCGTCAATGTTCTGAAAGAGCACGGCAAATAAAAGAAATCCCTTATTGGTTTCTCCCACTGAACCAGCTTAGGTGACTTACCAACACTACCAAACTCAGGGATTGAACTCATAATTGTTAGGTAAGTCGATATGTCTTAACCAACGCTTTAATCAACGGTCTATGTGTCTCTTGTCCAAAGTATATAATAATGAAAATTCCTCATCTGAAAATTGCCTTTCATATTGTCAATAACCTTAGGAATACCTTCATGTCGGGTAACTAATCCGACATGACGATCTCCGATTGAGAATGTCACCAATTATCAAGACGTGGCTCTCAAGTCACCTTAGATGCCTCATCCTTCAAACTTAAAAAATACTTGATACTCAGACATGATGCTCTTCCACCACACCCGCTCATGAACATGCACTGCGCTAGAACCTAGTAGATATGCCCAACTAGTATTATTATCATTATTATTTTGCTATACTGTCCCTATATATTTCAGTAACATCAAATGCTTAACTATTCTTCTACGTCTCTTTAGGATGTTGACGATCACGGCTCTCCACAATTTCCTGTCCTTTGTAACTCTTAATAATTTATTTTCTTTTTGTTATCTCTCTTAAATCATTTTCCATCATCCATTTACTCAAGCTCGATAGGTAGGTTATGCGTTGTTTTCATTTGTCCCTCTCTGTTTTCAGTCTGTCTTTTGAGTATCAAATTCTCCAAGCCCTCTTTCCTATTAGTTGATATTTCCCCTCTGAAATAATAAGAACTGCAGTATTTGCTCATATTTACTTATTTCAAGATTCTCTCTCCAATCTCTCTCTCTCTTCTTCTATCTCTCTCATTTTCTCCTCTCTCCCTCTGTAACCTTCTTTCGCCATCTCCCTCTCCAATCATTTTTCTCTCTCTCTCCCCACCTCCCTCGCTCACTGTTCCTTTCCAATTTGACATTAACTTTCACACGTAAGTGTTGTTTCAAATTCTTATCCACTCTTTCAATCTTTCTCTATCTCTCACCCCTTTTCCACTCTCTTCCTCTTTCTCTATTTTCTATCCTCCTCAACCTCTTCTTCTCTCCCCCCCTCTCCTCTCTCTCTCTCTCTCTCTCTCTCTCTCTCTCTGTTGTGCTATTTATTGTACTTTTACCATACGATCTTTTAATCCAAATTCTCATAAGAAAAAGCGTTTTCCAGAGCGTCGAATTAAAACAGATTGGTTGCAAAATGATGTCGACGGGATATGGAAGCTTTCTGCTTTGCCCTGATATAAAATAATTGTTTTAAAATATTTCTGCAGCAATTCACATCAAAGAAAAGGAAACTAACTGGACAATTGTAAGATTGTTCACTCCGTTAAATCACGATCCGCACATTGGCTTTATCGCATAAACTCGCACATGGCACCATTCTTTCAGTCTTACTTTCACACATAATAGCTGGCCGCTGGTTCGCGACTATCCCTGTCTACCAAAACAGCTAGCCATCCCTGTTACAGACGTCTGCTCAGGCACATTTACGTTTGTTCAATAACCAAAGAGCCTACCTGTGGGTTATACTACAACGATGCTGAGCAGGCCTTAGTTACAACTTTCTAGGGAAGTGTGCGTGATTAACAGTTTAAACAACGCCAGTACATTGAAACTCTCGGTCACGATGACTTATGACTTTGTGCTAGTACAACTATCAACGCACATTTTCGTTTACTCAACTTCACTCAAAAATCTTGTGTAGAACCGTGCTATGGTTTTCAGGCCAATAACATAAAAAGGTAAGCTTCCAGACTAATAGACCATGTTGAGATTCGAACCCGGGTTTCATGGTCGGAAAGCGAACGTTTTAACCATTCCAGTGCCCACCCACTGCTTTCGCATATACACAAGCACCACCTTTAACAGTCCCATGATCAAGTGTGATCATAGGATGTCTGCGTAGAACCATCAGACTAGTTCCCTACATATACCTGGGTTAAAAAAACGGAGGTAATTATTCATACGTAGCGTGTCATGGTCATGTAGACCCAGCGGAACCCATCCTAGTTCAGGCCACCCTAATGTCAATGTCTTCCGACTTGAAAGCGCACCTTGATCATGCATACGCGGCCGCTGATTCCATCGGAGAGAACACCACTGGCTGCATATATTAGTTATAAGGTCCAGTCTCCCCAACTGGGCTAACGGCTGTTGACTATACAAGAATGTTTACCCGCCCACCCGACAGGTCTTGTTTTTAATTTTTTAGACACCTTCGTAACCAGAAAAGCCTAGTAGGGGAACCAGTTTAGTTGCCGATGATTCGGCCATGCGATATGTTACATAGTACCAGTAGCCTTTGTCCATTAACCTGGCATAATTATAAGTGTTCTGTATTAAACTGTTATAAAAAAAAAAGTCATAGATAAAATGCCATAAGAAAAGTCATAAAATAACTAGTGAATAGAAAAGGTAATATTTTCAATTACGATATCTAATATTTTTATAAGATAATATTTTGATTTATTTAAGATAATAAAATACACGATACTTAATGTAAAA